>SJYQ01005524.1:5652-62333 GCA_006410935.1 Redunca redunca | reverse complement strand
CATCTGCATATCTGAGGTTATTGATATTTCTCCTGGCTATCTTGATTCCAGCTTGTGTTACCAGTCCAGCGTTTCTCATGATGTACTCTGCATGTAAGTTAAATAAGCAGGGTGACAATTATACAGCCTTGACGTACTCCTTTTCCTATTTGGAACCAGTCTGTCGTTCCATGTCCAGTTCTAACTGTTGCTTCCTGACCTGCATACAGATTTCTCAAGAGGCAGGTCAGGTGGTCTGGTATTCCCNAGGTGGTCTGGTATTCCCATCTCTCTCAGAATTTTCCACAGTTTATTCTGATCCACACAGTCAAAGGCTTTGGCATAGTCAATAAAGCAGAAATAGTTGTTTTTCTGGAACTCTCTTGCTTTTTCCATGATCCAGCAGATGTTGGCAATTTGATCTCTGGTTCCTCTGCCTTTTCCTTTTTTTTTTTTTTTGCCAAAATAAGATTTTATTTTAAAGTCATCTGAAAAACACTGAGTAAGGAGAGAGACTAAAGACTCAATGGAGGAAGATTCCAAGTTCACATTCTTCCCTGCCCCCGCCAGGGGTCTTTTGTTGTGTCAGAGAGGTGCTTTCTTTGGTAATTCCTATTTTTAGCTTCCTGGGGAAGAGATCTTTTCCCATAAGCCATCTTCATTTTTTTTGTAGAGTAGAGCCTTGTTCCCAGGAAACAGTGTGTTAGATGGAGAAGGGTGTTTCTTTAAAAACATCAAGGTAGGTCTAATATGTTCAACAAAATGGGGGGGCTCAGCCAGGGGTGACGTGGAAAGGTTCTCTAGTATCTGCTTATCATCTTGTTGCAATCAGAAATCCACATGGGGAAATGGTGTCCAGGAATACGGTCCTATACGAAGTTGCTCTGTCTTTGCATGGTAAATGCTAATCATTGACCCTCCTGTTAAAGCTCGGGCGGCCCGCAGCTCCTCCTCCGGACCTGGGTCTTGGAAGGAGGCTCTGTAGATTTCCGCAGTTTTGATGTTGACAGCAATGCCGTAAATTATTGGAAAGTGGCTTTCATTTTCTTCCCGGTCATTTAATTCTGTCACACACAATGTCACCAAATGAATGTCATCTTCTTGTCTGTCAAATTCACTAAGGAGCTGATGAGTCAGTTTCTGTGACAACTGCCTGTCGTCATTGAAGCCTCCCACGAGGTGCACTTCCAGCCTTCCACACTGAGTGTGGTCAGAAAAGGATTTTATGGCCTTCATGATCAAGGGGACCTCAGCTTTGGTGTCACTTCCGTCACAGTGTGTCAAGCAGGTAGCCCCATTACCTGTGTGCCTCAGGACCACAATGTGACAAGTGGTGGCATCATCAGAACTCAGAATGGAGATGGAGCCATCCTTTGGGGAGGTCACTGCAAGCTCTCTTTGCTGAACATACAGAAGGCCCTGGGGTCCCACTTGTTGAACAGACTGACCTCTGAGAAGTCTGGCTCTTTCCTCCAGAAGCGGGTGGGCTTGGACCAGGTCCCCAGCGGACTGCGGCAGCCTCACTCGCCGCCCGTCCACGAGCAGAGGCATCGCGGAGGAGGCCGCCTGGGCAGGCCCAGGGAGGCAGCAGCCTCCCCACCCCCGGGCCACCCTCCGCCCCCACCTCTGCCTTTTCTAAAACCAGCTTGAACATCAGGAAGTTCATGGTTCACATATTGTTGAAGCCTGGCTTGGAGAATTTTGAGCATTACTTTACTATTCTCTGGCATTGCCTTTCTTTGGGATTGGAATGAAAACTGACCTTTTCTAGCCCTGTGGCCACTGCTGAGTTTTCCAAATTTGCTGGCATATTGAGTGCTTAGTACCCCCAAAATCTCCACTAGTTCCACCATCCCTACTGGAAGTAAACAACCAAAGTTAAGTAAAAACGGGGTGCTTGCTATACTACTGCAGCCTGAAACCGGCTCCCGGTCCCCCTCCAACCAAATGCACCCAACTCCCCAGTATAGAAATTCAGGAACCGCTTCTAGTGTGCAGTTGGTGCCCGAGAACCCAGAAGCCTGCGCCCCTAGATCCTGCATGTTTAGGAGTCCGAATTGCTATTCTTGCCTGGGCCTTGAAGCTTGGCCCATGGCCTGTGGCCACAACAGCCAGGTTTCATCTAAGGGTTTCATCCACTCAGTCTCGGTGGGAGGACTCTGATATCTCCTCCCACCTCTTCGTGTTGCCCGCAGACCCTGTGGCTCCTGGAAGCTGCGATCACAATGGCAACTGAGGGAGGAGCAGCTCAGAGAGGTTCCTGTCCCAGGAACCAGGCTCTGAGGGGGTAAGTCGGGCCCTCTTCCCACTAGCCCTCCTACCATGGAGAACCCAGGAAAAAAGCAGAGCTTTCTTTTTCAAAAGTAAAATAGAGGACTTCCCTGGTGGCACAGTGGATAAGAATCCGTCTGCCAATGCAGGGGACATAGGTTCAATCCCTGGTCCAGGAAGATTCCACATGTCTTGGAGCTAGAGCCAGAGCTCTAGAACCCCAGAACTGCAACTACGGAAACCTGTGCACCTCGAGCCTTTGCTCTGCAAGAGAAGCCAAGCAATGAGAAGACCATGCACCCCAAGGAAGAGTAGCTCCCACTCACCGCAACTAGAGAAAGCCCGAATGCAGCAGCGAAGACCCAGTGCAACCAAAGAATTTAAAAATAACAAAATTCTTTTCTCTTTTCAATTCTGGTTATACTTTTGGAGAGGGTTGGCATTATCATTTTTTTTTAACTTTTTATTTTGTAGTAGGGTATAGCCAATTTACAGTGTTGTGATAGTTTCAGGTGAACAGCAAGGGATTCAGCCATACATATGCATGTATCTATTCTCTCCCAGCCAAACAGAATGTGGCTTTCCTGGTAGCAGTACTGAAGGCAATTAACTTAAAGGAGGGCTTCCCAGGTGGCTCAGTGGTAAAGAATCTGCCTGCCAATGCAGGAGATGCAGGAAACATGGGTTCATTCCCTGGGTCAGGAAGATCCCCTGGAGAAGGGAATGGCAACCGACTCCAGTATTCTTGCCTGAACAATCCCATGGACAGAGGAGCCTGGTGGGCTAGTCCATGGGGTCACTCCCTCTCTAAAATCTTAAGTCCAGCAGCTGTCCTGCCTGAAATCCTACCTTAGAGCCTCATTCTTTTGTTTCTTTGTTCCTAAAAGAACTCGCACCTAGAAGAAAGAGAGGCAGAGTATCAGGCACTTGGAAAAAGTAAGGTATGGGCAACTCCTTCACCCCTAGTTCACACACCCACACCCCTCATTCCTCCAGTGCTGGATGGTTGAGACCTTGGCAATGGATAGCTGAGAAGCTCAGAGCCTGGGCCACCTGCAGAGAAGGTTTACTTCACATCCTCCACCCCTTAGTTCCAAGCTCTTTCTCAGGGCCTCAACCCATGTGCCCGCCAAGTCTTTTCTGTGCCACACCAAGGAGATGCCTCTGCCCTGCACTCTGCCACTAGCCACCTGAGCCCCACAGCAACTCCAGCCCCTTTCATCTCCCTTGTGCCCCCCGGGCTCTTGGCTCAGCTTACCTCTCTCCAGACCCCAGCTTTTCTGGCCCCCTCCTTGTCCTGCCATTCTTGCTTGGTCTGCCACATCCATCTTCGCCCTTTCCAGGACAGTTAATTCACTTTCAGTCCTTAGCCCAAGGGTCACCTCAGGAAAGCCTTCCTGGGATTTCCCAGGGAGGGTCAAGCGCCCTTCTCTCTGCTCCCACAGCCCTTGGTGGCTGTGCTTTCTCTGCGTTGGCCACACAAGCTCAACGGCCTGGCCTGTACCGTACCACTCCCCACTGTGATAAATCCTCAGTCCTCACCCTCAAACCAAGCCAGGCAAGCTCAAGGTCTGAGTAATGGCTGGGGGCTGCCCATAGAGAGTCCCTGCCTCTAAGTGGGAAATACAGAGCGCCCAGCCAGGGTGGAGTCATGGGTACCGTGCCAGGGGGAGGTGGGGGCAGGAGCTGGTGCTCATGGTCCATTTTGAAGATGATTTGTGTTATGGTGAACCTGAGGGGGACAGCTGAGGAGAGAACTATAGGAACCTGAGCCTGGAGTTCGGAGAGGAGAGTCAAGGTGTCTAGAAGGGAGAGGCCCTGGTGGGTGGAGGTGCATCCCGATGGGGGCAGGTTGGGAATGTATGTGAGGAATAGGCAGGGCACTTGTGGGTAAGGCCCCATCTTCCAGTTGAAGCCATGAAAGCCAGAGAGGTGCTGAAGCAGGGACTTTAACTGAGGGCTTCTGACCCACTATATCAGAGCTAAAATGCAGCATCTCCCCGAATGTTCCCTTGCCCCCTGCCATTGCTATACTCCCACACTAGGAAGGAGAGCAGCAGAGGGGGGGAACGTGGGCCCAGGTTGCAGTGGACTGACTACTTGTGTGACCTGGGGCAAATGAATCCCAAACTCTGAACTTCCGCACCCTCCCCCCAAACCCGGGAGGATCAAATGAACCCGCAGTTGTTCAGCATTGGCCAGGCACACACAGATCATGGAATCTGTTGGAAATGAGAACTGTTCAGGAGGTTGAGGCTGGTGTTTATTTGAAATCTGAATCACCAGGGAGCATACTGGGCGAAAGGTTGGGGTTGAAGGGTTTAAGTGCCTGCTCAGCCCCAGGGCCTCTGTTTCCACATCTAAGGAAGAGCTTCCCCTCTGTCCTGTTGGACCCACGGAAGCAGAACCCCATGAACTGATGCCTGGCCTTGCCTGCTGTCCCCATCACACCCATCGCCCCTGGCCACTGGAGTGTGCTTGCCACTGAGCCCCACTGAAGGATGCAGGTGAATGTAGGGGAGGCAGGCTTGGCAGTCTCTGGCGCCCCTGCTGAAGCCTGGCTGCTCTTTTCCTGGCAGGTGCTCAGGCAGGGCCCCTGAGAAAGCCTGGAGGCAGAGAAGGGTGTGGTTGGCAGAGAGCAGGTGGCAGTGGGCCAAGCTATCTGGCTGCGTTTGGGCAGCACTGGAGGCCCATCTGAGCAAGCACAGGTGCTGCCGAGGTGGGAATGCGAGCTGGGACTCAGCAGGGCCCAGTGAGCTGCTGGTTCTGAAGCAGAAAGTAAAACTCTGGTCCTCTCCCCCTGATCCTCCTTGCTGGTCCAGAGCCCCAAGGATGTCACCTGAGCAAACAAAGTCCCCTTACTAGACTGAAAACCCCAGAATGCTCAGGGCTGGGGCCCACGTCTGGTCATATTTTCAGGAAGAAATCTTGTCAGGGTCCAGGGCGTCCAAAGGAGACAGAAGGAAATGGAGTCCCCAGCACGGCTACCATGATGAAAGCGTCATCTGTGAACAGACCCCTCGGAGGTGTCTGGTGCATTGCCTGCTGAGGCTGGGAGCAGCAGACAGACGCAAAGGACGGACTGGGGAACCTCTGCCCCTCCCCTCCCGAGGAGAGTAAGAGGGAGGGAGGTAGTTGGTTTTAGCTCAGTGAACAGGAGAGTTTCCTCAGAAGCCCAGGCACCCCTGGTGAAGCTTCAATCCCCAGGGAGGGAGAGAGGGTTATGCAAACTGAGGCTTCTGGGGGAGATATCCAGCACCCCCACCCCATGGGAGCCACCTTCAATGGTCTAGGTCCCTAAGCCTTTAGTGGCCTGGGGGTCTCAGCCCACAACTGACCCTTCTAGAGCCATGGCTCCCTTCCAGACCGGGGGGGACCCTGGGGACCCAGCTGACCTGCCTGTCAACTCTCCAGCATCTCACAACAGCATCCCCTGTACTTTTCCTGGAGCTCCAGAACCATGAGGAGCTGGGTGGAGAAGGGGATGTGTCTTGAGTCCAACTGGAGGTGGAGGCTTTCACATCTGGAGCTGGCAGTGACAACGGCTGGGCAGCTCCTCAGAGCCTGAGGGCACAGGTCCCTACTGGGCCCCCAGCTAGGCTTATCGCAGCTGGTGGGGTAGGCAGGACCTGCTTTATCAGGGGCTACAGACACTGCCCTGCTGAGGGTGGGGGATGTGTGTGGTGAGGCTGGACCCACCCTCTCCAGGGCTTGGTGCTGCCTTCAGCCCTTCCCCTCCACGCCCCCACCAACCCAGCAGGTGGAATGCTCTGAGACCTGCCTGGAGCAGGAGCTGCACCAGCTGTAGGAATCACAGGGACAGAGGAGTGGAGGAGGCCAGACAAGGACACAGAAGACAAGTGATGGTGCCGGGAGATGGGAGAGGGTGGAGTGGCAGAGGATGGGCAGAGTCCCTTCTGTTCCCACTTTCCTGCTACTGCAGACAGAAGTGGAAAAGGCCCAGCTGTGTCCTGACTGGATGAGCCAGACTGTCAGATGAGCTGATAGTCCCCTGGCCCTGGGGGCCCCTGAGGTATGGATGAGCAGAGGCCCCCTTCAAGTGGGAGCCTTGTATGGCCCTGAACACTAGCCCTCCTACACCTTCAGCCCTCCCTACACTTCATTCCCAGGTCTTCATTCTTGGAGCAGTAGCTAGGGAAGGAGGGTGGCACAGGAGATGCTGGACACCCTCTCCCTACATTTGGGAAGACCTGACTCCTCTCCAGGTTCAGATGGGAAAACCATCGAGAGAGCAGGGAAGAGCTTGTTCAGGGTCCTAACAGTGGGTCTGAAGACTGGGAGGGGCCCCTAGACGGAGTGTTTCTGCAGGAGATGCTGGTACTAGGCCAGGAGCCATGGTGGGATGGCCTCAGGGCCCAGACAGAGTCTTGATGGGGGCAGCTGAGATGCCCACGGGCTCAACTTTCCTGCAGAAGCCGCTGTTGTTGCTCACCCTGGGGGGCCACAACCGGGAACTTGTCAGCCCTGCAGGGAATCCAGGTACTAACTCAGCCAGGCTGTGCCCACCTGTGCTGGGGGCAGAGAAGCAGGAGGGCCTGGGCCCTGTCCTTGGGGATCCTGAGGTTGAGGGGCCCTAAGGACACCATGGAAAAGAATGATCAGGAGGGACAGCTTGGAGCAGGGCCCCTACACAGCTCTACTCTGGTGAGCACCGTTCACATTGTAGGTCCACTGAAACAGCACCCTCTGCTGGTGGGCATCGAGGAACTGTCCAGCCTTAAATCATTTGGTCCAGAGTTGAAGCCTGGAGTTCTGAGAAGCCTCTGTGGGCTGTGCTGGTCAAAGGAGGGCCCTGGAAGAGTTGAGTCTCAGACGACATGGAGGTCAGGAACTCAGGAGGAGGGAGCTGCAGGGGTAAAGGGCCAAGGGCTAGCCTGAGCAGACAGATCCCAGGCAGGGGAGTCCCTCACCGGCCCTGAGGCTGAATCATGACTCGGGGCAGAGTGGGGGGGTCTACATAGGCGAACAAGAGACTCTCAGAGGAACTGGACCAGGGCCACCAACAGCTAGGAGCGTGCTTAGAGCAGCTGCAAGGTGACAAGACAGCCTTGTGTGGCCCTTGAAGTAGAGCGTGTCTGGCTGCCTGGGGAGAAGTTGGTGCTGCTGGCAGCGCCGGGCAGCCCTGGGCCAGGAGGCTGGCCCACCCCGAAGTGTCCAAGCTGGGCTGGGTAGGGGGTGCTGTTCTCACATTGGTGGGATGGCCTGTGGGCAGGAGGTGGGCCAGCCTCTGTCACCACGGGCAAAGGAGAGGAGACTAGAGCCCCAAACCCCAAATCATGTGGCCAAGGTCAGATGCCCTTTCCCAGGTATCACTACTCCTGGATACCACATTCTGGATCATTCTTGGGAGCATGTGGGAAACCTGTCAGTGCCAACAAGTCCTGGATCCCCTCCTCATGGCTGAGCCCCATCTGCCAGCCTAGGGCTAGGCCAGAGGGAGGTGAGGTAACCTTAGCTGCGGAGCTCAAGTCAGGATGCTTGCGAGTGGAAGCGCTCAGGACAGAGGGCTTCATGTGTGCAGGGAGGCGTGATGGAGCTGTCTGCCCCACTCCCCATCCCTGCCATCAGAACACAGTGAGAACATCCATGCAGCTTGGACAGGAATCACTGATCATGGGTGAAAACGAGGTGATCTGAGGTCCATGTGGTGCCCAGACCACCCCATCCCTACTACTAGAACACTCAAGGTCTAGCAGGTCCCTGTGTCCTCAGGAAAGAGTTGCAGGAGCAAGAATCACATCCCAGGCTTCACGAGAAGGTGGCTGAGTACTGGAGGGCATGCTGACAGCAGGGAGCAGTGGCCCTGAAATTTACAGAGGAGGAACTGCAGAAGCTTCAGAGGCAGAATAAGGTCTGGCCTCCCCAGATGCGTGCAATCTGTCCACCCCTTTCCTCTCCTTTCCCATTCTCAGCTCCACTGTCCTGTCTCTCCCCGGCATGCCGATGAACCTCCACCCCCTTCTCAGGATGCCCCTGGCTTTGTGCTCCACTTCTTTCCCTCTGACTCTTCCTCGTCACGCTTGCGCTCTGCCCTTCTCTGCTCTCTCATGCAGCGTGCATGCACTAACCACTCACTACATACCTGCCCTCTTTCATACACAGAAGAACCGAAGTCAGAGCAGACCACTCCCTGCCCTCCAAAGCTTCTGGTATGGGAGGGGGCACACATCAGGCAGGCAGTTAGAATTTAATATGTCTGATGAGGGGAGAGGCACTCAGAGCTGCGGGTGGGGCGGCAGACAGCAAAGTCTTCCCCAGAGAGGGTGCTTCTGGGCTTCAAAATCCTCACTGAGGGATGACTAGGCATCTTCAAAGAGCAAAAGCAAAAAGGGCCTTTCAGGACTTCAAAGGGTAGTCCAGAGGTTAAGACTCTGAGTGCAATGCAGAGGGTGTGGGTTTGACCCCTGGTCGGGGAGCTAAGAGCCCACATGCTATGAAGCATGGCCAGAAACCGTTGTTTTTTTTTTCTTTTCTTTTTAAGGGCATTTCAACAAGAGGGAAGAGCTATTGCAAAGGCCCAGAGAGGAGAGACATGGAGCTGGGCGTGTTGTGAATAGTCCCCGAACCAGATGAAAAGTGGAGTAGGTGAGGAGTTGCTGTGAAGTGTGGGACAGGGCCAGAGCATGGGGTCCCAGGCTCTGTCCACCTGACTTCCACTCCAGCTCCTCCTGGAGGGGGCCTCTTCCTGACCAGCATCCTCCCTTAGTCTCCTGGCCAAATGCACACGTGCACAGGCAGACAGACAGTGGGACACACGCACATACCAAGACACACCTCAGACACTCACCCAGAGACACACGCACATCCTCCCAGATCCGCGCACACACAGACACAGAGCACTAGATACAGACGTTGAGGAGATGGCTGAGAGCCGGAGGGTGGAGCACTGTAAGGACCCGGATGGGATGTGTGCTGTGCGACAGGACCCTGACCAGAGTCGCTCGACTGCTGTGCCTGAAGCAGAGGGACAGGGGGTCTCCGCCGCAGCGCTGAGCTGGCCTCAGGCCCCAGAGAAGGTGGCTGTGCCATGTCCTGTGCTTAGTCGTTCAATTGTGTCTGACTCTTTGCAACCTCATGGACTGTAGCCCGCCAGGCTCCTCTGTCCATGGAGATTCTCCAGAAAAGAATACTGGAGTGGGTTGCCATGCCCTCTTCCAGGGGATCTTCCCAACTCAGGGATCGAACCCAGCTATCCCACACTACAGGCAGATTCTTTACCGTCTGAGCCACCAGGGAAGCCCCAGAGAAGGTGGAGTTGGTTTAAATCAGTGGATCCCAAACTGGGGTCTAGTGCTGGGCTCTGGGAGGGCTGCCAGTTCCTGAAGGAAGCAAATTTGCAGTACCAGTTCTGCCTCTGCACGTGTGTACAAAAAGAAATCTCTGCTTTTGTCTGTTTCTCAGCCTAGACTACTGAAGGTCAGAGAGGTCTCCGTGGGGGCCTGGAGGAACTCTCCTCTTTATGGGGTGTGCAGTGGCCCATGTACAAGAGAACACAGTGACCGAGGGCTGGGCCCCATGGGCAGATTCAGGCTCTGGGAAGGAAGGACGTGGACCCTGAGGAGCCCTGTGCAAACACTGTGCAGATGGCTTGTAACCAGTGTCGATGTGGGCCCCAGCACTAGGGTCTCCCAGCCTCCTGCCTGTGTCCTGGGATATCTCCCTCTCTCCAGTCCCTGGGAGCCCCTCCGAGGACTTACTGTGAGTGAATGTGAGCCCCAGGCCCTGTGCTTGTGCAGACAGGGTGACCTAGAAGTTGGTCCTTCATCATGGGGGTCCTGTGTGGAGCAGCCACTGGGCCAAGCACAGCAGGGAGAGGGGGCAGCAGCTGGACAGGGTCTGATGCTGCACCAGTGACTGGCTGCAGGGGGTGCGAGGAGTGCCTGGGGCCTCCAGCACTCTCCATCTCTAGTCCCATCCCCCACCTCAGGCTCCTTCCACCCTTCTCTTCTCAGAGTCTCTACTTCAGTCTGTCTTCCTTTGCAGTCCCAGGATTCTTCGGGCTTCACTATCCTCAAAATAGAGCTTAAGAATCCACCTTCCAATGCAGGGGACACAGGTTCGATCCCTGATCAGGGAACTATGATGCCACATGCCACAGGGCAACTAAATCTGCGCACCACAACAATAAAAGCCCAAGAAGGCAAAAAAAAAAAAAGACTGTGGGCTATGGAACCTGACCACTAGCTCATTAAATCCTGACCCCACATTACACTATTGTGTGCCCACATTGTGTACTCCACTTCTCTGGGAAGTGAAGTGAAGTGGAAGTTTCTCAGTTGTGTCTGACTCTTTGTGACCCCAGGGACTATAGAGTCCATGGAATTCTTCAGGCCAGAATACTGGAGTGGGTAGCCTTTCCCTTCTCCAGGGGATCTTCCCAACCCAGGGATCGAACCCAGGTCTCCTGCATTGCAGGTGGATTCTTTACCATCTGAGCTACCAGGGAAGCCTCTTTGGGCCTATCTGTAAAAATCAAGAAGAGTAACAGTTTTCCTCCCTCAGCAGCTGGCTGTGAGGGTTAAACTGGACAAGCCTGTAAAAGGCTCAGTGCTGTGCTGGACACCGGCACATAGTCCTAAAATGTTAGCTGCTATTGTTACACTTCACTGCTACTAGTGTTACTTCACACTACTGCAGGCCTGGCCGCTTTGAGGCAAAAGTCCCTCTTCTGAATCAGGGTCCCTTTAGGGCCAAAGAGCTGCCATGGGGCTTTGACCTTACTTACTCTCTGGGTTAGCCTGTTAGGGCTGCCACCCTCCCTCCTAAGTCGCTTCAGTTGTGCCCAACTCTTTGTGACCCTATGAATTATAGCCCACCAGGCTCCTCTGTCCATGGGTTTCTCCAGGCAAGAATACTGGAGTGGGTTGCCATGTCCTCCTCCAGGGGGTCTTCCCAACCCAGAGATTGAACCAGCACCTCCTGTGGTTACTGCACGGCAGGCAAATTCTTTACTGCTGAACTATGGGGGAAGCCCCAAGAGCTGCCATAACCCAGTACAAGGTGGGACTTAACCTACAGAAACTTACCGTCTTAGCACTGGAGGCTGGAGTCTGAGATCAGGGTTGGTTCCTTCCAAGGCTGTGAGGGGACCTCTGTTCCCACTTCTCCCCCAGCTCCTGGCGGATGCTGACAGTCTTTGACACTCCTTAGCTCATAGAGGCATCACCCTAGCCTCTGCCTTCATGTGAACAAGGCACTCTCTCTGTACCCGTGCTTTTAGATATCCCCTGTTTATAGGGTTGGATCCCTAGGTCAGGAAGATCCCCTGGAGAGGAAATGGCAACCCACTCCAGCATTCTTGCCTGGAAATCCCATAGACAGAGGAGCCTCTTTGGCTTACAGTCCATGGGGTTACAAAGAGTCAGACAGGACTGAGTATCTGAGCACAGCACAGGGCCCACTCTAATGAGCTCATTTTAAATGTACTTCCGTACAGACCCCAGCTCCAACTGAAGTCCCGCTCTGGGGCACTGGGGGTTAGAATGCAAGCACCTTTTTCTTTCGGGGGGCACAGTTCAACCCACAACACCTTCCAATGTGCTTCCTGCTACCTTCTTTTTAAAATCTTTTTCATTCTTCTTCTTCCTTTTATATAAAAAAAAAATTGCTTATTTGGCTGTGCTGGGTCTTAGTTGCAGCATGTGAGATCCAGCTCCCTGACCAGGGATGGAATCCAGGCCCCGTGCATTGGGAGTTTGGAGTCTTCGCCCTGGACCACTGGGGAAGTCCCCTGCTGCCTTCTTGTTGGGTGGGTTGGATGTGACTTGGGATCTTGGGGACCCAGATGTTCTTTGTCTTGTTTTTCCCCTCCTTTAATTCCAGGGCCCTGACACAGCTGCAGAGGCTGGGATGTCCACAGGAGGGGCCACTTAGTGAGCCCCCAGACACCTTATCCACATAGGGGTGGGGGAGGCAGACTGGGGTGCAGGTTGGAAATTGCTCTTCTCTCTGCATGCCAGGCCCTGCCCAGATGGAGGAGCCTGTGTGGGGGTGTCTGTTGGCATTAGAGGATGGGGGTGAGGTTCCCCTCAGATGGGGCTGCAATCTGTCCTTCCTTGCGTGGCCCTGGCTAGTGACAGGAGCAAGATGCAGGCTTTGGAGAAGAAAAACAACCAGAGGGCTGCCAGGATCCAGGTGGAAGATGGAAGGAACTGGGAGCTGTCCGGGGTCAGGGGAAGAAGGGTCCATCTGGAGTCAGGACTCCCATGAAGCCCTTCCTGAAGACCTTAGAGTCTTCCCCAAGCCAGAAACCAGGGACCTGGTGCAAAAAAGCAGGCAGCCCCAGCTCCGTCATAGGGACTAGCCCCTTCCCCTCACGGGGCCTCAGATTTTCTGTCTGCATAATAGGTCCCAAACTCCCTGTCCGGGCCTCTGCCCAGCTTGGGGCTCAGGTCCAGAGTGTGGAGCCTCCAGGGCTGAGGCAGCCCTTCTGCTCACAAATGGACACGGGCTTTGCACTCCAGGCTGAACGGGATGACTGGGGGCAGGAGTGGGACTCTGGGTCCAGCTGGCCCTGGAAGCTGTAACGAGAGCTACAAGAGGCAAGGGTCCATGCCCTCAGGTGAGCGTGACCTAGGTCTGCCCACAGCTGAGGACGGGAATGTGAGGACCGGGACAGTGCAGCTGGCCAAGACGGGGGGCCAGCAACCCAGGTGTTCCCGAGTCTTCCACACCCGCCCCCTTCTCAAGGTGCAGGCCCCAGCAGAGAACCGAGGCGACCTCCCGGAGTCTGTGCAGGCAAGGTGGGCTCCAGGCCGGTTGGAGGTCTGGGCCCAGCTTGGCTTCTCTTTGGGGACCAGACTAGCATTTACTGAGTGGGCACCAGCCAAGCCCACTCCCCTCAGCCTCCAGTCCACTGTCTGTGGGGCAGGCCGCTGTGGAATCCTCCCTGGGTCTCTTGGAAGCAGGCTTTCAGGAACATAGAGATGGGCTATGCCCTGCTGGCCTTGGAAAAACCTTCTGCTGACTCTGGGCTCAGGCCCCATTGTGCACTGGGAGTGGGCTGGCGGGACTCAGGGGTTCTGACCCTTGGTAATACCGTGACCCTATTTGGTTTACCCATTGGGTTGCTGTCCCTCGGTCATGCTCTCTCCAACTCTTTATGGCCTGCTTCCCAGTGGAGTGGCCCACTGGCCTTGGTTAGGTTAATGAGGTTCAGAATGGGATGAGGGTAAGGGGCTAGGGTCCTGCCATCCCCACCAGGCCCCAGGTGCTGCAGAGCCGAGGCCCACAGTGGAACCCAAGGAGTGTCCAAGGTGGGCCCCCTCAGAGACAGAGAGGAGAGCTTGGGAGCAGGCCCCCGCCCACCCTCACAGAAGGTGACAGCTGGCCTGGCTGGCCCTGGCTGCCCTCCATCAGGGCTGGGGATGAGGCTGGAAGTAGGGCCTCCCAGACAGAGGATGCAATGGTGTGGGCCAGGCACTCTAAGATTACACTGGGTCCTTGTGCCCAGGAAACAGAGGGTCTGGGACAGAGGCCGAGGCCACCTGGGAGGTGAAGGGAGGGTGAACTCTGGAGGTGGAGAGAAGGCTTGTGAATCAGGATCAGGATGTCTCTACTGAGGGCCAAGATCTGAGCCTTGGGGCCCTTGCTCGTCTCGGAGTGGCCCTGGGTGGGGACCAGGCACTCAGTCCTCACCGGCACAAAGCAAATGCCTCAGGGTCAAGGCTCTGTGGGCCTGACCTGGTACACGGACTGCATGTGGGGAGACAGGGAAGGATGTGGAGACTGAAGGAGATTTAGGGACTTGGGCTTGCCCTCAGGCAGCTCTCCGGTGGGGTGGAATCAGTCATACAGGAAGCACTTAGGGAGAATCCCCCATCAATATTTTTGGATTCAGGGAAATTTTTAGTCACTGAAAAATTTGGAGGGGAAGAAAACTGACCACCACCAACAGACTAGATTAGCATGAACAAGTCTGCCTTCGCTAAACCTCTGTTTCTTCATCTGCAAAATGGGGATGCTGACAGTACCTACTTCAAAGGAAGATGTGAGGATCACCGTGCCTATTTCTGGTGCCCCTGAGCTTCCTTATACCTGGGGTCCAGTTTGGGTATCAGTATTAAAGTCATAAAACCAGAGACAGACCCAAGATCAACTGTGTAGGGGGGGCTTTAGCCACATAATCTACCCATTGTTCCACCAACAAGGCATTGTTCCCACTTCTTATTAAGTTCAGGAAACAATTGGATATAATGAGCAGCCACCAATGACAGACATTGTAGCATGTTCACAGCCTGGAGCTTATGTACTGTTCATGCTTGGATATCGCACTAACAGTGATCGGGCCTCATCCTTATGACTCTGCATGGAGGAGCTGGGTGGGGGCTCCCGTCCTTTGCCTCAGCTGCTCTCTGGGGATCCTGAGCAAAGCAGGGCAGGTCCATCAGTTCCCTCAGGCTGGGAACTGTGTCCTCAGGAAAGAGGAGCTGGTGCAGCTCCGAGCATCAAGAGCTACAGTGCTGGGAAGACAGGTACCTCCAGCCAGCTCTCAGCTGAAGGCATCATTTGGGGATTCTCCGCGGGGGCACTCCCTACCTCTGTGCAATCCAGGCCCAGTTTCTCTCTCTGCCCTTGTCTCTCCATCTACAAACTGGAGGGAGAATCAGGGGCCTGAAGGGTCCTTCCAGTGTGGGCCTTGGCTAGTTCACCTGGCTTCCTCAGCTGCCTGGCCTTCCCTGAGGCTACTCCATACCTGGTACCTGCCCTGCCCCTCTGCCCTCTGTGGGGGGAAGCCTCTGCCTTATCCACTCCCAGACCTCAGCCACAGCCCTGGAACCACAGAAGAGAGGAGTATCTCAGAAAAGCTGTCGGCCAGGGCCAGTCCCCAGGCTGGGGAAGAAAAGTGGTGTGGAGACTGAGGCCCAGAGCCACCAGGGAACAGGTTCACAGCCTCGCCCTACAGCACATGATTGAGGTCAGCCCCCGGCCCAGCCCCAGTAAGCCGGGCAGTCCTAGCACAGAGGATCTGGACTGACAGGCCTTAGGAAACCAAGGAGCAGGGACAAGGACTCTTGGGGAGAGGGGAGGACCCTGTGGCTATGCCTTTAGCCCCCAAGGACAAGCTCTCTGTCAGTCTATTGTAGGTAGCTACAGTCAGAGGCTATCTTTGTCCCCCACCTGCCATGGGGCCTGCAGTGCTCATGTGGCATAAGGTTCCTGACTCTTCGTGGGTGAGGACTGCCTGGCCCTTTCCCAAAGGGACCCTGTAGCTCAGAGTAGAGCTGGGCAGGGAGTGGCCAGTGGGGATGCTGGGATCCTTGTGGGGCTTGGGTGGCTCACTGATTGCCCCTGAGCCAGCTGAGTGATGGCTGGGACCCTCTGTCTCGCTGCCTTGGCACTGGGCTTTCGACTTTTCACAGTGAGTTTTCATTTACTTGTGGTCTACAGTGTCCATTTCACAGACAAGAAACTGCCCAGAGAAGGGCAGTAACTTGCCTGAGGTCACACAGCAAACCAGCAGGTCAGCCCCCTGGGCTCCCTAACCTGTCCCAGAAGGGTGGTTTCTTATTTCACACTGTCTATTCTGAGCTTGACAGCAGGGCCACTTTCAATGCCCACGGGCCAGACTACTTAGGGTTACATCCCCCTCGAGGTCATCTGGCTGATTTTCTTTTTCTGAACTTCCCTCCATACCTTCCTACATGCTTCCTTCTCTCAAAGAGCTCTGTCAGCTGGGCCACATGCCCCCAGAATCTTCCTTGATGCCATCATTGAACACTCCCTCCATCAACCGCCTTAAGTGAAGCAGGGTTTTGCCGAGGGTGACTCTGGCAGGGTGACAGGACAGAACATCTCTGGGATTGTTTCCCCAGCATTGTCCTCTGCAAAATGTTCTCTGCCCTCCCTGCCATAAACAGGCCACTGTGGGGGCTGCCAAATTCTCCACTGAGAGATCCAGCACGGGGTACCAAACCCAACTGAATCAACGTTCTCCTTCTAGGGCCACTTGACTTGGGACAAAAGAGTAATCCATCCAAGGCTGAAGACTGGACACATACAACTAAACTGGGGACCCTGTTTTTCTCTGTGGAAAAAGCTGGATTTCAGTAAGAGCAAATGGAGCTGACAAGCCCAGAAAGTTAAACTGGGACAGAGAGATTTTGCTTCAGCCCAAGGGGTCTCGGGCTTCCTTAGTGGTTCAGATGATAAAGAATCCGCCTGCAATGTGGGAGACCTGGGTTCCATCCCTGGGTTGGGAAGATCCCCTGCAGGAGGGCATGGCAACCCACTCCAGTGTTCTTGCCTGGAGAATCCCCATGGACAGAGGAGCCTGGCAGGCTACAGTCCATGGCGTCGCAGAGTTGGCAGGCTTAGCGACTAAGCACACACACCAGGGGGTCTCATGCATGCAGAAGACATAAACTTGACCTTTAGTTTGGTCCTCTCATTTTGTTCTGTACCTCAGGCAGCAGGTTGGGCTGGTCTTTGGGAGGGCAAAAATACCTTCCATGGGCAGTGCTTCTGGGTTCCAGACCCTTGCTGGGGCCAGCCTGAGGTCCCACTGCCATAGGGCTCCTCCACACATTCTGGAGTCGGATTCTGGAGTCGAACAGTAAATACCCATCCTTTCTGCTCACATGGACCTTTTTGGATCCCTTACCAGGGAAAACACCGTCAATGCCTCCAAACCAGAGGACTGCCCCCGTCCCAAAGGTCCTCCCTAGAGGCCGAACATTGCCCTCCACTGGCTTATCTTAGACCCGGCTCCGGCTTGTTCCCTCGGCACAGACCACCCCGCCACCTTTGGCCTTCTTGTGTGTCCCTGTGTCCCGGCTGCTGCGGGGCTTTGTACTCGCAGTCTCCAAGCGCAGCCGGGTGGCTCCACGCTTCCCAGTCCTGCTGGTCTGGTCGGTTCCTTCTCCCCTTCCTTCCGGTAGTGGTTACAAACCTTCTCTTCCAGAAGCCCCAGGCCACCAACCCCTCCTTCTCTGCGGGCAGTAACTTGCACTCCATTTCTCAGGGACGCGGGCGGAGACGCGGTCTGCGCTGGGGACTTCCCTCCACTTGCCGAGCGACTGTCCCAGTCGCCCCGCCCCCTCGCCCCATTGGCTGCGTGGAAGGCACATACCCAGCCCTGGCCAATGAGGTGAGGGAGGCTGCGGCTAGTGGCCGGGAAAGCTGGTCCCCGGGATGCTGGAGTCCCTCAGGTGATTCCCTGCTGTGCGCGGCGTGGGGACGATTGGGCAGAGCGATAATCAGACCCACTTTCTACGCTCTGCTTCCTTCTCATCACCGCGCTGGGTTACCCTGGCCCTAAGTGAAAATAGGTACATGCGGCAGAGGTGGGACAACTGCGTTGAGTCTGTTCCCAGCCTGCCGTTCACTACATGTCCCTCGTGCACATTTCTGCCCTTTAGTTTCTTCATCCGCAGAATGAACAAAGTCACTGCCTCACACGTCTGTGGGTTTAGTGTTACATGAGATACTTGAGTACAGAGTGCTTTGCCTTGCTCGTGGTTAGGGCACAGACCCTGGGCTCCGCTGCCACTGACTGCTCCTCTCCCCGCTCTGGGACCTCATTGCTACCTAGTTAACCTCTCCGTACCTCTCGTCTCATAAACGTGTAGAGGAGCAAACGAGTTAATTCCTGCAAAGAACTTAAAAGCACCCCTGGCCCACACCAATGTTCAGTAATTGGGACTTTTACAGCCTCTTTATCACTGCCAGCTACACATGTCCTATGTTCTGGGGCACACGTGCAGATTTCCTCTGGGGTACAAATCTGGTAGCAGAATTGCTGGGCCCCACGGCAGGTTCATGTTCCATTTTACTAGGAAAAGCCAAAGTGTCTTTCAGAGTTAGGCTGATTTACACTCCCCCCAGCAGTCTGAGAGCTCCCATAGCTCTCCATCTTGGCCTGGTGTGTTTTTTTTTCGGCCATACTAGGTCTTCATTGCTGCTGGCGGCCTTTCTCTAGTTGCAGCGAGCAGAGGCTACTCTTGCGGTGCCTTTTCTTGTTGCGGTGCTCACACTCTATAGCATAAGGGCTCCATAGTTGTGGTGCAAAGGTCTAATTGTCCCTTAGTGTGTGGACCCTTCCTGGACCAGGGATCAAATGTCCCTTGTTTTGGACCACTGGACCATCAGGGAAGTCCAAGGCCTGGTATTTTAAGACTACAGCTTGTGACAATCTGATGACAAGAGAATGTTTTTTCTATATGTTCCCCTGATCACTGATGTCCAGTCACTCTATTTCCCCTTTTGCAGAACATCTGTTTATGACTTTGCCCCATCTGCTCAATCTTTTTTTCGCTTTTGTCTTCAGTTCAGTTGCTCAGTCGTATCTGACTCTTTGCGACCCCATGGACTGCAGCACACCAGGCTTCACTGTCTGTCACCAATACCCAAAGCTTGCTCAAACTCATCCCCATCAAGTTAGTGATGCCATCCAACCACCTCATCCTCTGTCATCCCCTTCTCCTCCTGCCTTCAATCTTTCCCAGCAACAGGGTCTTTTCCAATGAGTCAGTTCTTCGCATCAGGTGGCCAAAGTATTGGGAGTTTCAGCTTCAGCATCAGTCCTTCCAATGAATATTCAGGCCTGATTTCTTTTTTATTTTAATTGGAGGCTAATTACAATGTTGTGGTGGTTTTTGCCATACTTTCACATGAATCAGCCATGGGTGTACATGTGTTCCCCATCCTGACCCTCCCTCCCCATCCCAACCCTCAGGGTCATCCCAGTGTACCCGCCCTAAGCACCGTTTGATGCATCGAACCTGAACTGGCGATCTATTTCACATATGATAATATACATGTTTCAATGCTATTCTCTCAAATCATCCCACCCTCGCTTTCTCCCAGAGCCCAAAAGTCTGTTCTTTACATCTGTATCTCTTTTGTTGTCTCACATATAGGGTCATTGTTCCCATCTTGGTAAATTCCATATATATGCATTAATATACTATATTAGTGTTTTTTTATCTGACTTACTTCACTCTGTATAAGGGCCTGATTTCCTTTAGGATTGACTGGTTTGATCTTAAGACTGCTTTTGTCTTAATAAACATTAAAAAAAAATTCTGACCACTACTCCGTTGTCAGTTCTGTATTACAAGTATCTCCTCCCAGTTTTTTACTTTTTGGTATCTTTTGATGAACTTTTTTTTTGGAGGGTCTAGTTTGAAGAACTCTTCTCAAGGTCTTAGGTATTATATATATATATATATATATATATACACATACATATTTTTTTCCTTGTTAATTTAGAGTGGAATGGAACTGCAGGCCTGGTGCCTTGCTCTTCCCGGATTCTCCATTTCTAACTGGACCCTTATTCAGCTGCCCCTTCTCCCCAAGTGTCACCTCACATTCACTCCATGCCGTTTCTATTTCAGTGTCTTTGGACCATGCTGCTTCTCATCTGGTGACCTCCTCCTGTATCAGGCCCACTGAATCTCCACGTGGCAGCCCTGTGATATGTCACAGGAAGTTGTGACGTGTTATCCCAATTACGGGTAAATAAAATACTGAACAGTTGGTTCTTTCAAAAATTTTTTAAAATATCAGTGAGAGGTTCAAGACTGTCCCAATGTCACTCTCACTTTCCAGCACTTCAAAATGGCAGAAAAAGGTCGCAGACAGGCGAGGTGTCTGTTATGGATGGAGGACAATCGTAAACCTGCCCAGCGCTTGACCTCTCTGCCCGTTTCTCTTAGTTTTGTTAGTCCCAGGTTGTGCCCACAGGATGTGCACTGTGGTAGAGAAAAATGCTGAGCAGCCCGGGTCTAGGCCTAAGTTTCAGTGGCAGTGTCCCAGGGTGTCCACATCTAGAATGTCTCCCAGTTCCAGGTCACCCTTCTAGAAAAGCCTCTAAGCCTATGCCCTCCTCAAAACATGTCAGTCGTGTCCTGATGCTCAGATAGTGCCCAAATCCCTCAGCCTGGGCTCCATCCTGGCCCCAGCCACACTTTTGTCTACAGGTACTATCCACAGTTCCCCAATGCCAGGTCCTTTGATACCACATGGATCGGTTCGTCCGCTTTTCCTCATGTCTTCAGTTTGCAACTTCATTCTTCCTGCTGAAATGTCCACCTCTAGGAAGCCTTCCAGGGATTCCCTAGTGAGCTGCTCCAGCATTTACCTGCCCATGGGTTCCAATCATATTTTGTCGAGAGTCGTGTGTGCCTTCCAGACAAGAGTGTGAGCTCTGCAAGTGTGGGGACTGTACTTACTCAGCAGGAGTTGAAAGAGGGCTTGCTCATGGCCCTGTGCCTGCTGGGACCCTGACGTGATGCCAGGGGTCAGTGCGGGTGGTCATGCATATCAGAGGCATCCAGCTAATATAGAAGACATGCTGAGAGTAAGTGCTTTGGGGAAACAGTGAGTGAGCAGTGAAGAGAAAGTTCAGGAAAAATCAAGGGATCAGAGGAGTAGTTTATTTAGCCCCTTTTATTCCGAAGTCCTTTGCCCTCTTCCTGTTACTGTCAAATGAAAGAGCCAAAGCACCTGTGTCCTGCTTGAGTGAAGAGGTAGAGGTTTATTGAAATATAAACATTCGAGAACATGTAAGATAGAAAATAACCACAACATATACAGACACTTGCTGCAAGAGGACTTCTGAGGTATTCATCCACTGCCTAGGCTACCCATGTGCTATCACATTTCTTTCCTGGTTAAATACAAGACGGGGAAGGGGAGGGGACCGAGTGGCCCCATCAATGGCTGCCATGTGACCTCAGGGCTGCACCGTCCGGAGAGCTCTTCTTGGCCCAGGGTCCCATTCTGGGGGCACTGGCGGGCACGCCTACCCTCTGGCTTTCAGGTTGAGACCCTGCTGTTGCCCCTCAGGGCAGCGAGGCCCTGGTGAGAGGGTGAGGCTGGGCAAGCTGCCCGGGGAAAGGGAGAGGATCCAACAACCAGGAAGACACAGCACACGGTCCCTGTGTCCTCCGGGCAAGGGTCCATCCTTCGGGACCAAAGTCCTGAGAAAGACACACTGGCCAAACGTCTGTGATGCCTTCAGGTGGGCCCAGAGCCAGCCAACCAGGCTCCTCCCCGACACGGACACCAGATGCCCCTCTCTGCTCAGCCCTGTGCTGGCCTGGTGAGGCCAGGAGAGGGTCAGCCCCCAGCGGATGGGGCTGTGTGTGTGTGACGGCGCTGGGGGCTGGGGAGAGAGGAGAGGCAGTTGGTGAGGCTGCAGCTCACCGGGCTGAGGCATGTGATCTGTGCTCAAGTGTCTGATTTCCCCTTCCTTTCCTAGCCAGACTGAGCGTGGGGCGTGTGTGGGCCTGGGTCCACCCCAGCCTCCCACGGCTGCCACTGGATAATGTCACAGTGGGCGGGGTTTTAGTGAACACTGCAGAGCCGTGTGTGAGGATCACCTCTTCTTTATGACACAGGAGCAGCCTGTTTCACGCCAGCGTCCAAAAGGAGAGACAGAGCTCTCTCAGCATCTCCTCACCCTCTGGGGCAGCTCGACCCCTGCAGGGTTCATGGCCTCCATGGCCTGCACCTGCCCTGGGGTGGGAATGCTGAGTGAAGGGGAGATGCCCTTCCCCTAGCCCAGTGAGGGACTGCCCCGCTCTGGTGGGAAATGGGTCAAGGGCCATCCTGACAACCAGTGTGGTTTCAGGACCCAACCTTCGTGAGAGGGGTCCCTCCGTTCCACCTCCTCCCGCCACTGTGATCCCTGAGTCATCTCTCCTGCCGCCTCCCCCTCCTCCTCACTGGGGGATCTTAGGGAAGGGCCAGAGGGGCTGGGGTACCAAACCATTTGCTTGGCTTTGGGGGAGACATCTGCTTTCATTTCTTTGGTGCTACAGTAACAATAAAAATTTTAAAGTAAAAAAAAACCACAAAAGTCAGCAAACACATATAAAAAAGATTTCAGAGATGCAAATACTTCCTGAAGAATCAAACATCAACAATTACAAATCTGAGGTATTTCAACGAGCCTGACACTGGCAGGTTTGGGGATGTAGGGGCTGAGATGGCCCCTCGCCGAGGAGGGGAGGGGCCTGAGGGACAAGCAGGCTGTTTCCTGGGAGAGCTGGCCAGCAGGGACCCATGGAGGGGGTCGGGGGGGTGGGGCGTGGAGGGGGTGGCATGAGGTCTGGGGGGGTTAGAAAAGGGCCAGTAAGGTGGGTGCCAGGGCCTGTTTGGGCTGCCCCCGGGGCTCTGCGTCTCCCTTGGCAGATCCCCAGCAGGCCCTGGGTCCTGAGGACTGCCCTTATCAGCCCTTGCTCGGAACCATTAAAAAGGGATATGGGGCCCTGAGGACTGCTTCAAGACATGAATTTGAGGGGCCCACACTCCAGGAGCCAAACACGGTAGGCAAGGTGGACTGGGACCCCATCCCACGCTCAGCAGAGAAGGGCCACAGAGGCGTGCTCTCGGCTCCAAGCAGCCCCACATGGGAGTTATAGATGGGGGAGCTGAGCAGGGAAAGAGACCAGCGACCCTGGAGTCACCGCAGAAGGCAGGGGAAGAGAAATAAATTAAAGGGAAAAGGGTGTGGAGAGTCTCCAGCCCTGTGTCAGCTTACAGATTGTCGATACACTGTGCCCGGGATGGGAGGGGGCCTGGGAGCCCTGGAGGAAGCTGGACGCCCACAGACCCCGCCCAGTTCTCCAGAACAATCCCTGATTGGACAACGCTGCCCTGTCAGGCCCCTCCAGCCTCTCCCTGCCTCTAGAGTACAGCAGGACCTGATGGAGCCTGGGCAGACGGACATGTCCAAACTCTCAACATCTGGCCAAATGGTGTCTGATGTGGGCTCCGTGAGATGAGGTAAATTCTGTGCATCAGCTTCCACCGCTCTCGAAGGAAGAGTGGGGAGTGCGGAGCTGGGTCCTGCCCCTCAGAGGGACCAGCTGGTGGAGGGCTCTGCACTGGGGGTGCCCCGGGATGAGGTAGGACTTGGGGAGCAGTGAGAACTGCTACTGCTGCTCGAGCTGCTGCCGAGGCTCTGGGGGGCGGATCCTGTGATGAGGTGGACTGCAGGTTTCTGGGCAAAGAGCACACCTGAGCGAGCGGGGGAGGGGAGAAGGCAGTGTGAGCAGACGGGGAGAGCAGAGGCGGGGGCAGGGGTTCAGCCCCTCACCATCTCACGGCTGCCTGACTCTGGGGGAGCTGCAGGCGGGGAGGTGCACTTGCTGCAGACACTGCCCTGCCAGCAGGCGCGCCTAAGCTCCTAAGGCCGGCAGTCAACTTGCTGAAAGGCCCCAAAGGCTCTAAGGGAAGTGTTCCCAGACCATGTTTAGAAAGATTAGAGATGAACCCCTCAGAGAAAGGAGACCTGTGCTTAGGAAGACTGTAAGGGTGGACACATCTAACTTACGCATGCGTGTGCGCTAAGTCGCTTTGGTGGTGTCTGACTCTTGGTGACCCTATGGCCTGTGCAGCCCACCAGGCTCCTCTGTCCATGGGATTCTCCAGGCAAGATTACTGGAGCAGGTAGCCATGCCCTCCTCCAGGGGATCTTCCCAACCCAGGGATCGAACCTACGTTTCTTATGTCTCCTGCCTTGGCAGGTGGGTTCTGGGAAGCCCCGATTTAGTTTACAATACAGTGTTAAAGGCATGGATGGAGTCTCCTTACTCAATGACTTTCTTTTAATTAACGAGCCAACCATTGGTCATAAAAGGGTTAGACAAGGGGTCTCTATGATTCCGTCACAGGTGGAGGGGGACCTGCCATCCTGTTAGCAGTCCTCAGTCCTCCTCATCCAGAACTACTTGACCTTCGGAACTTCGAGACAACATGAAAGGAAGTTCCCTGGGAAGGTGTTCAGACAGGAGTGGGGCAAGGGAGCCTTGCAGGGAGCCGCACTGAGACTGGCTGCCAGCCTGCACCTCCCTTACCTGCGTAAGTGGTACCATCGATGTCCACAGACATGCTGATGCTCCCAATGCTGCTTGTGGTTAGGTTCAGGGCTGCCGCCGAGGCCTCTGCTCTGTCCTCTGCTGGGGACAAGGGAGACGGCAGGCCCGATCAAGCCCTTGGGCAGTTTTGTCGTCCCCTCTGAGGATTGGCCACCCTCCCAGCCCGGCCACAGCAGGCTGAGGCCTCCCAGAGTTAGAAAGCACCCGCGTAACCTTCTCCCAGTGTAAGGTCTGGCAGGAGACCCAGGCTGCAATAGCCTATCGCTCGCTTTCTCCACTGACCCACTTCACTTCCCCAGCTCGCTCTGCCCTCAGAGAAGAGGGGTCACATTGGGAAGGAAGCTGACCTCGGCTCACAGCTGTGCACTGATGCGTTTAGTGTGATTCAACAAACCCTGAGCACCCATTATCCACCAGACAGGGGGCCAGGATGGAGGGAGGGGTCGGGGTTGGAGATCACTAAGACCAGCCCCATCCACTGAGAACTCACCTGGCTTCCTCTTCCCCTTAATTAGACTGGGAGGTCCTCAAGGAGGGGGTATGCCTATCCAATCCCTGTCACTCCCTCTCCATCTGAGCCATCCACGGTCTACGGAAGGTGGCAGGCACTGGCACACGAGGCCTCTGCCTGGCCCACCCGAGACTCTGTCTGTTCCCGATGTTGAGAGCCAAGAATTCTTCCAGATGAGCTGCTCCATCTATTAGCCTCTGGCTTGTGCATGACCGGGGCAGCTGGCCTGAGCGGGGGATAAGGCAGAGCCCTGCTCTGGGCCACCATCTCCAGTTTCCTTGGGCTAGGGTAGAGTGGGACAGGTAGGGGCTGCCTGGGAATACGCACAGCTCCCTTCACACCTGATTTTCCCCCAACACAAGTCTGCTCATGTTTGTCTTAAGAGAGTCAAGAACAGCAAAGAAATGTGTGAGGGGTAAAGGGGAGAAATAGGAATGAGGTGTGTGGGGTATGTGGCTGTAGGGATGGGAAGGTGGGGCATCTGAAAAATGTGGAGGGCAAGGGACAGATGTCAATTATGCTGCCAAACTTGTATTTCCTCCTCCCTTCCCTCCTGAGGGCCACTGGCTGCCGGCCTGAGGCAGCTCTGACCCTTGCTGGGCCTCGGGAGTGGGCACAGTCTTTCTTCCAGGTGGTGGGGCAGTGGGGGAAAGGGCGAGCCCTTTAACTGAGACAGATCAAAAGGCAGGGGTGGACAGGGAAGACCCCGCAACTGGCCCTGAAGGTCTCCGGCTCCTCCTCCTTGAACAACTGCTTTTCCTTTTTGCTACAGAACAGGGCATGCCCGAGGAACTGCAGGCACCCTGGAAAATGACAGCTTGGTGAACTGAGGTCTCTGTGGCCACTGAACCCCCAGGTGACTCTCTGGTCTCTAGATCCTTCTGCGGATCGGGTGAGAGGGCTGGGGGCAGAACCTGGAGGGCCCCCACCCCAGTCCCCGGATGTGAACCCGCCCTGAGTGGAGCCGGGGCCTGGTACACAGGCTGCTGCTCACCCTTGCCATTGATCCTGATCTTCATGGGCAGCTGCCGTGCCATGTTGAACAAGTTGCGCTGGAAAGCCTGCTGCACCAGGCGCTGCTCCTCCTCTGACAACCTGGACACCTTCTTCTCCGGAGGCTCCCCTGACTCCAGCCGCTCCCGCAGCTGCTCCAGCGTGGCTGTCCGGGTACTGGCCTGCTGGCCAGCCAAAGTCACAGGCACAGCCAGGCGATTTGGCACGGGCACGGTGGTCACCGGGACTCCATCACCTGACAAAGGCATCAGAGCTGGACGCAGCCCACAACCCGCCCTCCCGCCTGTGCCCTGGACCCAGAGAGCCTGGTGCCCCTTCTCCCCCAGGAGCCCCGCAGACCTTTCCTGAGAGGAGCTGCCGGGGACATTCGAGAGCCGCTGACACTGGTGCCACCACTGGAGCCCAGCCCAAGGATGGGGAAGCGGATCTTGGGTGGAGAGAGGAGGGCAGGGGCCCCGGCGGCGGCTGTGGGTGAGTAGCCAAAGAGGGAGGAACTGTAGCTGGGCCGCCGGCCCTCCCTCCTGTTGCCGTCAATGGCCGCCTGCAGTTCAGCAGGGGAGCTCAAGGCTTTCTTCTCGCACTCGTAGGCATAGAGATATTTCATATACCTGGATGGGGGGAAGGAAGGAAGGATCACCCAAAATGCAGTGCCAGGACCGCCCAGTGTAAGCTGATGACCCTCTGCAAGGGGCCTCTGTGGGGCAGGCTCTGTCCTCCAGGACGAAGGAGCGCAACCTGGAGAACTTGGTGGAAGAGGAACCCTCAGGATAGCGGGGCGCCCCAGCCCAGGCTCCCTAACCGCAGCCAGGGCTAAGTGCGGCTGGGACTGGAGTCATGGCTCATCAGGGAAACAGCCAACATCACTAATGTTCCATGTCCGTGTGGCGCCTTTCCAGTGCCCTGGGAGAAAGGGGAAATGCCATGTTTTGCAATGTCTTTCTGGCTCCTCGATCTCTCCTAACCGTTCTGAGTCAGCTCTTCAGACAGGCGCAACTCTTCCTGTTGTGTGTAGGCCTAGAAGTGCTGTCCCGCTTCGTGTAAGATGCCCCAAGAAAGCAGTTCTCTACCTAAGGACCTTGGGAGAAAGCTGGCTCTGCTGGCTGTTGCTCTGTTCCCAACTTTTGCAGGAACCACTTCATTGGATAAGACCCTTCTACTTTTCAGCAAGGCCTTAACATGCCCACCCAAGCCACACACATCTGATCCTTCTGTCTTCTTCACAGAGCAACATCCCGAGTTCCCAAAGAACAGATTGCCCTCTGGCCCCGCTTCTTCAATGCTCCCCCTGCTCCTGCCACCCTTATAATTAACTCAAATGGGTACAAAAACAGGTCACCAATCCCAGTGGAGGCCTGCCTGCTTTCCTCTGGGTAAGCTGAATGTCAAGTAAAAGGGCTGGACTTAGAGTGGGGGTACTGTGTAGGAGAAGATGTCTTGGAAAGATTGTGGACTTCAGAGACAGAAGTCTAGGTATGAACCTCAGCCTGCTTACTAGCGGATACGGCCCTGACCGAATGATCTAGGCTCTGAGGCTTAGTTCTTGTCGTCTGGAAAACCGGGACAAAGCCTACTTGGTGGGCTTGCCAGTGAAATGGAATGAATGAAAGGAAACAACACGGAAAGGTGTAGCAACAGCACACAGGACACGCCTGAGAAAAGGCACTCTCAGGTTTACTTAGGCGACCGAGGGATTCAGCTCAGAAAGCTCCTGGCTCTTTCAGGCATTCCGCCTGTCTTGCTCACCACACGGTGGAATTTCCTTCCTTCCTTGCCTCAAGGTTAATTCCCTCTTGCAAGCCTCAGCCGCCTTTCCGCAGGGTGCGGGCCACTCACTGGGTCCTCAGGGTGAAGGCGGCGCTGGTGATGGACGTGGGCAGGTTCAAGCCTTTGGTGATCTCTCTCCAGATCTTCTTGTTGATGATCTCCACCAGGCCCCCCTTCTCCGTCACCAGCTTATACAGCATGTACAGGTCCAGGATCTGCTTGGCCATGATGGGGATTCGGTTGATAGGGGTCCCTGCAATGGTGCAAGAAGAGAAACACAAGGATAGGTCATTTTCAGGCAGAGAAAGAAGACATCTGTGCATGCCCACCTTTTGCTGAGTTGGAAATATGTTCACAAATATGCTCAGAAGTATAATTTTGAGTCAAACTCCCAAAGCCTGGAAGCTATCAGACTAGCTGCCAGGTTTCCTCGGAAGAACAGAAAGACAGGTCCAACTCACAGGCTGCATAGCCTTGGGTAAAACACATGGCCTCACTGGGTCTGTTCCCCACTGTAAATAAGAGAGCCAGACTACATGACTTCGAAGATTTTATTTTTTGCTAGCAATATGACTCCTAATGATTTGGAGATCAGTCCTGGGTGTTCATTGGGAGGACTGATGTTGAAGCTGAAACTCCAATACTTTGGCCACCTGATGTGAAGAGCTGACTCATTTGAAAAGACCCAGATGCTGGGAAAGATTGAGGGCAGGAGGAGAAGGGGACGACAGAGGATGAGATGGTTGGATGGCATCACTGACTCGATGGACATGGGTTTGGGTGGACTCCGGGAAGTTGGTGATGGACAGGGAGGCCTGGCGTGCTGCGGTTCATGGGGTCGCAAAGAGTCGGACACAACTGAGTGACTGAACTGAACTGAATGATTTGGCAACTCAGTCCTCTAGAGCCTTCAGAAGTCATTCGGCTGCCTCCCCAGTGAACTAACTTTCCTGACCCNGTCAGGCCAGCTTGATTAGAGAAGGGCTGTTTGTTTCAGCTCCTGCTTCTTTCCCCTCAAGGAATGGCATTTTCATCTCAGTCCGCGCACACTGCCCTCGCTCTTTTTATAGGGTAATCAAGCCAGAGTAGAGTGAAGGTTCCCACGATTATGAGGAAGAAGCAGTGTGAGCGCCAACACATGGCATTGCTGTGGTGGTCCCAGGCCTCTTTCCTCAGTGTAGGAGGGAGCTAGAGGTCTTGAAGACCTTTGTCCTGAC
This sequence comes from Redunca redunca, assembly GCA_006410935.1. Classification (NCBI taxonomy): domain Eukaryota; kingdom Metazoa; phylum Chordata; class Mammalia; order Artiodactyla; family Bovidae; genus Redunca; species Redunca redunca. Next base: position 33,726 of record SJYQ01005524.1, on the reverse strand, counting down.
AAAGGCCATGGAGTTAACTCCAAAGGATCGCTGGGAAAATGCCAGAGGGCTGCCGGCATGCTCCTAAGACACAGCAGCGCACACGCTGGTTAACTTCTCCCTGTGCTGTTCTGCACATCAGACTTCATTCCTGTCCTAAGCACAGAGGTCTCACGCAACAGAACTGGTCTCCCGGCAGAACAGGGCTAAGGTCTCCCTTCTCTGCAGCTGGTCTGCCCGAGCCTTCACGGCCTTGCCTTGAGAGTCTGGGAGGACCACTTCCAAGGTTCCCTCCCACAGGACCCTGAAGCTCTCAATTCCAGAAGCTTCTGGAACCTCTTTACACGTGACCCATTCACTTCCAGGTCTGATGTTCACACTCAGCTCCCGTTCATCCCCTAGGCGCGCTCCCTTTTCCCATCCTTGCCTCTTCATTCAGCAACACCATTGCCCTGAGAGGTCCTGGGCAGGAACCTCAGAGGGAGACTGCTCCTCTTCTCCCTCCCCAACCTTTACGTTGTCTGGAGGCTCACCGATTCCTCCTCTGAGGCACCTTTCAAAGCTCGCTTGCTCTCTACAGCCATCACCCTGGGCCAAGCCCTCACTGGCTCCCCATTAGAGGCCCCAGCAGCCTTGAATCCACACGCTCAACCTGCATGTTCTTGCCAATCTGATGAAAACACCACTTTCCCCCCATTACTCACTTCCTAGTTTAAAAAACCCACAATGACTCTTACTGCCAACCCAGCCCACCTCACATGTTCAATATCATGACTCAGGTTCCCCAACACTCCTTAGAAGATTGTGTGTGTGTTATTTGCTCACTTGTGTCTGACTCTTTGCGACCCCACTGACTGTATGTAGCTCACCAGGCTCCTCTGTCCATGGAATTCTCCAGGCAAGAATACTAGAGTGGGTTGCATTCCTTCCCCCAGGGGATCTTCCCAACCCAGGGATTGAACCCTGGTCTCCTGCACTGCAGGCAGCTTCTTTACCATCTAAGCCACCAGGGAAGCCCCCACTTAGAAGATTATATATGATGTGTTTCAAGAACATTCCAATAACTTACTCTCACTCAATCAGCTGGGTCTTCTCACCCTCACCCCACAACCCAAATTCTTTCTCCTCTGTTTTTTGGGTTTTATTCTTCCTCTTCATCAACTCTAAAATGATGTGCTCAAACCCTCCTTATATGGGCCTTCAATGTTCACTCTCTCCAGGAATAATTTTCTAACTACCTTGGTTCGAATATATTTCTTTCCTCTCCGAATTTCTATTATAACTACTACAAGTTCCACAAATAATTACACATATTTCACTTATGCTCGTCTGGTATCCCAGGAGGATTCTAAGCTCCATGAAAGCAGGGACTGTTTCATGTCTTGAATATTATAAAGTTTAATAAGCGAAACTGCCATGCAGATTGAATAAACAACGTGCTTCTCAGAGTCAAAGCAGCCAGTTCTGTGCTAACCCAACGGGGACTATTAAATGCGTTTTCCTCCTGTCGGTGGCGTGCCCGCCTGGGTCTGTCACTAGCTGTAGGTGGCTAATGCTGACAGCCCTGAACAGAAGTCACCCTCTCTTCTCAGATACTGGCAGGTTCATGAGCATCACGACCTTTATTAAACAGACTAGGGAAGTGAGGACTCTAGTGGTTCAGCCCTTGGCATCTGAGTCTTCCAATAAGAGGACCGGCAGCACAGGAATGGATGCAGAGCTGGGGATTTTGAGAAGGTAAAGAAACCATGAATTCATTCAGTGGGGCCATAGAGAAGGGGAGACAAGTGTTAAAGAGGGGAAGGTGGCTGGGTTTGAGATATACACAGAACAGGCATGGCTGAGTCAGTGACCGCCAAGCTGGGCTTGCCCAGATGAGGGTGTGCTGTCCTTCAGAAATGTCTCCTTGGAGAGCCAGCTAACACATGGCTTTGGAACTCCACTTGCGAAGAGCTTTCAGAGTTTATACAATTTTCATTTGATTCTCTCCAAGGTGGTAGATCTTCAAATATAAGGGTGTGTTTTACTTCTAGAAACAGTCATTCAAGGAAACAAGCCAGGAAAACAGGACGAAGTGAGCAGGCGGTTTACACTGATTTTGTGTGAAGATGAGGTGTGGCCATAAAGCATGACAGATTTCCTTGTGGGGCTCAAACTGCCCTGAAGGCAACTCCCCAGGGAGGAATTAGAGATCCCCTCAGAGCAGTCACTGGACTAACTGTCTAGTCATTTGAGATGACTTCTTTTAAAGAGAACAACATCACAGATGTGGAAATGTCATTAAATATTCGCCTCTTTATAGTCACAGAGCAAGTGACTGCGTTAGGCTGGGAGTTGTTCAGGGAAACAGGCAGATACAGGACCTGAGAAGATGAGCTAGGAGCAGAGTGGCATTCTGAGTCCCCAGGGTGACCTGTCCCCTACACCAGGGCTGCTCTGCCACCGAGCCCCACTCTGGGCACACGGGGGTCGTGATTTCTCTCAGTGGGGGCCCTACTGCCTGGCCAGGCACCCCAGTTCCAGGAATCGGCAGGTAAGAGGAACAGGCGTTTTCCTCCCATGGATGGCCCTCCACAAAACCCCTAAAAGTAGCGTCCAGAGCAGGTGGGCCCCTCAGTCCCACCAGAAACAAAGCTGACCGTATCCTGCAAGCCAACTTTAGATGACATCATGGCTTTCTCACATTAAGCAGCCAATCCGGACATAAAACCTGCCCTAGTTTTGATTCTTTCGACAACTAAGAGAGAAGCAGGGTCCTCAGGCTAGTCTGGCTCTGTGGTCTGCCCTGTGCTTAGTGGATCTAGCAGCCATCTCGTATGTCCCAAAGAGACTCAACTACGAAAAGAGGGGGAGAAGACCTTTTAGCCGAGTTTCCCTCCCTGAACAAGGAAAAAAAACGCAAAATCATCATACTGGGGGGTGGGGATGGGAGATTGACATATTCAGGCCTCGGTTTCCCTGTCTGGCTGAAGCAGGGAATTTGGACTAGATGACTTCCAGCTCTAAAGTCCTATGAGTCTAGGAATAAAAACTCGAAGTTCAAGTCCATAAGCAATGCCTCTTCCCGTAGCCTTGGGGGTAAGTGGGGGAGCTTCTGGCCCACTCTGAGGGCTGGATTACATCTTACTCTAAAGAGCCTCTTCAGTCCACAATAAAAGCTAAAGCAACCTGCAGAGAGCCAGGAAGGAGGCCAGCAGCCACTGCGGAGCACTCTCCGTGGGTCACCAGCATTGGCCCTGCAGGGGGCCCAGTCCCCGCCCCTCCACACCCCGTTACACCTCCCAGAGTGGGCAGGAGCACGTTAAGGGAAACCCTGTGGGCTGTCAGTCACTGCTATCAAAGCAGGCGCTTGGATTGAGGGTAATTAATCATGGTCCCTCTGACAGCAATCCAGGGCCTTATCTGTACCCCAAGAAATGCCGCTGGTCTCCAGCTCCCTCCTCAATAAAGGAGACTGACAGTTCCAACAAAGAGGCCCCTTATCAGATTTCAGCCAGAGAGCCTGAGCAGCCCGGGGAGATGCGGAAAAGGCTTTTTTGCGGCTTGGACCGGGGAAGCCGCTGGGGGCCCCGGGGGCTTTAACCCCGGAGGTGGGCATGCCGCTGGGCGCGGGCCCTAGTGCTGCTGTCCGGAGCCCCCAGCGCAGATGGAGCCAAGCAAAGGCTGCTCCTGGTCCTCGCCTGCTCCCTGGCACCGGGACTGGAAACGCAGCAGAGCAGGAACAAGGGCGGAGCGGGGAGATGGTCTCCTCGAGCACGGTGGGCATGTTAGGGGAGGGCCGCTTCCTCCCCAGCACAGAGTGGGCACGTTCCAGTGATGACCAGAAGCAATCGGGGGCAGGGACTCAGGACAGAACGCACATGGCTGCCTTCCTGCCTACAGGAAGGGGTGAGAGCCCAGGACCCAGGGCGTGGCCCTGCCCAGGACCCTCGCTGCTTTTCCTGACTCTGAACAAGATCATTAATCATTTCCACAGCATGTCAAGAGAGCTGGGAGCCTAGAAGAGTTAAGTCCCCATTTAAGCGGGAACGCAGAGAGGCAGGCAAGCCTCCTGCTTACTCCTCTGCATATTAATTCCTGCCCAGCTCTAGTCTTGCTCCCCAGGAACAAGTAGGGGAATGACTGGTGGTATTTTCCCCGTGACTCGCTCATGTAGATAATATTTCCCACTGGGACACTAGGCAGCAGGGAGTGGTGGTGTGCCATGTGTGTGGAGCTGACTGGTCTGCAAGTCAGGGTGGAGCGAGGATGTGCAGATGTCCCGATACTGGACTGGGCCTACACACACCCTTCAGCGCTCTACCATGAGCTCTCACCAAGGAGGCCTGACTCACACAGGGCTTAGTGCCTAGAGCCTAGATGAGCATCTTAAGGATACAGCCCACCAGATCTTTTCTGCTGTGTACATCCCACTATCCATTGCTCATAGCAAAATACAGACCATTTCCAGCACTCCAGAAAACTCTTCCATTGTCCTTCCCAATCAACACCCACTCACCACCGCACTCAGAGGTAACCATTATCCTGTATCACTATAGGTGATTTTCTTGAACTTTACACAAACCGAAGAATGCCGTATACATAGTTTTCTGTGAATGGCTTCTTGTGTTACACATTAGGCCTGTGAGAGCCATCCCAGCTGGGTACAACAGTAATTCATTCTTTGTTATTGCTGTGTGGTATTTACTGCACTAGAGGACTATGCCACCATTTAGTTGTCCATTTTACTACTGACGGACATTTCAGTTCTTCCCTGTTTTTGCCTATAATGGATTGTGTTGCTACGAATACTCTTGCATGTGTCTTTTAGTGAACCAGAGCTTTCATTTCCACTGGGGGTACACCTGGAGGTTTAACTGCTGGGTAACAGGGTTGGCATTCATTTAGCTTTAGTAAACACCACTGAACAGATTTCCAGTAGTGATGCCCGTTTATAGTCCCACCAGCAATGAGTGGAGTTCTGGAGGCACCACAATCTGAGAGGCTAACTTCAGACCCACTACCCTTCTTGATACTCTAGCTCAGACCAACTGCTCTAGGTGAAGTTTAATAGCACATGCAGTCTTGTACTCTGCTATGGCCGATAATAAAACTAGGGCTATGGTGGTGCTGTTTCTTCCCATAGAAACTACGCTCAGAAAAGAAAACTAAGGAGTTAGAAGGAGGTGGACTGTCGGGTCTCTGCTTCACCTGCTGCTGATCAACAGACTGGCCTGAGCTGTCCAGGAGAAGGGTGGACGGGTGACTGGGGAGAGGCTCAACAACGCAAGGCCATTCTCCCTGAGCAGTGCATGGCTGCCTGAGCTTCCACTGCCCATCTGTGCCTCTAGCCTCTCAAGACCTAGTAGATGTTCCCACGGTGTAAGCGGGTCAAACTCTCGCTTCAGACTTTCCCTACACCAATCCTTGGATGGTCTACTGAATACTGGCTCACTTCGGAACAAAGGAGGCCAAACTGTCAGTCCATGGAATTCTCCAGGCTAGTGGGTAGCCATTCCCTTCTCCAGGGGATCTTCCCAACCCAGGGATTGAACCCAGGTTTCCCACATTGCAGGCAGATTCTTTACCAGTTGAGCCACAAGGGAAGCCCAAGAATACTGAAGTGGGTACCCTATCCCTTCTCCAGCGGATCTTCCTGACACAGGAATTGAACCGCAGTCTCCTGCATTGCAGGCAGATTCTTTACCAACTGAGTTATCAGGGAAGCCCTCAACCCAATTTTACCAAGTGCTAAAAGTACCAATAAATGAAGGGGAAGAGGCTGAATTTAAAGACAATAATGAGTTATTCAAATTAATCATGCCTTTCAAAAACCAGGGATCTCCTCCTATTATCATGGATAACTGGTTAGTAATAAGGTATTTAAAAGAGGGGACACGGGGCTTCCCTGGTGGTCCGGTGGTTAAGAATCCACTTTGCAACGCAGGGGACACAGGTTCAATCCCTGGTCCAGGGAGATTCCACATGCCTTGGGGCAGCTACGCCATGTGCCACGACTAATGCTGGTGCTCTAGAACCTGAGAGCCTCAACTACTGAAGCCTGTATGCCCTAAAGCGTACGCTCCGCAACACGAGAAGCCATCCTCACCAGCAGCCAGCGCACTGCAGTTACAGAGCAGCCCTGCTTGCCACGACTAGAGAAAGCCCACTCGCAGCAGTGACGCTCCGGTAGAGCCACACAAAAAACGTGGGAGGGGAACCCTAGTACTAGAACATCAGCTACCACCTGGGGAGAGAAAAAGATCTGGCCTAAAACAAAGGATTAACCCCGAGACGAAGATTTGTATTTTGGACTTTCATTTGGGGATAAAGTTGGAAAATGAAGCCCCAGAGCCTACTTTATCTGACAAAGACAAACATATTTTAGTCTATCAGGAAGAGTGTCCCTGGGCACAGACCATTTAATGCAAGGTACAAAGAATATATGAGGAACTCCCTCCACCAAGAGGCAAAGCAATATATGTCACGAACATTTCCTTGCCTGAGATGGATAGATAAGCACACAACAGAAGGAAAAACACTCAAATTGCACTTTGAGGCAGACCAAGCCCTTTTCCCACAGTAAATTCTTTGTATATACACATCAAAAACAGATCCAACAATCCATTTGGGAAAACCAAGGTCAGTGTGCAGCCCTGAACAGAACTGGTGGGGGAGGGAGGGCAGTTCTCCGGTGAAGTCCTAACACAACTTGTCTTCCATGTGACCAAGCAGGCCCTCTGTCTGCTGTGCCAAGCTGGGACAGGGGCTGGAGGAGAGATCCTCGCTTGCGGGCGCTCGGTTAGGGGGCCCATGATGCTGTGAGGGCTTTTCCCGAGCCCCCCTAATCCTGCCTTGACAGACGGCAGCCTCTGTGCCACTGTGACCCGTCATACTGCCCTTCCCTGAGAGACAGGCTGTCTCACCCTGAGATGAACACTCTTCTTGCACGAAGACCTGTGCCCCATGTTTACCAGCTAGATGCTGTCAGACCCTCCCGGGCCCTGAGCTGTGCAGGTGGGCCACGGTCCCTGTGGGGCTTAGAAGGCTGAAGGAGCGCGGAGGCTTGTCCACTGCCCCAGTGGAAAGTTGGAGCTGCTGGTGCTAGGGGGCAGTGCGGGTGAGACAAAGAATCCTGGCCTGGAGATGAGGAAACGTGTGCTGAAGCGGCTCTGTGGCCTCAGGGGAGTCATTTAACCTGGGGGCTGGTTCTTCACGGCTACTGTGATAACCTTCGCTCTCTCTATCCCGCAGAGGCGGAGCTATGGGGAACAGCAGATCAGATAACGGGTTGGAAGGGCTCTGTAAAGTACAAACGGGAACAATAATAAAATTCACAGCAAAACCATCTTCCTCCTCTCTGATGAAATCACACTCCTGCTTCACTGCCTGGGGAGCCAGAGAACAAGCTCTTCTTCCTCAGCATCGAGGGGAGAATGTTCACAAGCCTTTGCTTATGAGACTTCCAGATCAACACCAGCCCCCCCTGCCCATAGTACCCCCTGGAAAATCTACCAGGGAATAAATAACACCTCAGAAATCACCCACACTGAGTTAAATTAGTCAAAGAATTTTTGGCTATTTTTTTTTTTTTTTGGACAAAAGAAGGTGATTGTATATGTTTTACACACACACACACACACCATTGTTTGCTCACAGCTCAACAGACACAACCACAGACACATAATACAGAACAGAGAACTTGGAAGAAACTTCTAGATTGACTCTAACCGAAACCTTCTCTTTTTAGAGATAAGGAAACTGTGGCCCCGGGAGAGGAAGGGTTTGCTCGGGATGGATGCTGGCCCCAGCTTTACCTGCCTCAGTCCACAGGCCTCCCACAGGCTGCAGCAGCCGTTCTGAGGCAGGCAGGACAGGCACCCGACTGGGCACTGCCTCGGCCTCTTCTCAAGTGCCTTTTGGGGCAGGTTTCTCTGCTGGGGGTTGCGGGGAGGGGTCACGAGGGTGCACGTCACCCAGTCTGGCCTAGAAACCAAGGTGCCTCGAGCTGAAAGGCCCATCTGCTGCAGTCAATTCACCCAAACATGTTAACAAGCTGGAGAGACCCAGCACAAAGCAGCAGTTACGGCCAGGCCCCTCTCCCACTGCACAGCCGTTTTATCACCTGCAGCTGCAGTCATTCAGGGCTGTGGGCTGGGTGCCACCTCCCCTGGAGCCCGGTGCACTTCCTCTGTGGTATAGCTTCTGTGTCAAAGCTGCCCAGCCCACTCACAGCCCAGGTGGGCATCACTGGGCCTTTCAGATTCTGGCTGCTTTCCGGGGCTCCTCTGAAATCAACTGCTTATCCTTCATCTTAGCTCTGGAGGATGAGCTGCTGACCCACTGCCAAGGTCTAAGAGGCTCTTCCTTGCACCCAGCCAGCTAACACGAGTGGGCTCCTGAGTGCCCCAGACTCCAATGTAGGAATGACAAATAAATCACAAATATCTAGGGGCCCCTGGTCTCACCATTCTGCAAAGAGGAAAGACAGCAAGCGTCATATGGTTAGAAGCACAAACTGCTCCCAGTCCCCTTGAACCACTCATTCTAAATTTAGGCCATCAGACATGAGTCTTCCAGGGAGGAGATCACTGTGATTTTAAAGAGAACAACCTAACCTCCACGGTCTCCTTGCCTTAGTTTTCCCTCTTCAGCCCAACTACACACAGCTCTGGCGACACTCCCCGGGTGTTCCCTTCAGTAACTCAGCTATGTCACAGACTGGGAGTGCTACCTTCTTGGCCAAACACAGCTCTTCACAATCTGATGCCACCTGATTCATCTAGGCCAGACAAGGGTTCTTCCAGCCCTGTCTGGACCACATATACATGACTGCATTTCTGCCTCTACTCTTGCCACGCTGGAGTTACAGCAACTCTCGGGTCCCTACACTGCAGCCTTGGATGGGGACCAGCACCCATTCCGCTGGCCCTCAGCTACAGTCAGGAAGTTCCTCCCATTGCCAGACACAGGCCCTGCCACCCTCAGGTATTGCTCTCTGAGTGGAGCTCGGATGATTTCCCTGAAGAGTTTCTCTGCAGAGGAAATTTTTGAACTTCAACTTCTTTCCTACCCTTCTATGGCAGTGGTTCTACACAGGGGGACACTTTTGTCCCTCCAGGGACATTTATAATGTCTGCAGACATTTTTGGTTATCAAGACTGGGGAGGAGCCCCCTCACAAAGGACTATCCAGTCCCCAAAATCAATATGCTGAGGCTGAGAAACCTTATACTAATTAACAAGTGCCCAAACTGACTCGACTGTCTCCCTTCTATTGTTGATGCCAGCAAATAGTGAAATACCGAACGTAAGTGCTGAAAAAAGAAGAAAGATTTACTCAGGGCCTGAATAACCGTACACAGACAGGGTCAGAGAGTCACTTCTGCTTTGGGTTCACTCTGGAATAGACTAGACGCAGTCTGGCAGCCCCAGCGCTGTGCGATAGCAGGACACTCAGCATACAGCCCTCTGTACAGCTGACCTCCAATCACAGGCAGCTAATTGGGGGTGGGGTGGGGGGAGGGGAGGCTCCCCCCTCCCCCGGCCCCCACCACCGGGGCAGCTGAGTTAGGAAAACCAACAGGACTGTTCCGACAGGAAATGTGTCCTGAGCAGGGCAGGGCTCCTCCCAGTCGCTGCCCCCAGGTCTGGCCCTGTGCTGGCACTGGGGACACAGAGAAATGACAAAGCGGCTGCCCTCAAGGAGAGCCTCGCCTAGTGGGGACGCAGAGCAGCAAACACACAATTGAGGATCTTCACTCTTGGCTAGGCTGCTGCAACTTCCATTTTCCTTTAAAAATCCTTGTGGGAAGGGAGAAAAACAATAAAGCAGAATCTAAAGCAGTGGAGCCACACTGCTGATTAAAATCTATATTGCTATAGCAGCCCCTCTGAGACGAGATCAGCTCCTGGGTTTGCACCAGCTGGGCTTGTGGAGCTTGTAAATAATTAAAAGGTAATTGGAAGGGGAGACCAAAGTATTAAGTGGATTTCTCTCTCTCAGGGCAACCAGGGAGTTTCATTGCTGCCAGTCACATTATCTTTCAGGATTATATTCTTCTTTTTTACTGACACATGCAGCTCCAGATAACAGTTGGAGGAGTAAACTAATTAGAGCTGCTTAGACTGCTTTGATAGGCTTGGAGATGAGGGGAAACCCAGACTCAAAACTTTCGATTGCCTTTGCAAGCAAACCAGTGGTAATAGGCACACTACTAAGAAAGCAATGAGGCTTTGGAAGGAGCGGGAGAGAAAGAGGGATGAGGTTGGTGGGGAGAGGGAGAGAGGGAAGAAGAGGAGTTAACTCAGGATCTTTCATTGCTGGAGGCTGTCATTACAGCCCCACCTACAATAAAGAGGAGGACTTCATTCCCAGGTCTCAATAAAGGAGCTGACACAGAAACCAAGGGCTACAGATCAGGCAGGGTCCCCGGGAACATGCGGGCAGGAGCAGCTCCCCTAAGGCTTTGTCCTGAGGATGAAGAAGATGCCGCCACCCAAGAAGATGCTGCCAAGGATTGTCTCCTAGAGAGGCTGGGGTTCTGACCATGCTTCCTGAGGGCTGCCAGCTGGTGAACCCATTGCTGTGACAGAATACAAAGCCAGGAAGTTGAGTCACTGTGGGCTCAAGACTGAGACATGCCATGGTCCCAAGTGGAGATGGCTGGGGGTGGGTGGGTGCAGGAGAATGAGAAGGAGAGAAAGACCAGAAGCAGTACGGCCCGATGTCCATGTGCCCTACACTTAAACTGCAGGAGCACCCCAACCAAGCCAGTGGATGCAAAAATCAAAGAGCCAATGGATAAGGGAAAAAAAGTTAGTTTTTCCTTCCTGTGGATCATTTCAGAATCCTCCCAACACATCCTGGAGGGCCTCCATTTTTTCACTGGCCATTCTAAGTCTCTATTAAGCCAGATGCACCAGCAGGAAGCCCCATATACGAGTTTTAAGTGATATCCAGGACTACTTACTATAAGGCTAAGAAAAAAAGTGTATTTGAATTTGAAATGACTCCAGAGACCAGTTAATCAGAACAGTGACAAGAATAAAGCAGGACCGAATTTGGATGATCATTCCATTCATTTTCTACCCAGGCCCTCTCTGCCCTCTTCAACCTGACTGTCAATTATTCAGCTAAGTATGGGACCAACTGGCAATAAATGGCTCTTGTCCTCCTGGGCTAAGATGCTGGCACCCCACCGGGAGGATGGCTAAGAGTGACCTGCACACAGTGGGCACGCAATAAATGTTCAGTGGACTGAAATGATGAGTAGGGTACACACTTACCCCTCTTCTGCATAAAGACGAAGAGGTCATCCAGGAACTCTTTCCTCTCTGGGTCACTGTCCAGTTCATACAGCTGCAATCCCGAACCCACCAGAGAAAAGAAAAAAACAAAAACACACCACAGTGAAAATAAATTCCATCTTATGTAGGAAGTCTTACAACAGCGATACACAACCATCTGAATGACTACAGATGTGACTCACAGGCCACTTCTATCCTCATTCCTTGGGGAGCAGATACAATAACCCACTGCAGAACGGCCCCTTCTGGTATCACGAAGGAAACATTACAGACCTTGGCAAAATCACGAGAGATCTCTCTTCCCCGGCCTCCATCTGCATCGTCACTCCAGGCCAAACCACCATTCTAAAGGGGAACGAAGCAAGAGGTCAGAAGGCAGTAGGCAGGGAGTGAGGGGGCAAGGCAGTCTTCTAGGAAGCAGAGGGGGACCCTGAGCAACTGTGCTCTCCTGGCTCATACTGAAAGACCGACCGCTTGAGTAACCGCCTCTGCCCCCCTAAAAGGGACATCTTGGTTTTGTGCTTTCAATTATGATTCCAATACCAGAGTGAGTCAGGTGAAAGAATCGTCTTCATTTGTTGGAGGGGAGTAGGTGTCACTTACACTTGATAACCCTGCAAGAGGGGACACAAAGGCCTAGCTTTGAGAACTGGCTCATCCCTAGTTGATGTTCCGGAAGCCATCGTTCTAAGGTGAACCATTTTTCTGCAGGTTCAGTGTGGCATATGCTTGTATGTTTTATGGTGCGCCTGTAAATTATACGGTATGTTGTGAAGATACCTAGCCTGGCCTCGTGCACAACATTTCAGTGGAAGATAAAGGGTCAAAGGGAGCAAGATCTCGAAGATCTTGTGGTCTCTCAGCCAAGTCTCACCACCAGAAGCCCTAACTCTAGTGATTAGAACTGCCTAGTGATATGAGGGCCCTCAGGGCCTGAGATTACTCCTAAGATATAGAGAGACTGTTCCATTAGGGTGAAGTTCATTTTCATTAGAGAAGTAATGAAAACCTAATCCTAATTTAATTGATTAGGTCAAACCAACACCATTCAACTGATTGGGAGGAAATGGCAAATATGCTTTTGTTTATGTTCTTGAAATCTGCTTCCTGCTTTTATTCAGTTGAGTAACTCTTCCTTCTCAGATCAGGCATCATCTTCTACCCAGAGCTTTCCCTTCACACCCAGATACGAAAGTTCTCTCTGTTCATCTTGAGCTTAGAATCTGACATATTATTTTGGAATTATTTGTCATCCCCACATACTGTAAGCTCCTTGAAAGCAAAATGTCTTCATCTTTGTACCTGTAGCACACAACACACTGCCTGACAATTTTAAGGCTCCAGTGAATATCTGATCAACTATAATCATTGTTAAAAGGCATTAACTGATTATTTGAACCAATTAAGCACCTCTTCAAAAAAATATACAGACATGTATACCACATAGGAGAGAGGAAGAAACATCAGAGCAGAAGTCGCCTGTTCACCTCATCCCACTTGTCAGTGAAGGACCCAGGGATGGCTCTGGACACGCTGAGACCATCACTCTCTCTTCTCTCCCTCAGGGCCAAAAGTGCCCACATGCACAAGCACATGTGTGCCAGCCAGCTGGCTGGGGTGTGTAAGTGGCTGGGGAGGGATGTCTCGGGCTGGGGAGTGGGCTGAGCTGTAGGCCTACTTTGTGAGAGCAGCAATTCACCACACACCAGGTTAAGGATAACCAAGAAGAAGTGACACCCTGTCAGTTGACACGAAACAGGCTCCATCAAATTGTTTCCCTGCTTATCTACTGAAAGACGTGTGTAAGGAAGTGCTCAGGAAATGCTATCTGGCTGTGCTCACATCGTCTCCCCAGGCAGAGGCTGTAGAAACCTTCCTACAGCACCTTCAGCTCAGGGAGGCCAACGACCAAGTGGAACACTGTTTCAAAAATAAAAAAAAGCTAAAACCCACGCTGTAATTACAGTCAACAGAAACCTGGTGTCATCTGGTGGCAACCAGCACAATGAATAATCAAGATGAATTATGCCTGTCAGGTCAGCAAAACCAGACAGAGTTACGGTCCCCTTTCAAAGGCTGCAGCAGGTCGCCCTAATGCCTAGTGATTTCGTTTGAGCCAGTAATTCCTGCTGGAAAGTCAATTATCCCGGGAGCCCCTATCAGCTGAAAGACATTTAATGGGGGATCATTGCTGCTTCTGTTATGTCAGCTGTTTACCATGGCAGCTCAATTCCCAACTCTCTAGCTAGAGATCTGAAGCTGATTCTGTTCACAGGAGGATTCTTTCTCTGTCACCAAGAGAGAGGGAAAAACAGTTTCTTTTTTTTGCTAATCACAGTAACCTCGAGGCGCTCTGAATGCTCACTCAGAAGCTATTTAACACTCAGCTGGGTAGGGAGGAATGAATCCACAGCCTAGACTCTCAGACAGGGCTTTCCGCAGCAGGAAGGGAGTGTAAAAACAAGCAGGCCAGTGCCACCAGCGGCGTGGCCATGTGTGAAAATACACACCTGAGTGCGAGGGTTCGGCTCTGGGAACAGAGAAGAAGGCCTTGAGGACGGAGATGTCGTGACTGGTTTTCACCAGCTCTGCCCGAGTCACAGGACAGTCCAAGCACTGGGACGGTCAGACTGTGGACTAGTCGCGGCCCACCGAGAACCACTCAGGTTCAAAATCTGCTTTGAGCTGTGATTTTACCCTGAAATGCACTAGGATGGTGACCAGCGAGAGAGGACAAGGAGGCTTGTCAGAACCGGGCGGAAACAGGATACTACATTCCTATGAGCAATCGCCGTTTGACCCATTCCTCAGATAGGAATGTCCATTTAGTGTTTAAAGGAAACACAGGGAAGGAGCTGCCCCGGAGTGGAGGTGTTTTCTTTTGTCCAGGCAAAATTGGACCATTATATAATTGAAAATATTCAGTTAGGGCTGATGGGGACATGTCCACTCTCTCTGCACTGCTCTGTCTTGAGACAGTTAAAGTTCCACCTTGATTCACAGGATTTTCTGGCTGAGGTTAGAGTACTTCCTAAACCCTGCCTGCCCTTCACGGTCCGGCTGTTTCCTCTGGGAAGCCTCTGCCCACAGTGGCGTTCTCCTCTGGGTGGTGTGGCCTTGTGTTCTATTGTGCCCCTGCCTGTGCCCAGTTTGTAAGCATCCTGTCAGGGTATCCCTGGCCCCCAGCCTGTGAAAAGCCCTGACTCATCTGCTGAGAGACAGGGAGGGGCTCCTCCATGGAACTTCCAACCGCACAGCTCCTGTCTTTCCCTCCTCCTTTCATTAGCAGGATTACAGGCTTCAGAAGTTATTTTCTTGGTTCTTAACTCTGCTCAACGGCTGCAAAACACAGCTCACTTGTGCACTTCAAGTTTATGTACAGGAGGTTTCTACCTATCAACAGGGTGTGGGTGTGGCTGCTGGGAAGTTTTCTGCTTGGAAATGATTGAATTCTTGAATGTAGAATGTGGCTGACAGCAGCTAGTGGAGGAGGAACACAGGGAATGGTAGAAGCAAATGTGGAGAAAATATACTCCCGAAGAGTCAGCTCAATAAAGATCAAGAGGGGTCCCCAAGTAAACCATTTCAGTTGAAGGTCGCCACATGCAGTCGAGCAGCCGGGGAAGAGGCTTTGTTCCCTGTGGGCAGCAGGCAGCCAGGATTCAAACAGCCCAGAGACGTGCGGAAGCAGCAGTAGCCAGAGTGGCCGCTCGCTGCCATTTACGACCTTCTCAGCCTCCCCTACTTGAGGGCTCACTTTACCAGCTTTGATCTCACCAGGAGCTCACAGGAAACTGACAGTTTGTTCCCAAATACCCACCTAAGGCTAGCTTTCCCTACCATACCCACATTCAGCTCATTTCCCCCAGGGAGGCCACAGAATGTTTTGCCTATAAATCTCTCAAAATTGGTTGTGAAAGAAAGCTGGAGGAAGAAGAAAGACGAGCAGGAAGCTAGCGTCCGCACATCTTCGGTGTAACCAGGGCCGGGCCAGGAGCTAGCCAAGCAACTTCTCCCTTAATTCCACAATGGAGAGGGGTTATTTGGAAATGGGAAAACAATGGCTCACAGAGCAAGTTAGTCACCTTGCCCGCATCTCAGAGCTTCTCAGTGGCAGCGTCAGCATTGAGGCCCAGGTCTGCCTGTCTCTGTGGTACATCACCGCACTGCCTCATGGGTGCAAAGAACAGTCGACAGTGTTCTGGGTGGGACCTCAGGGAGGGAGGGAAGGAGGAAACGAAGAATAATGTTTTCTATATGCAGGATGCCTACAAATGCCAGGTCTTGCTTGGCCTTGAGGGGCTCTATCAAAGGGAGGTTCTTTTACTCCTTGATTCTTCTCATTGGTTTCATCTGGCAGGTGCAGCCAAACAGAAAACCAGCCCTTACACAGCACTTGCCCAAGGGACTTATCTGGGACTACTGAGGGTACCCGAGTAAGAACAGCTCACCTTTTACCACTACCTTCCAAACAGAACCTCCTGGCTAAGAGGAGCTGCCCACCTTCCTCGCAGGAGAGAGAAGAGGAGAGAGACTCTCCTTTCTTTCTGATTGCTCTGAGGGGACTGGAAGAATATGGCATCTAGCACTCTCAACCTGCTCATAAAAGGCCTTGGAAAAAATAACCAGTCTGAGTCTAATCTAATTGCCACTCAAAATTTAGATACTGCCTCCTCAACACCTCAGCCCTGGAAGGGGAAATGTATTCATCATCCTTGAAAATCGAAAAGGCTGCCTTGTGGAAGAGGAAGAGGGCTTGTCTTTTTATTTCCCCCCTATTCCCTCTAAAGCCCCAGAGGGCAGAACCAGAGTCACTGAGCAGAAGTTAACCGAGAGAAGATTTCAGGTTGATTACAAGAAAGACTTTTCCAACAATCAGAACGGGCCAGTAATGGAGTGGGCCTTCTCAGGAGGTGGGCTGCTTCCTGTCCCCGGAGGACTGTTTGTCTGGTCTGTCATGGTGTGGAATCCAACGTGAGATGGGGCCCCTAGGAGAAGCAAAGAGCCTGCGTAATTCACTCAGCGCTGCTCTCCTGAGTACCTGCCCCACTTAAGAGAGCTGTGCAGGCTGCTGAGAGAATCACCACTCCCCCAAAGTGGTTCCCACACTGGAGTTCTACCCCAAAGCTGGAAAAACAAGCTGAACACACACAGCATTTAATAGACAGAGCAAGCCAAAGCACCAAAACACAAAGTGCCAGGGAGCTGGAAGAAAAGAGGTGGCTCAGAGCTAGAGATGAAGCTGGCCTGGAAGAAAGGGCTGAGAGGTTTACAGTCTCAATGAGCATGGAGTGGGGGATAAACAGGCATGTTTTGGCAGAGAGGATGCAAGTCTGAATAGTTAAGGTGGAAAGAGGCTGTGAGATGCCTTGAATACCAGGAGGAAATTTAAGCTCTGAAATGTGAAGAGCGGGGAGGCCATGGATGTTTTCTGAACAGAAAAACAGATGATTAAATCAGTGCTTTAGCTGATTTTAATGACCCATTTTTGTTGGAAAATGCATGATATACACATACAAATGTCTGCCGGCACCTAATCGGACTGGAATTATGGGAGATTTTCACTTTTTTCCAATTTTTTCATTATATTCATTCACATACAAACATTGGATCACCAGGATATACAAGATACTGTGAAAGGTTCTAAGGGGAAGAGAACAAGATAGATAAGAACCTCTGACTGCTTGGATGTTAGAATCTAATGGAGAGAGAGAGAGATGATTTTAAAAACTGTTCATTTCCTCTAGATTAACATCTGAATCATCTGTCGTGACCCAACACTTGCTTCTCCTCCCCACCCATCCCCGCAACAAAGAAAATTCAGACTGCATTAAAATTATAGAATGATGAACTGATACAATCACAAGATTTAGTGTTTCAGGTAAGACAGCAGTATGACTCTTCGCTTAATAAAATTTATTTTTAATGTTGCTTGGTAATGATTCACAAGGTCAATACGTTACTTTTGTAAACAGCAATGAAGATTTGAGAGGAAAAGCCAGCACTGGGGCTCGCCACGCCGAGAGTCTGGGTTGGGGGTGGGAGAGCAGTAGAACCGGGGAGAAATGACTGTCCCAGACCAGCCCAGTCAGAGAACCAACCAGATCTGGACGGAGGGGATGAAGCAGGACAACAAGGATGAAGCTGAATCTTAACGTGAGAAAAGTCAGTTCCAATGAAAATGGAGAGACACTGGGCAGGGGATCAAGCAGGACGCCTTGGAGCACTCATGAAAACAGTCCACTGTCTCCAGGGGGGGGGTGTCACAGGTGACCAGAACAATCCAACAGCCCTGGAGGAAGCCAGGCAATAGCAGTTGGCAGCAGCAGGAGCCAAAGGCTTACTGCCAAACTTCCAGTGAGAAGAGACATTTAACCAGCGTCTCCTGACCCAAGACAGGTACCTTGGGCTTTTTCACTGGGGATTTGGAAGAAGAAGAAGAAAAAAAAAAAACGCCCAACCAGACCACGCCTCTAAGACCTTAGGAGCCAGCACTGCATTCCTTAGAGCTGTGCCTCCCCAGAGACAGGAGCGCCTGACTTTAAAAGCAATTAAGTATCTAGGCTATTTTAGGATTACTCCTTGACCACCTGGAATATCTTATTAAAGCACAGCTCAGATGTCCAAAGCAATTTTAGTCCCCATTCCTCACTCTTCCCCAAGGCAAGAGTTAACCCTTTCCTTCAGGTTTAAAGCACAGAAGCTAAGTTACTAGCTCTTCACTTGAGCTCCCCATATTCTGAAACCTCTAAGAAGCTGTCCTGTCCTTAGAACGCCATCACACACACTACAGCTTTACAGAGATTCTTGAGTGTTCTCTGAAAGCAACACAACAGTAACGTGTTTCCTTTCTGTCTACTCTATAATCTAATAGATTCTGAATCACACCCACCCACCGTTCAGATCTGGGCAAATTCCTGGGACTTGAACCTCACAGTCAGCTCCATGGGTAGACTTCAAAGGGCTGATCCCAAGCTCAAGGATATCAGTTAGTAACTTTGAAATATAAAGTGTAACAAAAGTATTCCAGCTGAATACTGCTGTTGTTAGTACTGTTCTTTTTTTTTAAAATAAGCAACACATGAACTACCTTGTCTTTGCTATGCCTGTGTCTCTGTAGGTATTACCCCTAATACTTGTGACTATCTACTACTGGACAAATGGATAATGTTGTAATGTTAAATGTTCAATTCCCAGATCTCAAGAAGGAAAGAAAAAACACCTCTGCTCTCCCACCAGTTTTAACTGATCCCAAGAGGTAACGAGACAGGCACAAAGGGGTAATGGGCAGGATTATAGGAGAATCCTGAAAGGAGAGGGGAGCCCCAGGAAGTAAAACAGATACTGTTAGAAGCAACACTGTTGGACTACAAAACCTTACTGATAAGATCAGGATTACTGCTCTTAGCTCAATAGCTCAGGCCTTGGAAGCACTAGAGTTATAATTATCAGATGCACACCTTCCGCTGTCAGGTAACTTTAGCAGGAACCAGAAAGTGCTTCCCCACGTTCTTACTGGCAAAAAGGTCAATTCAAACTCGGTGGCTTGGAAAAAGAGCCAAGGGACCCTTTTCTGATTAAGCAGCAGAAAGGGGGAAGAGTGGGGGAAGGGTGGAGGAAGGGAGAGAGGGTGGCAGTCCTGCCTTTCCATCTAGGCATATAATCACACTTTCATGCCATAATCAAGACGACTGCCCAGAAATGGGGTGTTCCTACAAAAAGGAGGAAGAAAAACTCCAATGCACCGTTGGGGATGAGGACACCTCTATGCCGAAGAGTGAAGTGGCCCAGACAAGGCTAAGTCGGAGCGCCCTACAGGAAAGTTCCAGCTCCTTTTTGCTGCAGTATTTAAGTCGGCAGCACAGCTTATTCAACCCGTTAGCTACCAACCACCTGACCGTCCATAATGGTTGCTGACATCCCTTCACACAGCAGAGCTCAGGAAGCCAGAGCGGGAGAGCCGAGTGGGAGAACACCTCCCCTGAGACCTGAAGAGGTCAAGAAACCTGCCTGTAGTCAGTGCTTCAGAAATTGCTTTCACAATTTTTTTTCAAACTACATATTTTAAATGTATAGAAAGAACAATGAAAAAAAATGCTATGATGAATTATTTCATAAAGTAAAAAAAAAAACTTTTCCTTCAAGTTTGGGATTCTACAGAGCAAGTGTCCTCAGGCAGAATAGGTGCATTATGTTTACAAATCAACCCCACTGACAATCTGAGAGCTTCTCCTAAGGCTTTGCCCACCCCACTCCCACCCCCGTTCCACAGGCGGATGGCACCGTGGTACACACATTGCAACTGATGCCAGAGTTGCTGCCTGCCACCTCTCCCAGGCTGAGTCTCTCCCATACGGAGATGGCAACTTACTCCTCTGAGGCGCCTGTGCCCCTGGCACAGGGCCTGGCAGACAGAAGGGGCTCAAATGAACGTCCGTACCTGAAAAAGAAGCCAAAGGAACGTCGTTCGGAGAGTCGCTATGGGCCAAGTGGCGAATTTGGTGGGGGGTGGAGTGGGGGAATCACATGCTGAAAAGCAGGTGAACTTCCAGTTTTAAAGGACAACTCCATAAAAGGGAACTAAAAGGCAATATAAGCCATTTCTGAGAGAAAACAATTTAAGGTTCGGGAAGATAACAGAAGAGACTGTAGTCCCCCTTCCCACCCCGCCCCCATCCCAGGCCAGCAAAAAAGAAGTTTGTTCGCACATTCAATTAGAAAAGCTTTAAAAAATGATAACATTCAGTGATAAGAAGGGATTGGGGCAATGGGATCTCCTAGATTCCCATAGGAAAATATTACAACACCAGCACCTTTTCTGAAAGTCACTTGCCTTAAAATGCCTATGTCAATAAAAACAATGGCAGCAATAACAACTAATAATAACTGCTAACCCAGGCCCTATTCCAGTGTTTTATGTGCATTAAACATTTAAACCTCAGCACAATGCTCTGAGGTAGGTACTATTACTACCCTTATTTTTCACACGAGAAAACCAAGGCACAAGGAAGACCCGAGGAAGTGACCTGAAGAAGGCTGCCAAGTGACCCCAGTGTGTGGAGTCGAGAAGCTGATGTAGGCCAGGCACCTGCAAGCGCCTGCTGGAGGCTGCCCTGCCTTCTTAGTCTCCTCCCGACTGTGTAGTTCTGTGAATCCACCTGAAAGCAGCAACTAGAAATGTAGTACATCCTTATTTATAACAAGAAAAAATCACAGAAGCCTAACAGTGCGACAGTAAGGGAACAGGGAACCTGCGAAAATTCTCTCCATGTGACAGAACATTGTGTAGCCATTTAACACAGCTGCTTAAAAGAGTTCAATCCCTACTTCACATCCTTCCCATTAATTCCAGATGGAGTTAAGATACACATATAAAAATACAACCATAAAATAACAACATATATGTATTTTATAATCTTGGGAGATGGGAGGGCCTTTTTAAGTGTAACAGAAATCATAAAGGGAAATGTCAACTAGGTTTAGCAACATCAAAAATTTAAACTACTAGGTGAAAGAACTATAATTAAGCTGAATAGGCAACAGCTGAGAAAAACACTTGAAACACAAAGACAAGGATCTATATGCAAAAGAGCTACTACAGATCAGTAAGAAAAGATAACAGAACAGAAACAAACAAGTAAAGGCCACATAATACAACATACCACAACTCACGGAATGCAGCAAAAGCAGTACTAAGGAGAGAAGTTTATAGCTGTAACAAACATCTGCATTAAAAAGTAAGAAAGATGTCAAATAAACAACCTAACTATACTTCAAGGAGACAGAAAAGGAAGAACAAACTAAGCCCAAAGTTAGCAGAAGGAAGGAAATAATAAAGATTAGGGCAGAAATAAACAAAACAGAGAACAGAAAAACATCAATGAAACGAACAGGTTTTTTTTTTTAAGATAAACAAAATTGACAAACCTTTTCAGTTAAATTAAGAAAAAAAGAGAAGACATATTCAGAAATGAAACAGCAGACATCACGACAATGCCACAGAAATAAAAAAGGATTCTAAGAGCCTGCCGTGAATGATTATATACAAGCAAGCTGGATAATCTAGAAGAAATGGATACCTTCCCAGAAACTTACAACCTACCAAGACTGAATCATGAAGAAACAGAAAATCTGAAGAGACCTATAATTAGTAAGGAGACTGCATCGTAATCAAAACCTCACAACAAAGAAAAGCCCTGGAAGGGATAGCCTCACAAGTAAATTCTACCAAACATTTAGAGAATTAAAACATCAATCCTTCCCAAACTCTTCCCAAAAACTGAAAAGGAGGGAATACTTCTAAACTCATTTTATGAGGCCAGTACTATCCTCATACCAAAGCCAGAAAAAGCCACTACAAGAAAACTATCTGATGAATATAGATGTAAAATCCTTAATAAAATACTAGCAAACCACATTTGAGAGCACATTAAGAGGATCTTACAGCATGACCAAGTAGGATTGATCCCTGGAATGCAAGGATTCAACATTCAAAAATCAATCAATGTGCCACACCACATTAACTGAACAAAGGACAAAAATCACAAGATTATCTCAAGAGATGCAGAAAAAGAAACTGACAAAATTTAACACCATTCCATGATAAAAAATACTCAACAAACCAGGAAAAGAATGAATGGTTTCAACATGTTAAAGGCCATATATGAAAAGTCTCTAGCTAACATCCTACTCAATGATGAAACACTAAAAGCTCTTCCTCTAAGATCAGGAACGAGGCAATGATGCATACTCTCACCACTTCTATTCAACACAGTACTGGAAGCCCTAACTAGAACAATTAGGCAAGAAAAAGAGATAAACAGACATCCAAACTGGAAAGAAAAAATATAACGTTACCTCTGCTGGCAGACGACACACACTTCTATCAATCAATAGAAACCTTTAAAGATTCCACACATACAACACACTCATAAACTGTTAGATCTAATAAATGAATTCTATAGGATACCCAATAAACATACAGAAATCAGTTTTGTTTCTGTAAATTAACAACAAATAACCTGAAAAAGAAATTAAGAAAAGCAATCTCATTTACTTTGCAAATGATCAAACAGAACAAAATACTTAAAATGAATCTTACTAGAGAGATTAAAGATTTGTACACTGAAAACTAGAAAACATTACTGAATGAAAACAAAGGAGATACAGATAAATGGAAATACATCCTGTGTTCATGAATTGGAAGAACTTAATATTGTAGAATGCCCATGCTACCCCAAAGTGATCTACAGATTTAATGCAACCCTGACCAAAATCCCAAGGGCATATATTAACAGAAAAAGAAAAAAACAATTCTACAATTCTTTGGAACCACAAAGGACCCCAATAGCTAAAACAATCCTGAGAAAGACGAACAAAGCTGAGGCCTCAGACATCCTGATTACAGAACATATTACAAAGCTACAATAATAAAATAGTATGATACTAGCATAAAGACCATACTATTTTATTATTGTAGCTTTGTAATATGATGGAGGAGCCTGGTAGGCTGCAGTCCATGGGGTTGCTAAGAGTCGGACATGACTGAGCGACTTCCCTTTCATTTTTCACTTCCATGCATTGGAGAAGGAGATGGCGACCCACTCCAGTGTTCTTGCCTGGAGAATCCCAGGGACGGGAGAGCCTGGTGGGCTGCCGTCTCTGGGGTCACAGAGTCGGACACAACTGAAGTGACTTAACAGCAATAGCATAAAGACAGACATATAGACCAAGAGAACAAATATAGAGCCCAGAAATAAACCCATGCACATATGATCAACTGATTTGTGACAGGATGCCAAGAATACACAATGGAGAAAGGACAGTCCCTTCAACAAATGGTGTTGGGAAAACTGGATACCCACATTCAAGAAATGGATTATTTTACACCATGCACAAAAAAATCATTTCAACCAAAATGTAAATAAGCATAAATAAAGTGAAATAAACCACTCACAGAAGGACAAATACTGTGTGATTCCATTTGCGTGAAGCATCTAAAGTAAACTCAGTGAAGAAGAAAGTAGAATGGTGGGGACTTCCTTGGTGGTCCAGTGGTTAAGACTCTGTGCTCCCAATGCAGGGAGCCCAGGTTTGATTCCTGGTGGCTCAGAGATTAAAGCGTCTGCCTGCAATATGGGAGACTTGGGTTCGATCCCTGGGTTGGGAAGATCCCCTGGAGACGGAAATGGCAACCCACTCCAGTATTCTTGCCTGGAGAATCCCATGGACGGAGGAGCTTGGTGGGCTACAGTTCATGGGGTTGCAAAGAGTCGGACATGACTGAGCGACTTCACTTTCACTTTCAGGGAACTAGATACCACAACTAAAAGTTCACAGGCCACAACTAAAGATCCCTCAGGCTGCAACTATGACGTGGCACAGCCAAGTAAATAAATAAATTTCAAGAAAAGAAAGGAAAAAGTAGAATGGTGGTTACCAGGGCCTGCGGCGGGGGTGGGAGGTTAAGAAATGGGAAGCTTAACGGGTATAACTTTGTCATGCAAAATAGAAAAGTCCTAAAGATCTGCTGTACAGCACTGTGCTTAGAGCTAATAATGCGAACTACATACTTAAAAATGTGTTACAGTAAATCCTTTGTTTTTCACAGTTACGAAAAAAGAAAAATGAGCAAAGGTAGGGTAAGTCACAGAACAAATACAAAAGGCAAATAAACATATGAAAAGACAGTCATATACATATACCTGCAGATTGAGCAGATATTAACTTCTAGAATCTAACCTACCACAGCAATACAGACAGAAGAGCAAAGGGTCAAACAGCATCTACAAACACAGTCTGCATTTATACTAAACACATACACTCTCACACATTCTGTGGTCACACACTACATAGGTAAATACACAGAAACAGTCATAGAAGCCGATTCATTCCTAACTGCGGCCTCCTTTGGGATGGGAGGATCGGTTGGGAGAGAGCAAGGCAGGCAACCAGACAGTACATTTTTAAAAACTATACATTTTTACTCTGCATTTTTCAATATTGTTTCAATGTTTCATGAGCATCTATTCAACATTACTTCAATAATTCTGAGATGTGATTATAAAAACACTAATAAATAGATCTTTATAAACATGCGTGAAAAGATAGTCATAATACTGAGTAAAAAAACTAAGTTGTAAAACTTCTATATCTATTAAAAACAAGTAAATGTTATTTGTGAAGAGAAAATACTCTGAAAATCGTGGTTACCAGGGCCTGGGGCGGGGGTGGGAGGTTAAGAAATGGGAAGCTTAACGGGTATAACTTTGTCATGCAAAATAGAAAAGTCCTAAAGATCTGCTGTACAGCACTGTGCTTAGAGCTAATAATATGAACTATATACTTTAAAATGTGTTACAGTAAATCCTGTGTTTTTCACAGTTAAAAAAAAAAAAAAAATGAGCAAAGGCAGGGTAAGTCACAGAACGAATACGAAAGGCAAATAAACATATGAAGGGTATAGACCAAACAATGACCTCTGGAAGGTTAGGCTGCCTTTTACTTTATGTGTTTCTGTATCTTAAAAATTGAGTCAATGTAACTTGTGATATCTTTTATAAAAATAAAACTATTTTAAAACAACACTTTAAATTTTAATTATAAAAATTGCTCATGGGCTATTAGGTAATAAAAGCTGAACACAAAAATAAAACAACAACAACAAAGTGCCTATAATGGGCATTTTTTAAAAAGCACACAAAGAAAATACAAAAAAAGTTTACATTTATACTGAAGTTATGTGGTTGATTATATTTTCTTCTTTATAAATTTTTAAAAATTTACTTATTTAATTGGAGGATTAATTACAATATTGCGATGGGCTCTGCCATACAAATTTTTTAAAAATTATTTATTTGGCTGTGCTGGGTCTTAGCTGCAGCATGTGGGATCTAGTTTCCCAACCTGGGATTGAACCAGAACCCCCTGCATTGGGAGTATGGAGTCTTAGCCACTGGACTACCAGGGAAGTCCCTTCCTTACAAATTTTCATATTTTCTAAAATGTGTCTGAATTACTTGGAAAATCAGAAAAAATAGTTACTTTTAGCTAATGAAACAACTGAGAAAAGATTATGTTTGCCCTGCTCTCTCTGCAATATTGAGAGACATGGATGCAGGAGTTGGACCATCTGTGCTCACAGCCCAACCTCCCAACTCTGAGACCACAAGTAGCCCATTTCACCCTTCTTTCCTCACCTGTAAAATAAAACAAACACGTAAAGGGGGGCAACTATCAGGGCCTACTTCACACAACTCACTGAAATAAGGCAAACACCCAGCAAAGGAGAGGTAAAAATGTTGAAGCGATTAAAAACCAATGAAAACCAAAGCAGCAAACAAAATCTTGAGTGAAAATAATCTGATGTAGAGCATCTTGTCTCCAAAGGAAAACCCCACTAGAAATGTTTGATAAAATTTAACACTCCACAGCCCTTACACATACAGCTAAGCTTGAAACCAAGAAGGAAAGCGGAGTCTGCTGTGTCATAAACAAAAAGGGAGGAATCAGAGAGACTAGTGAGCAGGCACCAAAGCTGAAGGACTCAAGGGAGAAAGCACCCAGATATAGTTCTTAAAAGCAGAGGGCTGAGGACTGGGGATTTAATCACCCCTAAGGAAGAAGAGTCCAGGCTACAGGCCCCCTGCATGCCAGAAACCAGAGCTGAGATAAATTCATAAAGCTAGAGGCCAGGAAGGACTATATTTCCACACCATGCCCTACCCACGTCATGAACTGGAGGCTAAAACACTGCCCACCAACCTGGAGAAGCAGCAAGGAACCTTGCCATCTGCAAGGGGCCTCATGTAAAAAGAGGGTTCATAAGAAAATGGAAATTCAGGCTCTCACCAGGTACAGAGGGAGTGTAAGTCGCTCAGTCGTGTCTGACTCTTTGGATCCCACGGACTACACAGATGTAGACTCCAGATACACACCCCCCAAACCAATGGCAACCAGCTAAATTTGTAGGGCCCCAGCAGCGGAGAAAACAAAACTCCCCTTCAGAATGCTTCCATAATCCAAAACACATGGGAATCCCATGGAAACTAATCCCAACTCAAAATAGGCTTACATTGAAAAACAAAAACAAACCACTGCAAGAGGAAATAAACCATCAGAGGGGAGAGTGACATGACGTAAGGAGAACTTGCCCTCCAAAAATTAGAGATAATAATCATCTAAAAGCATCTTTAAGACAGCATGCTGAAAGAATGACAGAATGCTGGTGACTGCTGAAAGCTGGGCAAAGGACACAGGTGGTTCATTACCATTTTCTTCTTTTGTGTATATGAAATTCTCATAATAAAAAGTTTTTAACAAGCCCATAATAAAAAGTTTTTTAAAAGTTAAAGAAGTTCAAAGAACTAAAGGAAGAAATTGAAACCATATGGTAAGAAGAGGCAGTTTTTTTAAACCAAAAGAGAATAGAAATTAAAACACAATATTAAGATAACTACTTTTTTGGTTAAGTAGTATAGACAGAGCTGAAGAGAGAATTAGACACTGGAAAACAGAATGTGAAAATAAGGCTAAAGAGAAGGTTCAAATACTTCTAGTAGAATAGTGGTCAAGGAAAAATAGGAGCCAAGGTGGGAAGGAAACATCAAGTTGAAGGAGCAGATTAAGGCCCAGGTGGGAAAAATAAAAATATGTTCAAACCCAGAACACTAGTATAATACAAGGGCAACAGCAGAGTCAGAAAAATTTTAAAGCTAAAAAAGAGGGAAAAGAGATTCAGAAAGGTGACAAACTGACAACAGACTTCTCAATAGCAAAAACAGTTATTAGGAGATAAATGGGACCATATCCTTAAGGCAAATAACGGTCACTCTAGAATCTAAAGCTATGAACAATGGTACAAGAATAGAGGCAAGATAAAGAAAGATACATATCTAAAAGAAATTTTTTCAGTACCAAGACTGAGTTTACTGTATATAGAGTTACTAAACAAGGAAAGGACGAAAGTGAAAGTCGCTCATTCGCTTCCGACTCTGCCACCCCATGGACTATATACAGCCCATGGAATTCTCCAGGACAGAATACTGGAATGGGTAGCCTTTCCCTTCTCCAAGGGATCTTCTCAATCCAGGGATCGAACCCATGTCTCCTGCATTGCAGGCAGATTCTTTACCAGCTGAGCCGTAAGGGAAGAAGACAGCCAAAGGGGAAGAATGTCATGCAAGAAGTAATGGTGAGGTTAAAAAAAAAAAGGCATAATTTCTAAGCTAGTAAAAGAGAAAAAGGTTGATTAAAGAAAATTCAATCAAATGAACAAAAGACAGAAGAGGAAAAAACAAGAAGCAAAGTAAAAGTATAGTTGAACTGGAAATTTAAAGTTAGAAGGCAGAAATCGGTAAACAAGCATCACCAGTCCTAATAACTAACTACATGGCTTCCCTGAGAGCTCAGTTGGTAAAGAATCCGCCCTCAATGCAGGAGACCTGGGTTTGATCCCTGGGTTGGGAAGATCCCCTAGAGAAGGGAAAGGCTACCCACTCCAGTATTCTGGCCTGGGTGGCAAAAAGTGGGACATAAGTGACTTTCACTTTCACTAACTACATGGATTAAATTAACCTAATAAAAAAAGACAGAGATTTTTAAGTTTTTTACATATGGTCTCAAGATACTAACCAAAAGAAAGCCAGTCTCACACTGGATTATTTTAATTCACCTCTTTCTGAAAGTGATCACACAAACACAACTTAGTAAAGATAAGACAGACATGAATGACACAATTAAAAAGCTTGATCCAACAGATATACAACCCCATGTCTATCAAATAGACAGTATACATTCTTTCCAAACA
>SJYQ01005522.1:0-11181 GCA_006410935.1 Redunca redunca | reverse complement strand
CCCCCCGCCCCGCCCCATCCACCTCACCTCGCTCGTTCCCTCTTTCCACCTTCTGGTATGTACTTCCTGTGTTCACTGTGTACCATCTTCCCGTCTCCCCCAGCCCCACTAGGATGTATGTGTTTTATTTCCTGACATGTCCTGAGCACCCAAAAGTGTCTGGCACCTCACAGGCACTTGGTAAATATTTACTGAATGGGTGAAAGAATGAATGAACAAATGAAAGGGGAGAAAGAGGTGCTGCAAAGCACTCAGAAGAAGAGCTAATTCCGTCTGGGGGGTCAGGGAAAACCTCTCTCCCCACACCCCAGATCATGAGGGGCACAGGGGAAGGGGAGAAGAGGGAGGGAATGGCTTCCTACCAGTCCTGCCTGAGGAAGGGTGAATGCGATGCTGCCAGCCCCTCCCCAAAGAGATAATCCCATCCCAAGAGACAGGAGGCCTGACCATGGCATCCCAGGTACTTCTGGTGCCTTAAGCATCTCCACTTCAGAGTCTGAAGACTCCATCGGAGACAGCTGCTCTCTAAAGCCTGGATCTCTAAAAGTTCTTATCAGTCAAATCCTTGCTGAGGTTTCTTAAGAAAAAAAGTCTAACCCTAGCTATGAGGCTGAAGGGCAGAACAGAAGCACCCAACAGAAAATTAAAAATAAATGATATTTATTGAAAGCACATTTTGACCCAGGCACTATTATAAATTGTTAACCTGCTTAATTACTGATGAATTGTGTACCTTCAATATGGTGATAGGTAGACCCACCTCACAAGGTGATTGTGAGCAATGCAGGAATTAGAGTATGAAGTATAATACTTAGAATGTACAGAAAGTGCTCTTCAACTGTTTGCTACTCCATCCCAGGTGGCACTGTTGGTAAAGAATCTGCCTGCTAATGCAAGAGACACAAGAGATGCGGGTTGAATCGCTGGATCAGGAAGATCCCTTGGAGAAGGGAATGGCTACCCCACTCCAATATTCCTGCCTGGAGAATCCTAGGGACTGAGGAGCCTGGCAGGCTATGGTCCACGGGGTTGCAAAGAGTCGGACACGACTGAGCACACACACACACACTCCATCACTATCCTCAGCTTACAGGTGAGAAACTGAGGCACAAACAGACGACCTAACCTGGACCAATTTCACCAGCTATCCAGAGCCCAAGCCAGATCCAAACACTAGCCGTCTGTATTCAAGGCTGATATTCTTTGCCTGTATCACAGGCTCCTCACAGAATGCTTCTTCCAAAGAGAGGATCCTCCACGCAGAGTTTTTTTTTTTTTTCTGAAAATTAAATTGTGCTTGCCTTACTTGTAGGAAGTTGGCTAAAAGATCCAAGTTGGCTAAAAGATCCAGCAGCTAGGTATGGCTGAAATGCCCAGGACCCACCAGCTCCTTCCAAGGCTGTCCTCTCCTAGTGTCTAGAGCCAGAGCGCTGTTCTGGACAATATTGTACACTGAGGATGAATCCTAGCCCTCAATGCTGCAGACACAGAAACATACAAACCCCAGCAGAGGAGAGAGGCCTGGGGCCACATCCTGGGGCCACAGAGGTTTGTCATTTATGATTGGTCATTGCTGTCAGTTCCTGGCAACGTGTCCACCAGCAGTGCCCCCATACAAATGCCAGTGGAGGGGCTGTGGGGTTGGCTTGGAGCCTGGGCTTCTTGCTCCCCTCTCCCCAACAACCTGAGTCAGTTGCCCCTGCGACTCCCAGAGCACCTCCTTCCTAAGGCTGCCTTGGTCATGTCCACATCCTCGGGGTCAGCCTTGGTGTGGACGATTCTCCACCAGACACACTGGAAGCCATGCAAGTGAGCCTCCCCCTTGGCCCAGTGCCCCCAGCAGGACTGGCACAACCCCCAAGGAGGACTTGAGGGCTGTGGGCAGGGTGTGTGGGACCAGTCAGGACTGACAGCCCGAGCCACAGGAGCCACCTTCTGGTTCTCAGTCCTCACCTCCCCTCCTAAATGGAGAGAATTATGTTCAAATGAAGGCTCTTCAGCCAAACAAGAAACCAGTCAGGCCATCACGTGGGTTTCTTAAACAAGTTCAGCAAGAGTGGCCAAGGTTAGGCAGCCTCTTGTCCAATCTGTGATGAAACAGCTTTCTGTTGGTTTTTTAGAAGGTGAGTCTGGCCTCTCTAAACCTTCTTCTCAATATCTACACACCCAGCATCCCAACTTGCTCTGTACCCTCTTACAACAGAAAACCCTACTTATTTCTATAGGTTCATGCTTTTTAAAAAAATAAAGTTCATATTGATTTTACACAAATGAATTTCTTTATATTTGGGCTAGAAAGGCTCAACAGATCACTTTTTGCCAGAAGTTGTTTCTTAAAAAGTCAAGCCAGTGTCTCCTGTATGAATCTGCCTTGGCCTGTTGACTAGTTGGCGCTGTGGGCACCAACAGGCTGCCAAGTGGGCTTCGTCCCCCACCACTGCCTCTGCCTCAGCAGCTCTGAAAGAAGTGCTATAGATCCACCCACTGAGGAACCAAGGACCACCAGGGCCACAGAGCAGGCCCAGAAGTCTTAGCAAACCAGCAACTCTCACCACTGTGTCAGCAAAGGCTGGCGGCGATTGGACATTTACTGCAAACCGGACACCCTGCTAAAAAACTTCACAAGCATCCTATCATTTAACCTCCCAACAGCTCTGTGAGATAAGCTATTACTGGCACTATTTTGTACAGGAAGAAGTAGGTGCAGAGGTGTAGGGGAGAAAGAAACTTAAATTGGAGTATCTCAGGGCTTTATGTTGGGTGAAAGGCATGTGCGTGTTTAGTGTGTGCATGGCCATGGGAGGGAGGGCCGCACCGGGGCTAGGGTCCCGCTCAGCTGGGAACCCACCGTGGAAAAACCCACACTTACACAAAGGGACGCCATGGAATAATGGTTCATTCTTTCAAAGTGTTACCTGCAAGTCTCCTGTTTAAAAAAGAGACTTCCCCCCAATCTTTAATTACCACTCCATTCTCATTCTGCTTTCCTAGACTCCAGGGCAGCTGTCACCCAAAGGGGGAAGGATTTGTGAAGCAGAATTTCCACCCAGTCTGCTTCAGAGGTGGCTCTGCCTTTGGAGAAGGACCTGAAGGCATCACTCAGGCTCCTGACGTGATCACCACACCCTCCCCTCAGTTCACTCAAGTGTGCGTAAACGGAGTGAATTAGTTCACAAGTGTGGTTTTCATAAATGAATCCAAACGTATAACTTTTAAAAAGAAGGACATGTTGAGTTTGGGGGTAGTATTTCAACTGCAAAATCCACCCATATGGTGTTTACTTAAGTCATGATATGACATTTATTTAAAAGCCTAAAACTTTGTATGTATTATAGAAATGACACTTGCAACACAAACCCACTGCAGAGGTGACCAGGACCTGCATTTCCGTGGATGCTGGCCAGAGCTGGGACCCAGGGACCAGCACTGACTCAGTGATGGGAGCTCAGCAGTGCCCCGCACCTGCAGGGATTGTGCCCTTAGGGACAAGTCTGAGTCTGGCCCCTGAGCTACAGTGGATGTGTTGATATTATCACATAGGTATCAGAGAGCAACTGAAAACGCTGCAAAGAAGTGGTGAAATACTAGGCATGCTCAGTCGCTAAGTCATGCCTGCCTCTTTGAGACCTCATGGACTGTAGTTCACCAGGTTCTTCTTCCATGGGATTTCCCAGGCAGGAATACTGGAGTAAGTTGCCATTTCCTCCTCCAGGGGATCTTCCCAACTCAGGGATCGAACCCATGTCTCTTGCACCTCCGGCATTGGCAGGCAGATTCTTTACCGCTGAGCCACCAGAGAAGCCCAAACTAACCATAATTGGGTGGAAATTTAAATCAGATTCTACAAAAGCAAACAGCTTAAACCATCTTTGACCAGAAAAATCCCTGAGGCTTCTCAGAGAGTCAGAAGCAGTCTGGCCTCATCCTCTAATAGGACAAGGCCTTAACCGCTGAGGCCCAAAATATTGGCTAGAGGGCAGGCCACCTGGCTAGGTCACTCCATGACCTTCTGAGAAAGGCAAGGCCATTTGAATCTGACCCCACCTGAAACCTAGCTCAGAGCTTTGTCTTGGTCAGGAAAATACTTCTTCAGTACCATCTCTGCACACCATCAGCAGAGCGGAAGAGACACGGCAAGGTTTTGGCCAACTGAGACAACTCCTCAAATGACCTGGGGGGTCAGCCCTGTGTTTATGTGAAGATGAAACTCGGTGCAGGAAGAGGACAGATGGACGCGGAAAGTGAACAGTCACGGCACAAAGAAACTACAGTCTTTCAGTCTCCACACCAGCTCCTTCCACATCCTCAGCAGCCTTGACTGAGATTCCCTTTCA
This sequence comes from Redunca redunca, assembly GCA_006410935.1. Lineage (NCBI taxonomy): Eukaryota > Metazoa > Chordata > Mammalia > Artiodactyla > Bovidae > Redunca > Redunca redunca. The sequence goes on along the minus strand of SJYQ01005522.1, from coordinate 6,847 downwards.
AGAGCGACGGCATCAACTCCAAACTTCTTTCCGCAGCACGTAGATCAGGTGTCTCCTTTAACGAAACTGCAGCTGCTCTTACTGCAACCTTACCGCATGGCAGTAGTGTGTCTTAGCTGCTCAGTGGCGTCTGACTCTTTGAGACCCCATGGACTATATTCTGCCAGGCTCCTCTGTCCACGGGATTCTCCAGGCAAGAATACTGGAGTGGGATGCCATGCCCACCCTCCAGAGGATCTTCCCTCCAGGGATCGAATCCACATTTCCTGCATTGCTGGCAGATTCTTGACCGTCTGAGCTACAGGGAAGTCCCATACCATATGTTGGGCTGTGCAAATCAGTTTCGGCTCATTTAACCCTCAGGATGATGCAGAGAGGTAGGCACCACGTCCCTGTTTTACAGATGAGAAAACTGAGATTCAGAGAGGTTAAAGTAACTTTGACGGTCACACAGCTGGTTAGGGGCAGAGCAGGACTAATACTGGTTCTGACATCAAAGTACATGTCCTGGATCTCTATACGTATCCCTCCTGAATCTCTGACATTACACCAAAGAGGAAAGGAAGGAGGGCAGGTGCCCGAGCACTGGCAAGGAGAAGCCAGCGGCAAAGAGGTGGACATTCCCCCTGGCTTAGGAGCAGGGCTCAGCTGGGTTGTGGGACAGAGAAGGTAGGAGAGGCCTCTCAGAGGCAAGGAGTGTGGCTCCTCCCTTCTCCTAAGACAACCACACCAAAATAGACAGGGAGAGGCTGCCGAGGGCATGGGAGCACATCGCTCCCAAGTGAATCATGCCTGTGAAGGGCGAGGGGCTGCTCAGACAGTAGACACTGTTTCTACTCGGCCAGCCTGAGAGGCAGGCGCTTTGTTAAATGGAGAAATACGGCATCCCCTCCCCTAGAAACAGCCCCCTCTGCCAAGCACCAAAGAGATGTTGGGGTGACTGGCTTTGTGGAAGACCCTGTCCGCCTCTCTCCTCTCTGTCACTGCTGACCAGGTGCCCACGGCCACGCCCAGCAGGGTGTTAGGTGCTGGGGGCAAGGGAGCCACATACTGGAGGGATAAAAGGAGAATTCTTTACTTACTTTATCTCATATTACATACATCTCTGTAAGAGACGGAATCCTTAGCATTCCACTACCCCCTGACTGCCCTGCCCCTGGGACCAAGCGCAATGCTAACAGGTTAAAATGTTCTTCCAGTCAGACCATTGCCCAGAGACAAGGTACACGCCAAAGGAACTATAATGGAGTTGTCACAACTGTCCCTCACAAAGTAACTAAAGGACAATACAAGGGTATTGACGGGAAAATGAGAAGTGAGCCACAGCAGAGTGAACCGTAGTTGGGAAGATGGAAGCAGACTGTGCCGGCTCCTGGTTACCACCGCTCGGCTAGTGTTCAGGGAACTTGGGAGCTGACGGAGGACTCTCCTCACCCATACCACCCGGAGTGCTCCCCGAGTGTGGCGGGCAGGCTGCTCGTGGAGCTAGGAGTCCGGAGTCATCCCTTCTTCCCGCCCCAGTGCCTTCCCTGAAGGAGCTCCCAGCTCAGCNTCTGCAGCCACCACTCCACAGGAGCCCCAGAGGGAGCTGAAAGGCCCGGTTATCTCAGCCTCTTCCTACCTGGGATCAGGGCCCTCCTCCCAGCCCACTCTGGAAGGGAGCTCAGTGCTGCCTCCTGTGCCTGAAGGATGGGTCCTCCGCTTCAGGGCACCTGAGACAAAGCCACCTTGGGCTTAAAACTACCACTCCCCTCTTTCAATCTCCCACAGTGAAGTGTGCCGTTCTCCCCTGAGGAAGGTATACTGCTACTGCTAAATCGCTTCAGTCGTGTCCAGCTCTGTGCGACCCCATAGACGGCAGCCCACCAGGCTCCCCCATCCCTGGGATTCTCCAGGCAAGAACACTGGAGTGGGTTGCCATTTCCTTCTCCAATGATGAAAGTGAAAAGTGAAAGCCAAGCCGCTCAGTCATGTCCGACTCGCAGCCACCCCAGGGACTGCAGCACCAGGCTCCTCCATCCATGGGATTTCCAGGCAAGGGCACTGGAGTGGGGCGCCGTTGTATTCGGGCAGTGAACGCGCTGACTTGTATTTTCCCGTATGTTACAGCATTAGAGCCACAGTAGCACCTACAGCTCAACAAGTCATGATTTCAATGACTCAAGAAATTATCAGAGCACTTAGGACACGCCAGCTACTGAGCTGACTGCTAGGCAGACACGGTTTCATGAAACCCTCACAAGCACCTTGGGAGGAAGGGACTGTTAGGTTTTCTGTGTTACTGATGAGGAAGTGGAGGCTCAGACAGTCGAGGTATCCTCTTGAGGCTTATGGCTGGTGCCTGGCAGAGATTGGAATCAAACCCCTTCCTCCCTTGCTGAACTTTCCTCACGACTGCAAGCTCCCAAGCCCCTACTCCTTCTGACCCCAGAATGAAGGAAAGCTTCTATTTCCACCCCTTCCTTACATTCCTCTACGATGCACGAGTGAATGTGGTAGTCACCACTTAAAATAAGGCGGGCAAGTATCAGGAACCACGTATTTATTTTTATTTAATTTTAATTAAATTTTAATAGCCACATGTGGCTAGTGGCTACCACACTGGAGAACACAGGTATAGAATTGTATTTTGTATAAAGTACTTCCATCCGTATCATAACATTCAGTTTTCAGGTGAGCAGGGTAAGTACTATGCACTCCACTTACAGAGGAGAAAACTAGATTTGCTCAAGTGAAGTTGAATCCTTCATTCTCTAAGTTCCCAAACTATTTCCGTTACATGACCTTTACACCCAAACTTGATCTCTGACCTGAGGACCAGTGGGATGGTCCTGATGGAGGCCCAGTCTGGCTCCATCATTAACCTGACAAGTCACTTTTGCACCCTTCTCCTCTGTACTGAGAGGCACAGGGTGGAGGGTTTCAGAGAGCCTGGGGCATGGTCTCCTCAGACCAGAGGGACCACTAGGTGCTCAAGATTCAAGATCCTTCTAAAGTTGCTGTGTGGTTCCAAGTGACTTTTCTAAAAATGAGGAGAGGGAGGGAGAAATTAGATTAATTCTTTTCCCTCTTCCAATAGTCTTGTCCCAGGAACCATAGTTAAAGGAGGAAAAAAAATAGTATGACCCTGTGCTGGCCTATAAAGCCCCCTTAAATGAAATTAAATTCCTGATCATTTCCTTTAGGATCAATCCAACTCCTTAGGATATGGCCATTTCATCAGAAGTGGTATCATGCACTGGGTGGGCATTCGGTCCTTACCAACCCCCCCGGCGCTAAACTAATATTCATTCCCATTCCTGCTCCTTCGTGAAATCCAACTGATGAGTCTTAGTTAACTGTGACGCCTACATTATCATCAATTTATAATCTCTTGGTGGGGGTGGGGCTGGAGAACATCTAGAAGCAGAAATAAATCACACAAGGAAAAGTCAAATGGAAAACACAAATTTAATAAAACACAGACAGAAAATAAACCATCAGCCCAGCCACTGGTGACCAGTGCAAAGTTATTTTCTTCCCTCTGGTCCCTGGTGGATGCCCCCTAATTCTGGGAAAGGCTCCTTTTCGTTTTCTGAGTCAGGCTTGAAGGCATACTGCAGTATTTCAGCCTTGGGTTTCTAGCAGAGGAACAAACTCAGTCTTGTCATACAATTTTCGGCACCTCTACTGTAATAACACATCGTTTGTGGATCTATGCTAAAGCAAACACCATCTGGTGGCTGCATAAAAATCTGTCCGGGGTTCTGACCTTCACAATGTAAGGGGTTTGTTTGGGGAAAGGAGGCCAAGTGTGGGGAGGACCAAGTCAGTAATGAGACACGGTGTCGGCAACCTGCACGGTGTGACATGTGGACAGTGGCGGAAAACGAGGCTGGTGTCAGGTTCCAGACACTCAAGGCAAAATCTCCAACGACTCTTTTTTTTGTTTTTTCTTTCCCAAGTAAAAAATGTTTCAAGAAGTCTCTTTTCTCGGTGTCAGGCCCCAGTACACACATACACACTCAGGCACTCGAGAGCGGATGGTCCAGGAGAGCCCTGGAGTACCCCAAAGGAAAACTATCTCCTGCAAAACCTAGCTGGTGAGTTCTCCATTTCTGCAGACTGTCCCAGCTGCGCAGCTGCAGGAGTGAGACAGAATTTGCCTTGTCTGCAGCCCCACATATCTTGTTGCTCTGAATTACTAACATACCGTGGTTCACCCAGATACAGGGCACTCATTAGACTCAAATGCCTTCTCAGGAGTTTAGCTGCTTAAACAAGAGCATATTTAAAAATTCTAACTAGGCAATAAAATCCCATTATTCTTCACATATGAAATTATGAAGGGCAGCAAGTCCTGGTCCCATAAGTTGACTTCTCATGAAGATAGGTCTTGACATTGACCTCTGACCTGTCCGTTCTGACTTGAATAAGCAGAGTCTGTTCTGAGCATATGCAGAGGACAACTGCTCTAGAATGAATGAATATCCCTTGATCCCTCAACATGGGATGGAGAAATGCAAAGAAAATGAAGCTGGGAGTCAGGTGAGGCTCAGGAAGACCTGGTTCTACAGCACCAGAGAAGAAAACACATGACTGAAACATTTAGAACTGGTCAAAAGCAACTCAGAACAACCAAGTCTTCAAGAGACTTCTGGACTCTAAAGACATGAAGAAGAGTTTTTAGTCTAAGGGCTTCCCTGGTGGCTCAGCTGATAAAGAATCCACTTACTATGTGGGAGACCTGGGTTCAATCCCTGGGTTCAAAAGACCCCCTGGCGAAGGGAAAGGCTACCCACTCCAGTTTTCTGGCCTGGAGAATTCCATGGAACGTATAGTCCAACAGGTCATAAAGAGTCGGACATGACTGAGCGACTTTGACTTCACTTTCAGGCTAAAAGGGGCCACAGAATTCAGCCTGGGAAAGAGCAGACTTGCTGACATATACCCAGAAGCAGCAGATAACTGCTAGAACCTTCCATAACGATGAAAATGCTCTGTCCCTGTGCTGCCCTACACAGTGGTCACTAGTCACTGGGCACTCAAAATGCAACTCATACGACTGAAGAACTGAAGTTTTAATTTTATTTACTATTAATTAAAATGTAAATTTAAATAGTCTTGCAAGTTGAGCGGCACAGTAAGATCAAATCATGAAGCACTATTTATGGAAAAGTCCAAGAACCATCTCCAGCAAAGTTATCTGACAGTTATTCTTTTTCTTTCCTTTTTATAGCCGCTGGCCCTTCAGGGCCTCTCAAAGTCACATCTTCTCACACCAGGACATAGAGCAACACCACCCAGGAGGCCGACTAGGGAGAAACCATCTTCCAGCCATAATGGACCCCAAAGCACGCCTTGGAGGAGACATTCTCCACTTGAGCGTTGTTATCAATCACTTGACACCGCCAAATCTCTCCAAAGCACATCCCAACCATGGACCACGCTGCCTGGCTCTCCTCCGCCCCTCACCCCAGGCCCGGGGAGACAAGGCTAGAATAAAGGCGGTACCCCAGCTCCCTTTTGGGGCCTGCAGGCAGAGTGCTCTAATGACCCCCCAAAACTCCACTGCCCGTCAGAAACCCAATCTGTTTTGTCCCACAAAAACCTCCAAGATGAAGTCCCATGGCATACTTTATGGATTGTCATAAGCTTTATGCCACTCATTTCAGAAGTTACTGATCATTACAGTATACCTCTCACCTGCAGCTCATTTGAAGAACAGAAAACTTACCAATTTCTGTCTCACTTTATTTTCTTCCCCCATTTGATCCTCACAATGAGAGAGGCAGAGGGAGGTAAGATCACACCTGTTTTAAGCACACCTGTCAAGGGTTCACAGAGGTGGAGTTAACAACCCAGTGAAACACTGAGGATGATCTCGGGTTGCTCTGGACAAGTCACTGAACCTCTTTTTGCTTCCAAGTCATCTGTAAAAGGGGAAGAACCACAGGGCCTGCCCCTTAGGATCTCCGTGAGTCAGAGTATGTTCGCTGTTCGGCCATGAGCCCAGCACAGGGAAAGCGCTACCGAGGTGTCTGTTCTTGGTGAGAAGGGTGTTGTGTGTGTGGGTACATGCATAGGGAACATAACTGTATGCTTACACACCTGGTTGTAGAAAGCCTCTGAGGCTTCCCCGTAGGCACCAAGAGCCGAGGATGAGGACCTGGTCAAGTGGATGGGGAGAAACAAGCCAAATAAAAAACGAGGATTTTCTGAATGCCATAACCTACCTGATCCCAGCCGATAAAGTACCTCCCCTCACAGGGTGGTGTTCTGCCTCCTGAATAATCCATGCATGAGGTCCCCACTGCTGATCACGGTGTAATTCAATGAGGGGTCTCCAGAAAGGACACACCACTGAGCGCTGAGGTTCTGGGACTTCGAGAAGGCAGAATTCCCAGATCAAGTTTCTCCCCAGACCTGTCCAGAAACAAGCCTGTATCTTCCAGGGATAAACCTGTACTGATAACTGGGAGTAACACAGTTTTTTTCTAAACTAACATTTGGCCCAGCAACTAGGAAGAACTCCACAAGAGTTTCTTATCTCATGGCTTTTCTTAAATATTCAAATCCCCCTATTACATATATAAAAGCTGATGCCCAATGAGACCAAGAATCCTGCCCAAGGCCAATGAAAGGTGACAGCAGAGCTCAGAATTTCTTCTCCAAGCTCCCACCACCCTGTTCATAGCCACACGTCCTCCAAATGCCTTTTCCTGTCCTGTCTGGCTTCACAGCATCTATACATTTAAATGATACTCCATAAGGCACATTCATATCCTCTGTTTCAGTTACCCTCACCTAGGTTTAATAACCTGAAAGATTTGTTCACAGAAAAGATGCAAGTTGATAAGAAAATACT
>SJYQ01005518.1:54106-168429 GCA_006410935.1 Redunca redunca | reverse complement strand
TGGGGGTGGGGCTGGGGGAGGTGGGTAGGAGTCTGGCGAAGGAGAATGGCATTTTCTTGATTAAAAAGCTGGAATCCATCCTTGTGGAGCAAGTGAGGAACGGTGTCCAGGAAGAATGCAGGGATGGGGACGTGAGGTAATGACAGTCCTCTGAGGTCTGGACAAGGGGGCTTGGGTGGCCTTTGAACTGCCTCTGATTGGGTGGTGTCAGAAGGGACCATGTGTATGAAGGTGCAGAGAGAGTGTGGACAGAGGAGAAAGGTGAATTCTGCTCTCCAGCCCACCTCTCCCTGGGTGATGTCTCCGGTCAGCTCAGCAAGCATCCATGAGCCCCTAGAGGTCTGCCCTTGATGTGTTGACTCCCAGTCCAGGCAGAGAAGTGAACCAAGAGCCCCTGGGAATCGTGGGAGAACAGGGAAGTTTGTACAGATGGCTCCTTTCCCCGTGGGTTTAGGGAAGAGAAATACAGTGCTCTCACCTGTGTTTGAGGAGCTGGCTCTTTCCTCTGGCCAACCACCGGGAGTTGTAATTTTCTCCTTAGAGCTGTTCCCCGCTAAAAGTCTGGAGGGGAAAATGATAAATGATGAAGCCTGACCAGGAAAGGAGAAACAGCAAAAATCAAGAATGATCGAGAAAGTGAAGAGAAAGGAAGAACTTGGATGAGAAAGATGTTAATGACTCCACGGTAAGAGTAACTTTTAAAAAAGTCTCCCATAGAAAACAGTTTTATGGCTACCAAAGGGGAAAGAGGATGGGGGAGGAGCAAATTAGGAGGTTGGGATTAGCAGATACAAACTACTCTTGTGAAGTAAGTAAACAACAAGATCCTACTGTATAGCACAGGAAACAATAGTCAGTGTCTTGTAATAAACCATAATGGAAAAGAAAAAGTCTCTGGAGATAGTGATCAGATCCAGGGTTTGTGGAAAGGAATTAGAGTACTCCTGGCATATCTTATTAGAATCTGTGTGTGTGTGTGTGTGTGTGTGTGTGTGTGTGTGGTTGGGGGGTTCTGTGTGTGAAGGGAAGTGTTGACCAGAAGCAGCTAATTCCACTGTAGGATTGTTAGCTATTTCTCTCCTTAATTTCTGGACATGATTAAGTTGATATGGACATGAGTTTGAGCAAACTCTGGGAGACAGTGAAGGACAGGGAAGTCTGGCGTGCTGCAGTTCATAGGGTTGCAAAGAGTCAGAGATGACTTATAGCAACCGAATAACAACAGTGTTGATACGGGATCCATCGGACCACTGGATTAATTCAGCCAGCTTTTCTTTTCTGAGACTTGCAGTGATACAGCTCTGGGCAACAAGGGCAGGCAGTCCAGGTCGGCAGGGCCCTGCATCCAGGAGCCTGCCCGTGCCCAGTGGTGGGGCCGGGCTGCCCCCACTTCTTTAGCTCAGACTTGCATAGGATGGATGGTTAAAGCATCGGGTCAGCTCCTTCTTTAGGGACATAAATTCAGACCTTCTTAAAACACCACCCCCCAAACCACCCTGCAAACAAAGCTGAACATTGGTTTCTTAAACTCCAATATATTTTGCCAAATAAGAGAGTGTTAATACGCCTCCCTCCCCCTCTTCAAATGAATTGGATTACTTAAAGCATCTTTTCGGAGACGTCAGCAGTTTAATAGAGGCAATAAGTCAGGGCTGCCCTTGTGTTTTATTTTTCTGCCAGTATTTAGTTAATTAAAGAATGCAAATTAAAACACCTTAATTTATATAATATCAATACCAACGCCTTAAAACATTTGGCATAACTGCTATGGCATGTCCCTTACATAAACTCTTCAGAGAAGTGCTAATAAAAATGAAAAAGGTTGTAAATCACATTTAATTTATTCATCTTCTGTTTGGTACCAAAGTGTATGCCAAAATCAAGTTATTTATGAGCACATCATAACAATAGGCACTTTTGTTGGTTGCAAATGACATAAAAGGTTTCTCTGAGGGATGTGTGTTTTAATTTGGAAATGTCTCCAGGTGCCTCTATTTTCTGGGCTCTGATTTCTAAAATTGCTAAAATTTTTGCACCAAGAAAAAAAATAGATTTAGATATTGGAAAACATATAGAGCCTAAAAATATGGTGACATCTGCTCAGAAAGACACCTGCAACCATCTGTGTGTAGATAGATGTATACACCAGAAGTCCTATGGCACATGAGATAAAAGGTTGGTGATTTATATCTGATTTCTTAAATATTCCATTAAGAGGATTATCTCACAGGAGGCTTGGATACAGATGACATCGGAAGGGATTTGGTGCAAACCTGCTTTTTGAGAATCGACCCCATGGACTGTAGCCCCCCAGGCTCCTCTGTCCATGGAATTCTCCAGGCAAGAATACTGGTGTGGGTTGCCATGCCCTTTTCCAAGGGATCTTCCTGATCCAGGGATTGAGCCTGTCTCCTGCACTGCAGGCAGATTCTTAACCATCTGACTCACCAGGGAGGCCCCTAAACAGAGATGAACTGCATGTATTTGAATCAATAGCCAAACACCCATCTTCCTCTTTCCCCTCCTTTGCTGATATACCTTTCTTTCTCTGGTGGATTGGAGCCTAGGGTACATTTTTTTCCAGCCTGGAGGAAGAATAGGAGGCTCCACTCAGGAGTCCCAAGGGATGGTGTGCTCTTTTTGCAGCCCATGGCAAAGCTCCCTAATGCAACTAACCTTGTTAAACTCACTACTTTACCCAGCTTTCACCTCCACTCTTTACTCAGTGCTCTGTGGATCTCAGGGCATGTGGGACAGTGAACAGAAGTTCTAGAAAAACCCTCTCCATCCTGAAAACCCCAAGAAAATTCAAGAATGCAATGCCCAAGCCAACTGGTGGCTTCTCTACATGGAAGCGAAGAGCCCAGTGCAACCCTATGTCCTGTTTTATTCATTTTCTTTTTTTCTTTATCTGTTAACCATCTTGAGATACCAGTTAGCTTCCCTTGCACCAAGGTGCCCAGAACACACAGGAGCTCCACCAGATATTCTAAAATTTAAAGGAAATACATTTCTTGGATATCACACTAACTAGTAGCTCAAGGTGGTTAACAATTTCAACATTCAGTTTGATTATGTCAGTCCTTGGGAACCTGGGTATTCATTATCTTTAAAAACTTTTTATTTGCTTTATTTATGCCTGTGCGGGGTCTTTGTTGCTGTGCATGGGCTTTCCCTGGTTGTGTGTGAGCTCCTCAGTGGGGTGGCTTCTCTTGTGGAGCACTGGCTGTAAGGTGAGCCGGCTTCAGTAGTCATGGCTCATGGGCTCTGGAGCTCAGGCTTAGTGGTTGTGGCAAAGAGGCTCAGTTGCCCTGTGGCATATGGAATTTTCCTGGACCACGGATCAAACTCATGTCCCCTGCATTGGCAGGCAGATTCTTTACCACTGGATCACCGGAAGTCCCTGTTCATTATCTCTCAACATGAACATTACAAGCTTGGTAGAAGAGGTAGAATATTGGGATTCCTCACTTGGGATGATGACGCAGAAGTGGCAAGTGGCATCTGTCTGTGATCTTAAGAGTCACGGGTCCTGGGCTGCCACTAGGGTTGTGGGGAGGCCCTGCAAAACTCCAAAGGAAATGGGTCCTGAAGTCTCTCTTTCTGATCTTAAAAACACTGATAGGCCTCCTTGAAAACACCGATAGACATTGGTTCCATTTGGAGCTCGTGGGATGCTCTGGTTGCCTCAGACTCACTGCAATAGTTACCTAGAAACTCACACTCTTTCAGGTGTATGTTTCTTTTTTTGAGGCAAGGAGTGGGTATGCCAAGCAGAGCCAGAGAAGTTAGCTGCCCTCCCATTCCCTCTCAAAATTCCCTGCTACCCCCTTGACCTCCTAGTGTCTCACTGGGTCATGGGAACAAAGAGTCTGTTGTGGCAGACGACCTAGCTTGAGGGGGTGAGCTGAGCTCTGAGGACATCTGGCATCACAGTCCCTCGGTGGTAGGATTGGAAGTGGTCTGTAAGCACTTTCTTGACGTGTTGGTGCTGAGCCCATGTATCCTTGTGTGTGATCATGGACATGTTTCTCTCTCCTTTTTTCTTGCTTACATGTCCCTTAAAAGCTAAGTTTTACCTTTATACTTATTTGTACCTCTCTTGCCTCCATAAAAGATTTGAGGTCCCTTACTATTCAAAACACAGATGCGGTACAACCCAAAGCCATAAACACAAAAGTAACAAGATCAGGGCCAAGGACAAAGGAGGTATGGGGAGGAAGCAGCAGAGTAATTGCACCAGAGAGGGAAAGCTTCAATTTAGGAAAGCAAATGCAATAGAGAACAACACTCAGCTCCCAACTCCCTGGCACCTTGGTGGGCAGTGGTCAGCTTTTGTAATAACTGGATGAGTGCACTCTAAGGGCAGGTTGAAATGCTTGCTGGGGGCTCAGTGCTCTGTGAGCTGGTCAAGCTATTGCATCTCTTGAAGTCTCTGCTTCCTCACCTATAAAATGAAGATTCACTTGCCCACGATAGGGGTCTTAAAGGAAAGGAAAGTGAAGTCACTTTAGTCGTGTCCGACTCTTTTTGACCCTATGGACTGTAGCCTGCCAGGCCCCTCCATCCATTGGATTATCCAGGCAACGAGTACTGGAGTGGGTTGCCATTTCCTTCTCCAGACAGCAGTCTTGAGAGAATGCAATTCAGTGATGAGGACAGTCGCTTCCTTAGTGTGGACTGTGGAGTCTCTCTTCTAAGTGTTTTGCACAGACAAGTTTAATCAATTCTAAGGTTTTTTTTGTTGTTGTTGTTGTTGTTTGCATTTTAATGTCTCTGACATTGATTTCTTAAAAAGAGCATTGTATCACAGATTATTTTGCAGCATTTTTCTTTCGTTGTTGGATGTGAAATAAGGGTGTAATGTAGATGATTAGATGAAATGTGTTATTAACTCATTCAGTGCTTACAATAACTTTATGAGGTAGGTGGTGTTTTTGTCCCATTTTACAGATGAGGAAGCTGAGGCAATGTAAGATTTAAATGATTTGTCCAAGGGCAAGCAGTGGAACTAGGAATATATCCTAAGCTGTTTGACTCTACTGCCACACAATACTGTGGCCTTTCATCAAATAGTTCAGCAAGAATCATTTCAACAAAAATTTCACTGTTATGTACTGGAATGTACTTAGCTGGTCCCTCTTAATGGCTTGTTTTTTCCAAATGTTCTATTGTTATATGAAGTAATGCTGATACTATTCTCACATATTTATTTGTACAAATGTTCCTTACATACCTGTTTATTGCCATCTGACTTTGCTTGTAAAATATGTAAAGATAAATTACGTAGACAAATTTATCCATCATTTCTATTATGTCTTCTGGGCCCTGATTTTTATACTTTAGAAAGATCTCCACTCTGCAATTATAGAGTAAAATGATTCATTTGTGAAAATATTTTTTTTTTTTACTGTTAATAGAATTACAGTATGATCCAACAATTCCATTCCTGGATGTATATCTGAAGGAAATGAAAGCATTAACTTAAAAATATACATGCAACCCAATGCTTCCAGAAGCATTATTCACAGCAGTCAAGATATGGAAGCAACCTAAGTATTCATCAACAGATGAATGAATAAAGGATGACATGCGGTACATATGTACAGTGGACTATTGCTGCTGCTGCTAAGTCACCTCAGTCGTGTCCGACTCTGTGTGCCCCATAGACAGCAGCCCACCAGGCTCCCCCGTCCCTGGGATTCTCCAGGCAAGAACACTGGAGTGGGTTGCCATTGCCTTCTTCAATGCGTGAAAGTGAAAGTGAAGTTGCTCAGTCATGTCTGACTCTTAGCGACCCCATGGATTGCAGCCCACCAGGCTTCTCTGTCCATGGGGTTTTCCAGGCAAGAGTACTGCAGTGGGGTGCCATTGCCTTCTCCTACTCAGACATAAAAAAGAGTGAAATGTTTCCATTTGTAACAACATGGATGGACCTAGAGGGTATTATCCTTAGTGAAGTAAGTCAGACAAAGATAAATACTGTACATTGTGATATATATGTGAAATCTAAAAAATAAAATGAATGTATATAACAAAACAGCAACAGACTCACATATGTAGTGAACAAACTAATGGTTACCAGTGGGGAGAGGGAAGGGAGGAGGGGCAAGATAGGGGTAGGGACCTACAGGTACAAATTACTATGTATAAACAAGCTACAAGGATATATTGTCTAACAGGAGGAGGACTATAGCTAATATTTTACAACCAAGTCGAGTATAATTATAAAAGTATTGAATCACTATGTTTAACATCTGAAAGTAGTATAATATTGTGTCAGCTATGATAAAACATTATTTTCAGGGACTTCCCTGGTGGTCCAGGGGCTGACTCTATGTTCCCAATGCAGGGGGCTGGGGTTCGATCCCCGGTCAGGGAACCAGATGCCGAATGCCACAACTAAGAGTTTGCATGCCACAGCTAAAGACTCTGTATGCCACAACAAAGATCGAAGATCCGGAGTGCCAAAACTAAGACCTTTAATTATTTAACAATAATTAAAAAAACAACAAAGGAACAGTTTAATAGTCTCCAGGCTGCAGTGGGGGTGTCGAAGGAAGGAGCAGACTTGGAGGGAGATACCTGAGTTTGAGAGCCAATTCTGCCTCTTGGGAACATGTTATCCTTTGAGTCTCAATTTTAGCACCTTCTAATGGCCTTAACAACATCCCACTTACTACCTCACATGGTGGTTAAAGGACCAATTAAGATAATATATGTGAAATTACTTTCCAAACTCTGCAATGATATGCAAATGTGAGTTATTATGATGCCTTTCTAGCCAGGTATCTACTCTTTCACTTCCTGGCCCAATCATCTTGGTTCAGTTACTACAGAGGAAGAAGAGAAACACAGGGAACAGGGCTTCCCACAATCACTAAAGCAGCTTGACTTAGAACTTGAAGCTGGCTGGGGGCAGGGGGCAGCGGAGGTGTCTCACTGACCCTTGACTTAGTGAGGAAGCCTGAGGAAACTCTTCCGGAGTCTAGGGGCTCTGCCCCATGGGTGGGGATGAAGTCCTAGCCTTCAATACTCAAAATCTCTAACACAATAAAACCTCTATGATTAAAGCTTCTAGCCTAAACAGAAATGGGATGGAAACCCCACTGGACCTGAGTCCCTGCCCTTAGGCCTCTGTGGCCCTGGTCACTGTATGGCCGCCTACACCCGTGCAGGGAGGATGGGTCCCAGGGTGCTCCCAGCTGAGGCCTTGCCGTCTGCAGCCTGAGAAGGGAAGGGGCGGCCGTCCTGGGGGAGTGGGGACTGGTTAACAGGTCAGGCCAGGGGACAGCAAAAGCCAACTCCATCTCGTGGGGCCTTTCCCAGCAGAAGGAAGAAGTGCGAGGGGCAAGAGGAGGAGTAGGCAGCGTCCACGAGCTGCGGAGTCAAGCAAAGAGCTGCTGCTGCTGCTGCTGCTAAGTCGCTTCAGTCGTGTCCAACTCTGTGCGACTCCATAGATAGCAGCCCACCAGGCTCCCCCATCACTGGGGTTCTCGAGGCAAGAACACTGGAGTGGGTTGCCATTTCCTTCTCCAATGCATGAAAGTGAAAAGTGAAAGTGAAGTCGCTCAGTCGTGTCCGACTCTTAGTGACCTCATGGACTGCAGCCTACCAGGCTCCTCTGTCCATGGGATTTTCCAGGCAAGAGTACTGGAGTGGTTTGCCATTACCTTCTCTGCAAGCAAAGAGAAGAGAGTTGCAATAGAGAGAGGAAGTGAGGACAGGAGGAAGAAGTGAGCGGAAGCCAGCGGGCCTAGCAACAATCGGAAGAACAAAGAAGCGGTTCCGGTTCGCAGGCCCCGCCGCCCCCGCCCCGCCCGCACCCCGGGTCCTGTGGACCTGTTCTCAGCATCTCAGACTCCCCTCCACGCCTCATCCTCCTGGGAGACCGGCCGGCCCTTCCGAGCAGGGCCTGCCTTCCTTGGCAGCAGACAAAAGGCCATTTCTGAGTTGCACAGAAAGACGTGTTACTCTGCCAGCAGGGCCGGGTCAGGGCTGCCGGGCCCAATCCTCGGGCGAGGGGAGCGCGGGCAGAAGGGGGGCTGTCAATCACCGGGAGCCCTCCGTGAAAGGGGCCCCTTGTCAACTTCCCCCGCCTTTGAAGTGCCTGGGATGGAGGTGCTCAATTAAAAGCCCATCAGTCTGTAAGTAAATCAACGCCTATCAGGCTTGTCACATCAAACAAACGATTATTACCCCAGCCCGCCCACCCCATTAATCTGGCTGTTCCTTCTTGACGGCTCAGGGTCAGGGCACCGTAAATCCTGTCCTGGATTGTAGCCACCTGGATCGGGATGAAAGCGCTGGCGCCACGAGCTCCGTTCCCAGGGTCTCCTGGAGAATGGAGGAGAGAGGAGAACCCAGGGACAGAAAAGGAGGCAGGGACGCGGGGCAACGTGCAGAGGCCTGGAGCCGGACGGAGGGAGACACACAGAGAGAGGCAAAAATAAACTGAAGGAGCCAAAAAAAGAGATGGAGAGAGCGCCCGAGAGAACGGACCCAGGCAGACATCATTGGAAGACACCCAGAGGGGTTGAAATAGGTGCCATAAAAACTCACCCAGAGCGTTAAGAATGAATAGGTGCTTCTAGAAGACCAGGCGTCTGGAGGAAACTTCTCAGTCCCTGGGTTCTGAGCCTCAGTGTCAGAGAGCGATCCGGGTTAGGCTCCTCCCATCCCTAGGGCACCCCCCCTCCCCCACAATGTGGCTCAGCCGAGGGAAGAGGGGTGCTTTGCTGACGTATGGATGCCCTGTAGGGGACATCTCAATATGCAGTGATCAGAAGTGGACTTTGTGCAATGAAAGGATCTGAACAGACAAGCTGGGCTGAGTGTCGAGTTTTGATGCTCTGGTGAGCGAGGCCCCCAAGAACCAGTTTCATTCCAGGGCATCTCTTCCAGGCTCCGTGGGCTGTGTTGTAGACTCTCTGCTCCTGAGATCAGGCTCTGGCTTTCCCCGGGGCAGACCCGAAGGAGGAGGCGGGGAGGAAAAAGAGAGGACAGGACAGCTGTGTTTTGAACTTGAAGGAGCCGCGGGGTAGGAGGCGAAGGACTGGGGAGGAGAGAGGAAGGGCGTTAGTGTCCCGGTTGGAGGAACAAGACCTGCTATTTAAGGGATGGCAAGGACAGTCTTTCCCCAGATGTCTGTTCCAGAAGGTGCCTCGAGGCGTCCCTCACCCTGCCTCCTGATGTTGCCTATCTGAAAAGGGCCAGCATGTGCCTCCCTGCTGCTAGAGGAGTAACTCCCCAAGGAAAACCGGAGATGGACGTGGAGCAGGGGAGACGGAGGAGGGGAACTTCCTTCCCTCTCCCCACCACAAAGCTGGATGTTGGTGGTGACTTCTTTTTTAAAAAATTTTAATCTACTTTTAATTGGAGGATATGGTGGTGACTTCTTACAAGACAAAAAAAGAAAATCCTGAAGAAGGAAACTGGACCTCTATCTTACCCCCTACACAAAAATCAGCTCAAACTGGACTAAGGATTTGAACATGGTACAAACTATTAGGTATAAAATAAATAAGCTGCAAGGAGATATTGTACAACACAGAGAATATATGCAATATTTTATAATAACTTTAAATGGAGTGTAAGCTATAAAAATATTGAATAACTATGTTGTTCACCTGAAACTAATATAATTTGCAAGTCAACGATACTTCAATAATTAAAAAAAAATTGAACTTAAGGCCTGAAGCTGAAAAACTCCTAGAAAAAGCCTAGGTGGTAAATTCCTTGACATTAGTCTTGGTGATGATTTTCTGGGTTTGACCTGGAAAGCAAAGCCAAAAAAGGCAAACATAAGCAAATGGGAACTACAAACTAAAAAGCTTCCGCACTGCAAAGGCAACCATCAACAAAATAAAAAGACAACCCACAGAATGGGAGAAAAGACTTTCAAATCATATATCTGATAAGGAGTTAATATCCAAAGCATAAAAGAATTCATACAACTCAATAGCAAAATCTCAAACAATCTGATTAAAAAAAATGGGCAGTGAAATCGAGTAGACATTTTTCCAAAGAAAACATATTCAACAGGTACATGAAAAGGTGCTCGGTATCACTAATCGTCAGAGAAGTGCAAATCGAAACCACAAGGAAAAGTCATCTTTTAGAGTGGCTGTCATCAAAAAGACAAGAGGTAAGTGCTGGCAAGGATGTGGAGAAAAGAGAACCCTTGTGCATGCTTACTGGGAATTCAACTGGTGCAGCTACAGTGGAAACAGTATGGACGTTCCTCAGAAGTTAAAAATAGAACTACCATGTGATCCAGCAATTCTACTTCTGGGTGTATATTCAAAGGAAATGAAAACAGGATCTTCAGCAGATACCTGAACTCCCATGTTCGCTGCAGCGTTTTTCTCCATAGCTGAGACAGGGAAGTAACCTAAGGGTCCATCACTGGATAAATGGATAAAGCAGATACGATATCTATATCTATATATTTATATCTGTAAAATATATAGGTATATTAGCTATAAGATATATAGGTATATATAGAAGATATATGGGCTTTCCCAGTGGCTCAGTGGTAAAAATCCACCTGCAATGCAGAAGCCGCAGGAGACACGGGTTCAATCCCTGAATTGGGAAGATCCCCTGGAGGAGGGCATGGCAACTCACTCCAGTATTCTTGCCTGGAGAATCCTCATGGACAGAGGAGCCTGGCAGGCTACAGTCCATAGGGTCACAAAGAGTCAGACACGATTGAAATGACTTAGCACTCATACGTCAGTTACATCTCAATAAAGCTGGGTGGAGGGAAAAGAAAATTCTTGAAGATACTCAAGACATTTACAGTCAACCCCAGACTGCATGATAGGAAGCACTCACTGCAAATCCCAAAGGCAGGCCGCCACCACTGCAGCCACAGGCTTGGACCAGTGGGCGGGGTTTTCTCTCAAGCCAGCTGCCCATCACTCTACCATAAACTCTTCCTTCTGTCACCAAGACCCAGCAGTACAGCAGCAAATTCCTTATTCGTTTGAGTTGATAGACATGTTGACCCACTGTAAGTGTCAGTCAGACCATTTGCACAGTTGAGAAATTGGATATAGATACTTTACAGTATGGGAGAATTGTCTGTCCTTCATATTTTCATCCATTCAACCAAAATGTGGTATTTACCAACTTACAGGTCCTTTTCTAAGTCCCAGGAATATAGCAGTGAATTTGATGGGCAAGGTCAAGGGGTATGTGCATGCTTTTTAAAAGAACTGGAGTGTTTGAACTCATCTTTATTTATATTGTCTACCTGATGCAAGGAACTGACTCATTAGAAAAGACCCTGACACTGGGAAAGATTGAAGGCAGGGGGACAAGGGGCTGGAAGAGGATGAGACGGTTGGATGGTATCACCGCCTCAATGGACATGAGTCTGAGCAAGCTGCAGGAGCTGCTGATGGACAGGGAAGCCTGGTGTGCTACAGTCCATGGGGTTGCAAAGAGTTGGACACGACTGAGTGACTGAACTGACTGATGCCCTCATCACATAGGTATTTGCTGAGCATGTATTATGTCTATGTAATGTGGACCACAAGGAAGGCAAGGAAGAATCAGAAACTAATTCTGTCCTCCCAGAGGAGAGGTAAGATACACCTCACAAATAAATTAGGTGCATAGTTTAAAGTGTTAGGTGCTATAAGCCAAGAAAGGACAGGAAAAAGTTTAGAGAGAAAAGATAATTTATCCAGGTTCCTCCTTTCTTAGTGAAGGTCTGGGATGCAGGCACATGTTAACTGTCCCATCATGGCAACTTTCAAATCCACTCCGTAATATGGTACAGTGTGGGCTTTATTTATTATTTATTGCTGGTGTTATTGAAGGTAATGACAACATGGTTGATTGTCATTGTTACTGAGGATACATCATTATACCCTTCTCCAGGAGGCAGGTGTTAAAACCCTGGAATTCCATTTCAGGCCTTGTTGGGAGCTGGGTATGGTTGAGAACTCCCAGAAATTGGAGATGTGCCTCTCGCAGGAGGCAGAGTGCTGCAGAGGTTAAGTGAGTACGCTCTGAAACCAGACTGCAATTCAAAACCTGCCTTCCGAGGCTGGCTCTCACGCTTGCCTGCTGTGAGGCCACGGGCAAATCACTTGAACTCCCTGTGTGTGTTTCCCCATCTGTTAAATTGGGGTGATCACAGTACTGGCCTCATACGGTTATACGACAATTAAATGCATGTAAAGCATTCACAACAGTGCTCGACAGACAGTGGCATGTATACTCAATAATGCCCGTCATTATTATTGCTCAGCCTCATACAAAGTGGATTCTTGAAGGGACAATCAGCGTGATGCTCGGAGGACACTTATTCAATTAAAGCAACTGTCTTCCTGTATTTAAATATCTCTGAAGGTCATTTATATGAATTTAGTTTACAAATTCTTCCTGAGTGCAGCACATGCATTTAAATAGCTGAGTAGGTTTTTTTTTACTAAAATAATTTTTGTTCACATTTAATGTAATGTATGATACATACAAAAGGGTATAGGTTTGCATCCGGTATGTAAATTTAAGGCATCTGTGTGCTTTCCTATCTGATTTTCTGGTCTGTCCTCCAGAAGTGACCACTATCCTGAATCTTGTGTTTATTACCCCTTTGCTTTAAAAAAAAAAAAAACTGAAAAAAAAATCAAAGTATAACATACATCACAGTAAACCTCACAAACTTTCCGTGTATAGCCTGATTATTATATTTTTTAGAAAGTATGCACTTATATAACTACACCTAGATCACGATATGACCTATTACTGATGCTCTAACAGTTTCTCTGACATCCCTTCTCACCCTCTTTCACCATAAGGTAACCACTGTTCTGAATCATGTCACCAGAAATTAATTTTGGAATTATTATCTATGTATTTTTATGTCTGGGTTTCCCTGTGGCTCTGACAGTAAAGAATCTGCCTGCAATGCGGGAGGCCCAGATTTGATCCCTGGGTCGGGAAAATCCCCTGGAGAAGGGACTGGTAACTCACTCCAGTATTCCTGCCTGGAGAATCCCGTGGATGGAGGAGCCTGGCGGGCTACAGTCCACAGGGTGGCAAAGAGCTGCACACGACTCGACTGAGCCACACTTTCACTTACTTTATCCTTGTGTCTACCTCCTTTCAGCCAGCTTGTATTTGCGAGATTCATCCATGTTCATCTATCCGTATGTATTAGTTGTTCATTCTTTTTCACTGGTTGAGTGATATTCCACCATGTGAATAAACCACTCAGTTTATTCATTCATTCTACTGTTAATAGACATTTGTGTTGTGTCCATTTTTTGGTGGTTATAAATAAGGCTGCCGTGAACTTTCCTGCATATGTCTTTTGGCACATGTCTGTACTCATTTCTGTTAGATGTTAAGAGGAGTGTAATTATTGTGTCATAAAGTATGAACATATTATAATAGATACTTCCAAGCAATTTTCCCAAGTGGTTGTACCAATTTATGTACCGTCCCACCAGGACTGTTTGACTTCTAGTTGCTGTACACCCTTGATAGTACTTGGTACTGTTATTTAAGCAAGAATTTTTTAGTCATTTTGGTGAGTGGAGTGAGCTGTTTTTCTTGATCTGTATGTCAGTTGCATCTTTTAATTTTGGTGCTTCACTGATATTCAGTTCAAAATATTTTCTAATCTCTCTATGTGTGGCAAATAGCTCCCATTCTGTGTTTGCCTTTTCTTTTTATTGATGTAACTTTTGTTGTTTGTTAGACACGATATTTTAATGTAACTTTTTTTTACTTTCATCAATGGGTTATTTAGAAAAGTATATTTCTTAATTTCTGGACATCTGGGAGTTTCCTGTTTAAGTTTCTGTTTTGAGTCTCTTGCTCAATTTAACTGCCATCAGAAAATGTATCTGAATGACATTTACCCTTTAAGTACACTCATAGAAGTATAAGAAAAATCTCTAAATTGTGGATTGTATTTTCTCCCTTAATTCTGTAAGTTTTTGCTTTATATATTTTGAAGCTCTTATTATGTGTGTACAAATTTGGAATTGCTATATTTTTCTGTTTTATCAACCCCTTTTTCATTAGGAAATATTATTCAGTAAAACTCCTTGCCTTAAACTCTACTTCGTCTGATACTTGTCTAGATACACCATCAAAGTTTTTGCTTTGAATATCTTTCTCCATCCATCCTTTTAGTTTCAATCTTTTCCAGTTATCTATTGCTCTATAACAGAGCACCTCAAAACTTGGTGGACAAACCAACACCTCTTTTGTCTCTGTCATAGGTTTTTTGGGTCAGGAGTTTGGATAGAGCATAGCAGATAAGTCTCATATCTGTTCTACTATGTCTGGAGTTGTGGCTGGGAACGCCTGAATGATTGTGGACTGGAGTTATCTGATGACCTTTTCACTTACTGGCTGGTACTCAGACAAGGATAACTGGAGACTGGGCTCAGTGAGGACTTTCTATGTAACTTGGGCTATCCTGGAAGCCTCTGGGCAGTCAGGCTGCTTATACAGTGGCTAGGAGCTCCGAGAGTGAGCGTTTCACTGAATAAAGACAAATTTGCATAGACTTTTATTACCTAGCTTTGAAAAAATCGCAGTGTTATTGCTGCCATTATTTATTGATTGAAGGAGTCACAAGCCTGTCCAGACTAGGCAGGGGAGTTAAACCCCCACTTCTTAATGAGAGGAGTGCAAAAGGATTTGTGACTAGGTTTTAAAACTGTCACACAACTTTTCTTCCTGTATTTCTACATTTTAAGATGTGTTACTTGTGTGTTGCATATGGCTGGATTTTATTTATTTTTATCCAGTCTCACGATTTTTGTTTTCTAATTGGAGACTTTGGTCCATGTACATTTAAAGTAAATATTGATACTAAGGTTTAAACTGATCTTACTGTTTACTTCCTATTTGCTCCATGTGTCTTTTATTAAATTTGTTCTCCTTTCTTTCCTCTTTTGGATTAATCATGCATTAAAAAGTTATTCAGTTTCCCTGTTCCATTAGCTTGTTATTGGTACATTATTTTTATCATTCTCTAATGATTACCCTAGAGATTGCAACATGTACCATTATTTTATTATAACCTACCTTAAATGAGTATTTGTTTCACATCCTGGACAATAAAAGAATCTTACAACACTTTAACTCCATTACCTCCTTTCTGTCTTTTGTTCTATTGTTAACATATATTTAATTCTGTTTGTATATTTTGAACCCTCCAAAACACTAGTATTATTGTTTTATATGGTAAATAAATATTAATTTAGATTTGCCCATCCATTTTACATTTTTGGTGGTGTTTATTCCTTTGTGCATTATTACATTTCTATCTAGAATTATTTACTCTGCCTGAAAAATCCTTTTAGTGTTCTATATACTAATAATAAATTCTCTCAGTTTTTCATTGCTTGAATATATCTGTAGTATGTCTTCTGAAGATTATTTTCACTGAGCATAGAATTTTAGGTTAGCAATTACTTTCTTTGACCACTTTAAAAATTTCCTTTAACTGTCTTCTAGTTCTTGTTTTTTTCTATTGCTTTTAGCTGTCAGCTTTGTTGTTGCTCTTTTGGAAAAAAAATGTGGATTTTCCCCTCCCTCTAGCTACTTTTAAGATCTTTCTCTTTGTCTTTGGTTTTCAGTAATTTTCCTGTGATTATCTAGGAATAGTGTCTGTATTTATCTTCCTTGGAGTTTGTAGAAAATCTTTTTTTCCCTTTTTTTTTCAGATTAAAACATTAAACACTTTTTCTTATTATTTTATATTGGGATATAGCTGATTAACATGGCAGATTAAAACATTTTTAAATTAAATTTTAAAAGTCTCACGTGTGCAGTGTTATATGTCTAATTCTGTACATGTGAGTGTGCTCACCACCAAAAATTCAGTTTCCATCTGTCCCCGTTCAGGTGATCCACTTTACCCATTTCACCTTCCCTCCCCCTGCCCCTCTGGCCACCGCTACTCTGTTCTCTGTTTATATGTGTTTGTTTATGCTTGATTTGTTCATGTTGAATAATTTGTGTTTGTTTAGTATTCGAGTGAAATCACACTGCACCTGTCTTTTTCAGTTTGACTTATCAATACTTCAGTTAGCATAATACGCTCTTTGTGCTAAGTCGCTTCAGTCATGTCTGACTCTGTGTGAGCCTCTGGACTGTAGCCAGCCAGGCTCCTCTGTCCATGGGATTCTCCAGGCAAGAATACTGGGGTGGATGTTGCCGTGGCCTCTAGGGGATCTTTCTGACCCAGGGATTGAAAGCGTTTCTTACATCTTTGCGGGAGACCCGGGTTCGATCCCTGGGTCGGGAAGATCCCCTGGAGTAAGAAATGGCAACCCACTCCAGTATTCATGCCTGGAGAATCCCTGGAGGAGCCTGGTAGGCTACAGTCCATGGGGTGGCAAAGAACTGGACACGACTGAGTGACTTCATTTTCACTTTTACTTACGTCTCCTGCATTGGCAAGCATGTTCATTCCCAGGACTGCCACCTGGAAAGCCCAAGACATGTGGGATCTTAGTTCCCTGACCAGGGACTGAACCAGGGTCCCAGCACTGAATGTGCTGAGTCCTAACCACTAGACCACCAGGGAATTCCCTCTATTCAACTCTTTTCTTTCTTGTTTATTTTTTGGCCTAATTTGTTACAATATCACTTCTGTTTTATGTTTTGTTATTTTCTCTCTGTATTTTTTGGCCATGAGGCATGTGAGATCTTAGCTCCTCAACCAGGGATTGAACCTGTGCTCCCTGCAATGGAAGGCAAAGTTTTAACCACTGGACCGCCAGGGAAGTCCCTATTCAGTTGTTAATTTCAGTAATTTCCCTGTTTTCATTTCAAATGTGTTTCCCTTTGACTCTTTCCTGAACAGATTCCAGTTCTTGGGTAATATTCTCTGTCCTTTCTCTTCCTTTTTTTTGTGGAATGCATAAATAATAACTATTAAAAATTTCCCATTAGATAACTAATATCTGCACCATTGTTTTTTCTGTTTATCTATTTATTTATGTATTTTTCTTCTTGATTTTGAGTCATTTGATCCCATCTCTTGCCTGGTTATTATGTTTCTAAGATTCATCTGTGCTGTTGCAAGTAGCTGTAATATAATTCATCTGTTTTTACTAATTTCTAATAGTTCACAGTGTGACTGGATCACGGTTTGTTTCTTCTGTTGGCTCACTGAAGGTCATGTGGTTTGTAGAATCATTAAAAAAATCATTCACTTTCAGTTTCTTGAAGCCCTTTAAAATAATTAATTCTGCAGTGATTTTGAGCTAGAGAGCCAGCCCGTGCAGTGCGTTTTGTCCACACTGGCAATGGACCCTTTCAGTGATGTAAGTACCAGAGTGTGCTATGAATACTATTTCCCCATGATGGTCTTACTCTGTATCCCCAAATAAGCCCAGTAAAATTTCAGAACTGTTTATTTGCAGTTGCATTGGCCACGTGGGTGGGTAGTTGGCTTCACATCGAGGGCGTGGAAATCAGGAGCTGGGTAGGATCAGCTCATCCTCTGCAGGGTGAGATGGAGGCCGCTTGATGGAACCAGGTTTATTTAATCAGTCTCTTCAAGAGGCCATGAACGAAATGGGAATAAAAACTTAGGAGGCTGGAGTCTGAGCATGCTTCTAGGCTCCTGGGAAGCAATTCCAGCTCCAAAGTTCATGTACATCATCTAAAGTCCTCGAGACAGTTTTTCAAAGTGTCTGAGGGAGACGCTGGGGGTTTTGTTGGAACCTGGGCATGTGGAGGCTGTGTGGGGGGATGGAAAGAACACAGAGAACTTTCAGGCTGATCTGGATTTGAACCCTACTAGATGTTTACAGCGATGACTTATTTAGCTTCCTTTTTTGATTCTCTCATCTCTAAATTGGACATGCTGGTACCTTTTAAACTGGATTCTTGTGAGAATTTTATGCCAAATTATGTTAAAGATAGGGATTTCCCAAGTGATGCCAGTGGTAAAGACGCCACCTGTCATTGCAGGAGACTCGGGTTTGATCCCTGGGTTGGGAAGATCCCCTGGAGAAGGGAATGGTGAACCAGTCCAGTATTCTTGCCTGGACAATTCGATGGACAGAGGAGCCTGGTGGGGTACAATCCATGGGCTCACAAAGACACAACTGAAGCGACTTAGTGCACACGCATATTAAAGATGACTGGCATAATGCCTGGAAATAATTTTTAAAAGTATTTATTTATTTATTGGCTGTGCTGGGTCTTAGGTGTGGCATATGGGATCCTCCATCTTCGTTGCACCACTTTAGTTGTGGCATGCAAGCTCTTAGTTTCGGCAAGTGGGATCTAGTTCTCTGACCAGGGAGTGAACCTGGGCCCCCTTTTCTGGGAGCACGACGTCTTAGCCACTGGCCCACCAGAGAAGTCCCATGCCTGGCAATATTAGGTGTTCAATATAAGGTAGCTCTGTGTCATTGCAGTCACTCGTCATTACTGTCACCGTTACTATGCAGGAAAGCTTCGGCCATGAGCAAGGCTCTAGGACCTCTCAGGGGGCAGGCAATCTCCGCTGCCCTGCTATTCGATCTGGTAAGTCTGTGGTCCTGGGCAATTTCTTAAGTCACTGCTCTTTCCCAAGGCTTGGTCCCTTACAAAGAGGGAAGGAGAAAGGCTCTAACTGATTAGGAATGGGGAGAATCAGATTTAGGGCAAAGCCTGCTATAACAAAGTCAAATGTCTACAAACTGACAATCAAGTTGAAGAGGAAGACAGGTTATGCCACCCTTCGTACAGGGGAAATCCACACGTGGCAGAAGATTTTCACTGATGCGATGGGGCTTAAGCCTGTCACTGAATCCAGCTGGTTTTTAAATACATTGATAGCTGATACCTGCATAGACTAAGAAGAGAACCAGTTTAGGGAACCTACCTGGTACTAGGGAGATGAACTAATGATGTGCCAATTCAAGTTTGGTTTTGTGCTCTGGTTCACGGCAGGGGTCCACGGAGCAAGGTTCTGATCAATCATTTTCTAACGTCGTGCTTGTTCATGTGTTGGATCATTTATTCATGAAACATTTTTATGAAACATCTCCCATGTGGCCAGCACACTGTTAGGTGCTGTGGGGAATACAGAAAAATATATAAGTGTATATGTGTAGAGTGAGCCTTGAGTTCGGCAAATTCCTTTCTATGGCTTATATATGGGAAAGTAGCTATAAAACATGGAATAAAGTGGTGAGGTCATAAGGTCCTAAAGGAAGTGCAGATGAGTTTTTCCTGGTGGCCCTGTGATAAAGAATCCACCTGCCAATGTAGGGACACAGGTTCGATCCTTGGTCCGGGAAGATCTCACATGCCACGGAGCAGCTAAGCCTGTGTACTACAACTATTAAGCGTGTACTCTAGAACCTGGGAACTGCAACTACTGAGCCCACATGCACTAAAGCCCGTTCTTCACCACAAGAGAAGCCACTGCAACGAGAAGCCTGCACACGGCAACTGGAGAGTAGCCTCTGCCAGCTGCTGCTAGAGAAAAACCTGTGCAGGAATGAAGGCCCAGCACAGCCAGAAATAAATAAAAATAAATTAATGAAATTATTAAAAGTGTGCAGGTTAAATTTTAGAAATGTTCAGAGAGGACATTACCTGTAGGTAGATAGTGTGAGGTCTGTTCTTGTTGCCTCCAATCTCACCCTTCTCCATTTAATTCTTTTTGTCATCACCACCCTAATCATTCTAAAATACCCCTTTCAGCAAGCCCAGCTTTTTCTTAAAACCCTGAAATGATTTTCTGTTTCCCACTGAACCAATCTCAAAGTCGCGTTCAGATTGTCTTAATATCGCTAGCTCTGCAGGTATGATTTATTCCTTCTCCTTGGATGAGGGTTAGCGGGATGAGGGTAATGTCGATTGCCTGGCATGCTTTCGGCCTTCCACGTATAGCCCGTGATTTTGGCCTTAGTGTATCCTCCCCTGGGAATGTTGTCTGTGGGAATCTTTTTTTCTTGTTGATGTCTTGGGTTGGGCAGTGCCCATGGTCCAATCCTGTGCCTTCCTCCATGTGCTTGTGTACTGTAATGAATTTGGGGTTTTTACCCTCAAGAGGCAAAGGACTTCCACGCTTGGCCTGTGAGCTGTAGCCTGAGCTGAAGGGTGGACAGTCTGGCTTCTGTGGCTGGATAGACAGCCCAGGTTCTGCCAGTTCCTAGTTTCAGGGAGGGAGCCTGGCTCCTGCTTGTGGGCTTTCTGACCTTGACTTGGCATTTGAGCCTCAGCCTCTGTAGCTTGTGTAGCTTGTGTTTTCCTGAAGACCTGGGGGCTTTACGCGGCTCACTCCCTATTATCTGTATCTCTACCCCCAATCTGACTTCTGACCAAATCCCAGAGTGGTGGGCTCTTGTATTCAGTTGCCCAGTATCACCTCTATTTGGTTGTTGGGCTTCCCAGGTGGCTCAGCTGGCAAAGAATCCGCCTGCAATGCGGAAGACCTGGGTTCAATCCCTGGGTTGGGAAGATCCCCTGGAGAAGGGAACTGGTTACCCACTCCAGTATTCTGGCCTGGAGAATTCCATGGACGATATAGTCTATGGGGTTGAAAAGAGGTGGACACGACTGAGCGACTTTCACTTTCACTGTCATGCCGTCTCAGGTTTACTGTGTTCAGAACTGGACTCCTGATGTGTTAATACACGTTAATACAGAAGGAGAAGAAGGCAAAGGAGGATGAGATGGTTGGATGGCATCGCTGAAATGGACATGAAATTGGGCAAACTCCGGGAGATGGTGATGGAGAGGGAAGCCTGGCATGCTGCAGTTCATGGGGTCTCAAAGAGTCAAACACGACTTGGCTACTGAACAACAATAGCATTACACATCCCATGAATAAAGGCTTACTGAGTGCCTGTTTCTTAGTGCCACTTTAACAGCTGTGATCTGATTTATGCTGTTAACTATATATACATTAGAGCTATATGGGTCCATACATGGCATAGCATGTGTGTGTGCGTAGACCATAGTTATCTGGGTTGACTCAGATGTGCTTTGCTTTAGATACTCTGACAACCTCAAGATTTGTAAGAAAGCACTTTTTGGATAATAGCAGTCCTGATGCCAAGAGATCCCCGTTGCATGGTTTGGCCTTACTTATTATGAGAGGGCAAGTAATTCTCACAGCTTCTCTCCTGCTCCAGACCCTTGAAAAGTATACTCGACACTCTACGTGCATCAGAATCCCTTGGGGTTCTTGTTAAAAAGACTGCTTTTTGGACACCCTCAAGCTAAACTTTCTAGGCTGGGGCCTAGGGAATAAGACTGACAAAGGCGTATTTTTTGATTGTTATTAAGTAACTTTTACTTTCATTAGAAGAGGGTAGCAAAGACTCCCAGCAGATTACAGAATATAGAAGAAAGTCTTTTCTTGCTGCTTTACAGTTCTCTGAAGCAGCATAATCCAGCTGGAAACAGAATCTGTGTTTCTTGTTGCATAGCAGGACTGAAAAGAACTGAAACTGAATGTCACAGAATGTGAGGTAATCCACCCTAAAATGGCATCCTTCAAATTGTCCAACTTCAAGCAGTCAGTATCCTATTTCTAGTTTTTTCAGGCTTACTAACTTGAATACCTTTGTCTTCTACTATTCTTTCACATTGTGTGCCATTTTTGAACTTGGTATATAAAATGGATCATTTTCCTCTCTCATTTTCATATTAAAACAGTCTGAGCTTTCATTCTTTCCTGTTTGGATTTTTTTTCCATTCTTTTTACTAGCCAGAAAGGCATATTTTTAACGTGTTCTTCAGGTTATTATTATTATTTTTTAAAATTTTGGCCCCATTATGTGGCAGTTCCCCAACCAGGGATTGAACCCATGTCCCCTGCAGTGAAAGTGTGGAGTCTTAACCACTGGACCACCAGAGAAGTCCCTTCAGGTTACTCTTAATTGCACTGTGATTTGAGAACCACTGCCTGAATCCATTTTCTCCTTTGGCAAATCATTTGAAATATTTATGGGAGAGACTTCCAAGGAGCTCAGAAAAGAGGGGGCTGACATGCAGCTTCCCCGTTCCACACTGAGGTTGCCATGAAGACCACGGGGACCTGGTTTGGCCACATTCAATGCCTATGTCCATCTTGCCGAGTATGGCTTTGGACCCTACTAGAACTTTCCAGAATTACCATTGCTACTTAAGCATTCTTTTCCGTGCTTTTCATCTTGTTGGTCTAACCACGTAAATGTCAGGAGAGGATGATGAACCTTATCATTAACATTGACCAACTGTCCTGGTTTGCCCCAAATTGAGAGGTTTTGTGGGATACAGGGGTGTCAGTGTCCAAGCCACAGAGGTCCTGGGCCAGCTAGAATGAGTTTGGTCAGCCTAAGAAATGGGTCCTACAGACCTTATGTGTTGAAACAAATGCTTTAGGAAATAACAGATTTGAAATCCACGCGGGTTATAAAATAAAGGAGCCCAGTGTGGGATGAAATGTATCCTGGGATTAGTCAGATTTGTGGTAGAGGACTGGGCAGTTCACGACATTCAAGAGTAGGCAGATCCTCCCACGTAGCCGCCCTGTGGGAGGAGGTGGCCCCTCTTCCTCCAAGTCATGCTGGGCTGGCCACAGTGGTGGGAACACCACATCTGGAGTGAGGAAGTTCTGTTTCTGAGCTCTGAGAGGAAGCTGCCGGTCAGACTCAACAATGAGTTGTCTGGTGCCTTGTTCCACGTTCCTGAGTTGTGGTGCGGGTGATGGGAGCCGCTGTGAGGAGCTCAGGGTCAAAAAGAAGATGGCTGTAGGGGTCAATCTCCTTACGGGGCTTGAACACGCAGCCTTGACCTCGTTAATCAGCTGGGTCCACCCAGCTCTGCCTTTCACCCGGAACATTCCTAGCCAGGTTTGGGCGCTCTGGAGTCCTCTCACCCTATTCCTGTCAGGTATAGGAGAAGGCAGGGGATAGGTGTCTCTGCTGTTTCCAGGCACAAGTCCTTCTTCCGTGGGAGCAGGAATTCCTTTACAATCTTCATCTTGAGTGCTGTTTGAGTTTTTTTTCTTGAAAATGGTTTTCTTTTGTATTTTTCCGTGGGAAATGTCAACAAGGCTTCTCAGAGTAAACTTGTTTTGTGTGTGTGTGTGTGTGTGTGCATGGGCAGGGTTGTGAATGGGATGGAAAAAGACACACCACTGATTGGGTGGGCTCTTGATGGCTACTGCTTTACCAGCCATTGCATCATTCAATTCTCAAGACAGTCCTGAGGGTAGTAAGGATCCTTAAACATGCTTAAGCTGGCACACATATAAGTGGACATCTTGTAAGTGGCAGACTCAAATGCAGTTCCTACCTTTGACCTCAATGAACTTCTCCACACAAACGAATCACATTGTTTGTTATGTCTGTAAAGCTAATGGGAAAGTAGAAATTCTATAAATATTTGGCTAATCTGATTACAGAACCAGCCACTCTGGAAATTCAAGCAAAAGAATGATCTCTGGAGATTTGTGTTATTTAGGTTTTTTCCCTCTGTCCAGAGTTACTTTTTGCCTTCATGGTCTTCCTCACCTTCTTACACACACTAGAGACCATGACAATGATAGTAACGACCATACGGCTGGCTCTGGTGATGATAAAGGACATTGTCTCCCAACCTAATGAAGCTAGCAAAGGTTTTCGTTTGAACCCAATGCAACTGTTTTTGTTTCCTTGTTTTCTAGTCCATTCTTTCAAGAACAGTGTGCATTTTGAAATTAACGTTGTAGACTGATTTTATCTGGGAATTCCCTAGTAGTCCTGTGGTTAGGACTCTAAGCTTCCATTACAGGGGCCGTGAGTTCATTCCCTGGCCAGGGGACTAACCACCAGCCCCCTCCCCCACCCCGCTATGCAAGATGTGGCCAAAAAAAACCCCCGCAGAACTCCCTAGAGTGCTTTTGTCCTTTAAAATCTTGTTTAGAAGTAATTTCACTACAAAGAAGCTTGAATTAAACATTTACCTTTCCAGATAGAAACTTTCTTTTTGCAGATGCTGCCTGCCGATTTGTATGAGGACCAACCTGTGTAAAAAGAGATTATTTTTTTAAAGCTTTTTCATTTCCCACTTAAAAATGGGCAACCAACCAAGAGTAGCATTTGAGTGTACTGCCTTATCATTTTCCTACAATCAAAAGTGTGTAATATGATTGTGATATGATTCTGATGATGAAACTTTGTATTTTATATTGTACTTACAAATGAGTCTGTGTCTATGTAGGGGTTTAACTGTGTACCGGTGCATGCATGTACACACACACACACACACACACACACACACACACACACACAGATCCAGCCTTGCTCCTTTCCTCCAAACACCTGATGGTAATAACTCTTCCCTCCTTCTCGGAGACTGGGGAGGAACACAGTCCCTCTTTCCAGGGTTCTGATGCTCCAATGGGACGTGGGGATACACTGCCTGTCAGTTTCACAGGGCATTGCTGCCTGTGATTTTCCCTTTGCAGGAAGAGGAACTCTGGTCCCATCCCGCTTCTCTGTCTTCTTTGACTGTGACCAAGCAGCTTGTAAAGACTGCAAGTCTTTCTCCCGGTGTCAGAAAGTCCTTCAATGGACAATTTCATCTTTTTCATTTTGCTGGTGTCCCCTGTTCACTTTCAGGATTTCAGAACAAAGCTCTTTGGGTAATACGGTAAGTGTGGGGAGGAGTAATGACACCAGTTTTTCTTTTTTATAAATATATAAAATAGATTTATTGAGGTATAATTTACCTACCATAAAATTCACCGATTGTTAAGTGTACAGTTTGGTGAGTTTAGTAAATTTATTGTGCAACATTCACTACAATCCAGTTCTAGAACATTTCTATCACCCCAGCATCACACTGTGTGACATACCCCAGAGTCTCTTGGCACCCATTTAAAGCGCATCTCCACTCACAGCCTTAGTCCCGGGCAACCACTCAACTACCTTCTGTTTCCAGAGATTTACCCTCTTTAGAACTGTCTTACAAATGAGATCATATAATATTTATTCTTTTCAGTTGGCTTCTTTTTTTTTTTAAAAAAAGTTGATGTGTTTTTTAAGAGTTCGTCCTCCCCCACCTCCATCCTTTCAGTTGGCTTCTTTAACATATATTTTTTGAGATTCATCCATATTGTTGCAGGTAACAATACCTCATTCCTTTTTATTGTAGAATTTATAGATAGGATTTTGTTATATGGCTATACCACATTTTGTTTATCTGTTCATCTGTTGATAGACAGTTGTGTCATTTCCACCTTTTAGCTGTAGTGAATAATGCTGCTGTGAACATGGGTGCACAAATATCTATTTGGGTCCCTGCCTTCACTTCTTTTGAGTGTATCTCTAGAAGTGGAATTACTATATCACATTGTAATTCTATTGAATTTTTTGAGGAATTGCCAAATTGCCACCTTTTTTTAAAAATAGCAGCTGCACCATTTTACATTCCCTTCAGCAATGCACAAAGGTTCCAATTTCTCTATGTCCTTGCCAACACTTCTTTATTTTCTGCTTTTTAAAAATTTATTTTATACAGGCCATCCTAATGAGTGTAAAGTGGTTTCTCATTGTGGTTTTGATTTGCATTTCTCTAATGATATTGAACATCTTTTCAAATGCTTATTCGCCATTTGTATATCTTCTTTGGAGAAGTGTCTATTCAACTCCCTTGCCAACTTTTTAATTGGAGTGTTGATTTCTTTGTTGTTGACTTGTAGAAATTCTTCATATATTCTGAATATCAATCCTTTATCAGATGTATGACTTGCAGATATTTCCATAGGTTTTCTTTTCACTCTGTTGATAGTGTTCTTTGATTCACAAAAATTTAATTTTGATAAAGTCCAACTTCTCAATTTTTTCTTTTGTTGCCTGTGTTTCTGATGTTATAGCCAAGAAATCATTGCCAACAAGAAATCATTGCCAAATCCATTTTTATTCTAAGAGTTTTATATTTTTAGTTTTTTCACGTAGGTCTTTCATCTATTTGAGTTAATTTTGCTATATGGTGTAACGTAAGGGTCCAACTTCATTTTCTTGCACGTGGCTATGTTCCCAGCAATATTTTCTGAAAACTGTTGAGTGGTCTTGGCATCTTTGTTGAAATTCATTTTCCCATATGCTAGGGTTTATTTCTGCGCTCTCTGTTCTATTCCACTGGTCTACTTGTCTGTCTTTATGTTAGTGCCACACTGTTTTGATTATCATAGCTTTGTCACATGTGTTGAAATCAGGATGT
The DNA here is from genome assembly GCA_006410935.1 of Redunca redunca. Taxonomy (NCBI): domain Eukaryota; kingdom Metazoa; phylum Chordata; class Mammalia; order Artiodactyla; family Bovidae; genus Redunca; species Redunca redunca. The sequence goes on along the minus strand of SJYQ01005518.1, from coordinate 142,242 downwards.
GTGAGACCTCCTACAACTTTGTTATCCTTTGACAAGATTGTTTTGGCTTTTCAAGTTCCCCTAAGATTCTACATGACTATAAGGTGAAGTTTTCCATTTCTGCAGAATCATTGTTGGGATTTCAATAAACTGTCCTAAATCTGTAGATGGCTCTGAGTAGTATTGACATCTTAACCAATATTGTCTACAAACAGGCATATCTGCCCAATTCTGTGTCTTCTCTAATTGTTTTTAGTAATGTTTTGTAGCATTTAGTGTACAAGCATTTTGTCTTCTGGTTAAGCTTATTCCTAAGTATTTTATTATGTTTAATGTTATTGTAATTAGAATTGTTTTCATTTCTTTTTTAGATTGTTTATTGATAGTGTATGGTAATGCAATGGGTTTTTGTATTCCCTTCATAACTTTTAAGACGTTGATCCACTATCATTTGACATCTAGGATTTCTTTTGAGAAATTCAACCCATTCCGATTTCCATTTCTTCATATGCATCTGCTCCCTCCACCCCCACCTTGACCCATGGACTTTTAATGGATTATTTCTTTATCGTTAATGTTTGAAATTTCACAGTGGTGTTCTTAGATGTTAATTTTTTTTCATTCACTATGCTAGTCACTTGGAGAATTCTCATGTTCTCTAGTTCTAGGAAATTTTATTGAATTTTTCCATTCATAATTTCTTTCCCATGAATTTTCCCTTCTATTCTATGAAATTCTTATTATTTAGATTCTTATTCTTTGGATTTACAAGTATTTGTATCTTTTCTGCTTCTATTTTCTACTTTATTGCCATTTAGTTATAATTTATGGGAGACTTCTTTACTTTATAATTTTAATCCTTTTGAATAATGTTACTTTGATGATCAGTTTTAACTTTAAGAGCTCTTTCTTGCTTTCAAGTTGTGCATTAATAGCATTAATACCTTTTTAATAACATCTTGCTCCTGCTTTATGGATGAAAAATAATCTTTTCTTCCTGAGAATATTATTGCCTTGTCTATTTTCCCTCCAAATTCTTTTCCTTTCTGTTGTATCTTCTGCTGAAAGGATTTCCTAAGGGGTCTGATGATCCTTAACTCTCTGTCCCTGTTTAATTGGAGTTGTTTGTGATGAGACGGAGGAGGATTGGGTTGCCAGTGACCTTTTCTACAGCATTCTTTTATTGTCAGTATGTAGAAGTCTTTTTTTTTTTTCCCTACCAGAGAAGTACCATCCAGTCTCCTGCCTCAGAATTCTGTTGATGTGTGTGAGGTTGTACTTGGCTGTTCACACTTTTGAAATAGAGCAGGAATGGGTGGACGGTCCTTCATATATAAAGAGTCGACTTTCATGGAATTTTCTTATTTTCACCATTTGTCTAGCTCTTGTCCTTTGATGAATCCATCTCCCTGAATTTGTAATCTCCTTAGTTTAATTTTTTTCGGAGAAAGACTGCTAGCTTCCTTGAGTAGTAGGGAAGGCAGATGCTTGGCTATTCACCTTGGTGCGGAGTCTGGGGACATCCATGTGTTCCCAATACAGGCTTCTGGTCATTTCCCTTCTTTTCACCCTGACTCCCACACCCTCATGTTTGTTGGCTGGAAGTTTGTGTGAAAGCTTGGCAATACCACACCACTTTGATTATATTGATTTTGTATTTAAATATCTAGTGAGGTGAGTCCCTCCTCACTCTTCTGAATTTTTTTGGCTAGTCTCAGACACTTATTTATATGAGTTTAAAAACTCATGAAAAATAATCTAAAAAAGAAAATATATTTATTGCTGCTGCTAAGTCACTTCAGTCGTGTCCGACTCTGTGTGACCCCATACATGGCAGCCCACCAGGGTCCCCCATCCCTGGGATTCTCCAGGCAAGAACACTGGAGTGGGTTGCCATTTCCTTTTTCAATGCATGAAAGTGAAAAGTGAAAGTGAAGTCGATCAGTCATGCAACCCTCAGCCACCCCATGGACTGCAGCCTTCCAGGCTCCTCCGTCCATGGGATTTTCCAGGCAGGAGTACTGGAGTGGGGTGCCATATTTATTATGTATAACCAAATCATTTTGCTGTACACCTAAAACTATTAACTGTATTTCAATAAAATTTAAAACAAACAAAATTGCAAAGTATTTATATAAACTTGTATAGATCTTTATGTATTCTATAATAATTTGTTGTTTCGTTGCTAAGTCATGTCATGTCTAACTCTTGCCACTCCATGGACTGCAGCCCACCAGGCAAGCCCTCTGTCCATGGGATTTCCCAGGCAAGAATATGGGAGTAGGTTGCCATGTCCTTCTCCAGGGGATCTTCCTGACCCAGGGATGGAGCCTGCATCTCTTACATCTCCTCTATTGGCANGACTAAGGTCCGTCTAGTCAAGGCTATGGTTTTTCCTGTGGTCATGTATGGATGTGAGAGTTGGACTGTGAAGAAGGCTGAGTGCTGAAGAATTGATGCTTTTGAACTGTGGTGTTGGAGAAGACTCTTGAGAGTCCCTTGGACTGCAAGGAGATCCAACCAGTCCATTCTGAAGGAGATCAACCCTGGGATTTCTTTGGAAGGAACGATGCTGAAGCTGAAACTCCAGTACTTTGGCCACCTCATGTGAAGAGTTGACTCACTGGAGAAGACTCTGATGCTGGGAGGGATTTGGGGCAGGAGGAGAAGGGGACGACAGAGGATGAGATAGCTGGATGGCATCACTGACTCGATGGACATGAGTCTGAGTGAACTCTGGGAGTTGGTGATGGACAGGGAGGCCTGGCGTGCTGTGATTCATGGGGTCGCAAAGAGTCAGACACGACTGAGCGACTGAACTGAACTGTACCTGTAAAACACTCCTGAGCAGTTATACACAGTCCAGCACAAAGGCCATGCCAGTGTGAATGGAAGCTCATAAGGCCGTGGGAGTCAAATTGCTTTAAAATCCCAAAGAAATATCTCTGCCTGGTCAACCCATTCCACTGGCATCACACGCTTTGGAGTGGAAGAGCAGGACAGACAGGTTATGCCTCCAACCGATGAGTACGTTTATGGTGGGGCAGAAGGAATGTTATCAAGCTTATTTATGATTTCCCATAGGAGGAGCCATATTTCAATGGCATGAACGTGAGTGCAAAAGTAGGATGGTTTATCTGCCACGTCTGATCCATGTGGAGTTTAAGTCATAAAGTTTATTAGTGCCCCTGATTTAATATGACACATTTCCAGTGCAAATTACTCTGAGATCATCGTGTTCATAAAATATGACAGAGATCTTTTAAGTGTGAGCATAAGTTCTGAATTAATTTAATAACCCAGTCTGGAAAAAGGCATGTGGTTTAAAACACACCATTATGCACTGGAGTCCTGTGTTTCTCTTCTACCCACCCCCACTTCTTGTGACATTTTCAGAAAGCCCTTCTTCGTGTCTTGAGTTAGCCAGGCCTCTTCTCAGAACTCAAGGTTCTCCTTCTTAAGGAGGTCTGGAAGAAGATGTGTTAGCAGGGCCAAGGCAAGGGGGTCTATTGTTCTGTACCCAGGGGCCCTTGAGCACAGCTGCTTTTTGTTTTTAATGGTACCCACCCCAAGGGAATGATTTATTGCCCACAGTGGGCTGGGAGGTGCGTGAGAGAGCAAGCGGCCAAACCACAACACTGGGAAGGCCAAGGTCGCAGGGAGAGTGAACACCCGCCCCTCCATCTTTCCAGATGGGAAAAAAATTAAAGCAGCAGGACACATGCCCCGACTCTCAAATGCACATGATATCACCGTGAAAACTGCGAAACGTAAGTTGTTCTCTTTATCTCATGGCAGTGTAAAACAAAACAAAACAAAAAACCAAAATCGTCACTAAGACAAAAACCATGGGCCTTCCGGTATAACTCAGCCAACAGGAGGTTCAGCCTTCCGTCTTGTGGACAGGCCAGTGACATCCCATCAGAGAAATCTGTGACCCACACTCACCACTCTCGCTCAGATACTGCAGGGCCGGGGCTTACTCCACGCCGACTCACTCACTCACTTCCTGGGCATTCCTGTCCTTTTCCTGGACCTTGTGGTCCCCTCTTTGTGCTGCTCAAAGAGGCTGGGGATGGACTGAGAGGACCCTGAGCCCCCTCTAGACGAGCTCTGTTGCAGCCCTCTGCTCTGTCCTTAATTCAGCCTCCAAGCAGAGCCTGGAAAGTCCACCTGAGTGCCCAGTGATCAGATCTCTTTCCTGGTTGTGGTGTTCCTGAGTTGAAAACAGGTTAAAATAAAAATTAAAAAAAAAAGAAAAAGAAAAAGAAAAATAAAACAGGGCAAAGTGATCCATGTGGATCAGCTCCTCCCAGATGGCTGCCAGCAGCTCAGAAGGGATGCTCTGCCAAGGTCTGAATTGTGCCCTAGGGCACCCTGAGAAGACAGTGTGGTCCGTGTGATAGTGGAGCTGAGTGTAGACAGTAAGGGTAGTCCAGAGGAGGGGTAGATGGCTCTTTTTGGAATAAGTAGGGCTGAGCTGATCAGAGACCTCACCAAGAGAGTGACAGCTGACCAGGTTCTGAAGAAGCGTCCATGTTCTCCAGGTGGATGACCAGGTGGGCTGGAGAAAGGTGTTCCGGGGAAGAGCATTCACACAGCACACATGTGAGGTAGCACGGTCTTAAAGGGACCTCACACATGGTTTTGAGTTGCTGCGGCATTAGGTGTGGGGAGAGACCGTGAGTGGTGGGGAGGTGAATCTGGAGAGGCTGTCAGGGCCTAAATCCCAAGACATCTTTCATGCCAAGAAGCTTGGATTCTATAGTTGTAGGAAATAGGGAGGGCTGGGAGCACTTTTTTCCCAGATGACATGATCTTTTTTTTTTTAAGTTTTTATTAGAGCACAGTTGCTTTACAATTTTCTGCTAGTTTCTGCTGTACAGCAAAGTGTACGGCTATATGTATACATATATCCCCTCTTTTGGGATTTCTTTTCCACTTAGGTCACCACAGAGAACTGAGTAGAGTTCCCTGCGCTGTACAGTGGGTTCTCATCAGTTATGTAATTTTGAGGGCTATAAGGAGAATTATCTGTCAGAAATGTTTGTGAAAACCATAAGGAAATAATGACAGTCAAGAGGGAGGAGAATTTCAGAAAGGAGTGAGGCATCAACTTTGTGTGTGAGCATTGGAAGGAAGTTGGGAGGAAGGAGGGCTTCCCAGGTGCCACTAGTGGTTAAGAACCTGCCTGAAATGCAGGATGGGATTCAATCCTAAGAGATGTGGTTTCAATCCCTGGGTTGGGAAGATCCCCTGGAGAAGAGCATGCAACCTACTCCAGTACTCCTGCCTGGAGAATCCCATGGGCAGAGAAGCCTGGTGGGAGACCATCCATAGGGTTGCAAAGAGTCAGACATGACTGAAGTGACTTAGCACACTTGCACGCATGCATGGGAGGAATGAGTCCCATCCTTGGGTGGATAGTGAGGAAACTTCTAGTGTCCTCAGTAGAAGAGGTTTCCACGGAGAGGTGGGGCCAGAGGTGGCCTGCAGTGGACGGAGGGGTGATTGGAAGGTGAGGAAAGGAAAGCACGAGGTAGAACCAACCTGACAGGAAAAGGAGGAGAGCTCTGGGGTGGGAACTAGAGGCTGTTGTCCAGGGAAGATTTTGTTGGCTGGATCTACATCTGCTGGAGGTCACCCGCTGCCCCCGAGTACCCATCACAGCGTCAGATGTGTCGTAGGGACCTGGTAATGGTGTGAAGGATGAATGCATTGTGCACATTTCCTGGAAAAGGCTGAAGCAACATCCCGGATTTGCTCACCAGGGGTTCTTCGCTGTCCAGGGGCGTTCTGGGAACCAGCTGAAGTCATGAGCTCTGTTCCCAATCACGAGCTTTCCCGAAACTCGAAAGGCACCCGGCCAGGGTGTCAACACCTCAGGTCACACCACATCACGCAGAGCCTAATTTGACTTTCAGACTGATGTCAACGTTTTGTTACCTTGCTGAGAAACTCAACTTGAAGACGACGTTAATTTACATTTGCCCACGTTCAAATAATGGATTCCAGATTAGAGCAGGCAACGACGACCCCGAGGGAAATCCTGGCATTTCCTGGATGGAAATAAAAAACAACAAACCCTTCCCTGTATTCTGTAGACTGTGTGTGTTTTCTGGGCATTCCCTGGGAAATGTTCACCAGCTTATTGGGGAGGGTCATCCCATTAAACTCCGGGCAGTCATGCAGGAAAAGAAACTCATACTTTATCACCAAGAGGTGATGGAATTCTGATGCAGATGGCATGGTTATGGGCTTCCCAGTTACAGAACTGCCTCTTCTCAAGGTTGAAATAATATCCCATGTAGAGCTGTATAGTAAAAAAGCTATGGTTTTTCCAGTAGTCATGTATGGATGTGAGAGTTGGACCATAAAGAAGACTGAGCGCTGAAGAAATGATGCTTTTGAAATATGGTGCTGGAGAAGACTCTTGAGAGTCCCTTGGACTGCAAGGAGATCAAACCAGTCCATCCTAACGGAAATCAACCCTGAATATTCATTGGAAGGACTCATGCTGAAGCTGAAGCTCCAATACTTTGGCTACCTGATGTGAAGGGCCAGTTCATTGGAAAAGACCCTGGTGCTGGGAAGGATTGAAGGCAGGAGGAGAAGAAGGCGACAGAGGACAAGATAGTTGGAAGGCATCACCGACTCAATGGACATGAGTTTGAGCAAGCTCGGAGAGATGGTGAAGGACAGGGAAGCTTGGTGTGCTGCAACTATGGGGTGGCAAAGAGTCAGACACGACCGAGCAACTGAACAGCAACGTAGAGCTGGGCAGGTACCCCAGCTGACTTATGGGGAGACAGGACCCCTGCAGAGCTGGATGCTGAGGCTCAAGACCTTGGTCACAGGGAGAGCACAATGGCTCAGTTGCTGGGACACCCACTGGGTCTAGGTGTAGGATGAGCCCTCCTGAGAAGGCTCCCCACGTGTGAGCTTTGTGTGCATGTGGGTGATGGGGGAGGATGCGGAGTCCCTTGATGTCCTTGAGAGTGTTGTTTTCCAAGCCCACCTCTCTCCTCTGAATCCCAGCCTTGGTTCCAATCACTGCCTTCCCTCTCTGCATCCCTCTGAGACTGTCCTCGCGGTCCTGCACCTTCTCCAGGCTTCTCTTTCTGCCCTCCAGCATCAGAAGGATGAACGGCTTTCTCCTTTGTGCTCTGTTTCAGCTCTGTTATTCTGTCCCCACCAGCTTTTGGTATGTCTTCCTCTATGCCCAAGCTTCAAGGCTCTGGATCCAATCTAACTCAGGATCTTCAGTGTCAGTACAGCCCTCTGGACCTGGCACATTCACTGTACAGATGGATGAATTTAAAGATAGTTCATAGCCAAAGACAGTCCACTCCGGTATTCTTGGCTGGGAAATCCCACGAACAGAGGAACCTGGAGGCCTACAGTCCATGGAGTCACGAAAGAGTCAGAAACGACTTAGCGACTGAATCAACAACAACCCATCCTTCAAGGCCCTCCACCTCACTTTCTATTGCCCCTTGGTCAATTTCTTTCAGAATTATGAGCTCTCAATTCTTGCCTTTGTTTCAACCAACAGCTCCTGAACACCTATTATGGTATTTGGTACCAGGAATAAATTTGACTAGACTCCTGTCCTCAAGACATTTTATGAATAGTTGAGAATTTAGGTAGGCTAATCAACCACTGAGTGAGACAGATGCTATTGCAGAGAAACAGTTGCAAAATAATAAAGGCCATTTTTAATAACGTTCAAAAATTTATTTTAGTGAAGGTTTTATCACTTTGGTGCTAGAATGAAATTTTAATGGAGCTGAATGTAAAACCCTGAATTTGCTGTTCTGTTGCATCATAGATTATACATATTTTTTCTAAATTAGAAAATAATGTGCTCATTATAGAAATTCAGAAAAACATAAAAGAATAAAAGAGAAATAAAATTATTAACCTATACTCAGAGATAACTACTGTTAACTTTTGAATGCATATAGTGTCTTTTTTTTTCTGGACAAACAAGAGATAAAACTGGAATTCTGAAAGTTTTCATTCTTTTTTCCTCTTTTATTACAAACACTTTGTCATTGAATATTATGAAAAATGGATTATCAGTGACTATATAATATGATTGTGCCATGGTGAAAATAAAAAATATTCTACTTTGCTTTGGATTTAGAATATTTCCAATTTTTCTTTATTATAATTAGTAGTGAAGTTTTTGTACAAAAACCTGTGTTGTTTACCTATTTTTTTTCCCTTTGGGATATTCATCTTTTTCCTAGTGAATTTTCAAAGCCCTTTACATGTTAAGAATATCCATCTTCTAACATATCTACGACAAATAATTTTCCTGGTTTGTGTTTTAATTTTGCTTAGTATCAGATTTTTAAAGCCAGGAAGGATCTCCGAGGAACTTAAAGTGAAGTCTTTCCTCTTGAAAGTCAGAGAACTAGGGACTTCCCTCGCAGTTCAGTGGTTAAGATTCCGGGCTTCCACTGCTGGGGATGTGGGTTTCATCCCTGGTTGGGGAAATAAGATCCCACAAGCTGAGTCGTGCGACCAAGAAAAGGAAAGCAAGAAAACTAAAGTCAAAATATTAAAAATAAAATATTTAGGTGCCTTTCAAATGGTTCACTGACTTGGCCACAGATCATGCCTGGAACCTGGGGCCCTGGGCTCTCAGTGTTAGGAACTCACAGTGTTTCCTCCAGCAACACATCAGTACTGACTGTACAAAGCTGCTCTTTGCTTTCCAGTGGCTTCATTTGTATTGGTTTGGTCTTTCTAACCTGGAGGGCAGGGATGGTCTCTTATGCCTGGTCTCCATCTGATCCCCTTCCCTTGCTTCCTGCACACAGCTTAGCACACAGTTAGGAATGGAGCAGTTGCTTAATAAATACTTGTTGGTTAATACACTTTATTTTTTTTATTGAAATATAGCTGATTTACAATATTGTATTAGTTTCAAGTGTATACCATAGTGATTCAATATTTATAGATTATACCCAAAGTAAAGTTATTATAAAATATTGGCTATATTTTCCTATGCTGTTACAATATATCTTTGTAGCTTATTTATTTTATACATAGTGGTTTGTACCTCTTAATCTCATACCCCTATCATGCCCCTCCCCTCATTCTTCTCTCCACTGGTAACCACTAGTTTGTTCTTTGTATCTGTGAATCTGTTTCTGCTTTGTTATATTCATTCATTTATTTTTTTAGATTTCACATGTATGTGATAACATACAGTATTTGTCTTTCTCTGCCTGGCTTATTTCACTAAGCAATACATTCTAGGTCCATCTACATTGCAGATACAAAATCTCATTCATTTTTATGGCTGAGTAATATTCTATTGCATGTGTATACACACACACTATATCTTTTTTTGGGGGGTGCGGCTCACAGCTTGCAGGATCTTAGTTTCCTGACCAAGGGCCAAAGCTGGGCCCCAGCAGTGAAAGTACTGTATCCTAACCACTGGATATCCAGGGAATTCCCAATACCATATCTTCTTTATCATTCATTCATTGGTGGACACAAGTTGCTTCCAAGTCGTGACTAGTGTAAATAATGCTGCTACGAACACTGGGAGTATGTATCTTTTCAAATGGGAATTTTCTTTTCTTCAAATATATATCCAGAAGTGGGATTGCTGGATCATATGGTAGTTCTAATTTTCATTTTTTGAGGAACCTCCATACTGTTTTCCATAGTGACGGCACCAATTTACATTCCTAGCATCAGGGTACAAGGGTTTATTTTTCTTGAGATCCTTACCAACATTTGTTATTTGTATTCTTTTTAATGATAGCCATTCTGACAGGTGTGAAGTGATATTTTATTGTGGTTTTGACTTGCATTTCTGTTGACTAGTGATGTTGAGTGCAATACACTAGTTTTTAAAGTTCAGTTCAGTTCAGTCGCTCAGTTGTGTCCGACTCTTTGCAACCCCATGGATTGCAGCACACCAGGCTTCCCTGTCCATCATCAACTCCCAGAGCTCACTCAAACTCATGTCCATCAAGTCAGTGAGTTTTTAAACAGGTACCAATAATAATAATAATAACACAAAATGTCTTCTTTGAGGCTTATAACAAATCTATGAAGAAAGCAACGCTGATGTGGCCATCCCTGTGTGACAGATGAGGAAACTGAGGATCTGAGAATTTAAGGGAATCCATCCAAGATCTCACATCTGTACCATGGCAGAATCAGGACTGCAGTAAAGTTCTCCTAACTTCAAAGGCTTAGTTATCTCTTGTATACTGAGCTGTCCCTACCAGGGACAGGCTCTCTTGTTCTGGCCCACAAACCTCAACAGGGGTAAAAGGTGAGCAGTTGTTTTTGATACTTGGGTTGGTTGAAGAAGAGGCTGGAGGTCACCCCTTGTCATACAGGAGCCAGGAACGTGGAGTTAGGGCTTGACCAAGTGCCCAGATCAAAGAGTCAAAAGCCCTTGAAGAGGAGCCAGTTGGATGAGTGTGAAGTTAAAATCGGCCTCATTGAGGTAAAATACAGATAAAGATAGGGATTCCCAGGTGGGTCAGGGGTAAAGAAGCTGCCTGCCAATGCAGGAAATGCGAGTTCGATCCCTAGGTTGGGAAGAGCCCCTGGAGAAGACAATGGCAATCCACTCCAGTCTTCTTGCCTGGAGAATGCCATGGACAGAGGAGCCTGGTGGGCTACAGCCTGTGGGGTTGCAGAGTCAGACATGACTGAGCATGGACACACACATACATATAAAATGAACGATTCTGTAGCATTTAATAATTCACAATGTTGTGTGACTACCACTCCTATCTACTCCCAAGAGTTTCTATCACCCCAAATAAAAGCTGCCCCAGGAAGCAGCCACTTCCCATCTTCCCCTTCCCCAGGCCCTGCTCACCCACTTACTTTCTGTCTCTCTCAATTGACCTATTCTGGATATGTCAGAGAGTGGGGTCATACCATAAGTGACCTTTGTGCCTGCCTTATTTCACTCAGCATAATATGTTCAAGGATCATCCACGTTGTGGCAGGTGTCAGTGCTTTATTTTGTTTTCTGTGCCTGAGTGATATTCCTCTGTATAAACATGCCAGCTTGTTTGTCCATTCTTCCGCTGATGGACATCTGGGTTGCTTCCACTCCGCCTGAGGTTTGAGGCCCAGGGGCTCTGAGAGCCAGAATTCTTCAGATTATGGGAAGACTAACCCTGTGCAGACTCTACCCCGATCTGTGTTTGAAACCACTTTTCTCCGTGGGGAGACTTGGGGACCTCTTGCGGCTTTTAAAGTGACTCCAGATGCAGGCTCTGGGAGCTCCGCTGAGCTGCAGATCTGTGGATACAGGGAGCGAGTTCGCTCAGGGGGATTCCGGGGGTGGGGGCCCGGCGCGGTGGCCGCTGAGACAGGGTGAAGATGCGGACCGTGGTTCCGCCCCGGGCAGCCCCGCTGCTCCCCGCGGGCAGGATGGGGGCGCCGGCGATCATCTCTCCTCCGCTTCGTTAACAGCTTCAATTAGCCCAGGAGCCGCGATGCTTCATCAGCTGCCTGGATCGGCGGCAAAATTAAGCCGTCATGTTTATGAACTGCCCGGAGAGTTCTGGGAGGAACTCCGCATATTTTACATTTAATAACTTGCCTCTCGCTTTTTATTTACAATGTTAATAATGATTTGGGGGAGGTGCTCTGGGAGAGAGCAGGAAGAGAGAGAGAGAGACTTGGACACAGAGAGATGGCAGGGCATGTGACAAAGGGGTGACCTCTCTTATCCCTGTTATTCCCCACCCTGACTCACCCTTCCTCCACAGAAGGGCAGCCTGGGCTTTTCCAGCCTTGGGGATGAGCTCTGTCCAGAGCCAGGGTGGAGTCCTGAGTGTGCAGGCAGCCTCTCTGGGCCCACTCTTACTGTCTCCATCTTCTGACATGGCCTGTGGGGTCCAGGGGCCCATGTGGGCTTTAGGGTGGCCAGTCCACAGAGGAAGGCTCTCCTTCCCCTCCTTCCCACCCTCCTGTCTGCCTCATTAGCTTCTCCTAAGGCCTGTCCACAGGTGGTTCAGACTGGGCCAAGGAAGTGGGTCCCCCTCCTCCAGGAAATGCTTTGTTGGGTACTTGCATCATGGAAGAGCCCTTTGTGCTAAGTCACTTCAGTCGTGTCTGACTCTTTGGGACCCCATGGAATGTAGCCTGCCAGGCTCCTCTGTCCATGGGATTCTCCAGGCAAGAATACTGGAGTGGGTTGCCATTTCCTTCTCCAGGGGAAAAGCCCCTTAGCATTCTTCAAAGTGAGTGTTTTCGTGACTTCATTTTGGATGCAAGGAAACTAAGAACCAGAGCAGCCAAGTGACATCCCAGGTTGCCAGCTGGTTGGCTGGGGCACCAGAGGGGTGTGGGAAGGGCACACACAGGACATGAGGCTTCCTGCTTTGGATGGGGTGGTGGGGAGGCTGGGCCTCTCAGGACACTCTGCCTGTGTTCAGGACTTAGCTCCGCCTTGGACTATCTGGAGGGGCAAGTGCTTGGACTCTGAGTCTCAGTGAAGTTCTCTGTAAGACAGGAATAATCAGAATCTCCATCTCCTTGCTGGGAGGTTCACTTAAGATCACATTCCTGAGAGTACTTTGTAAACTATAAATCACCACACACATATTTATAGACCACCTGCTGCTGGGATGCCCTTCTGGCTTGTGGCACAGCTGGGTGGACTTTAGAGCAGGGGTTTGCAACTTTTTTGGGGAAAGAGCTAGCAGCTGTTTTATTTTGTAAAAGTTCTTTCTTATTTTGGCCTTGCCATGAGGTTTGCGGGATCCTAGTTTCCTGACCAGGGATGGAACCCACACCCCCTGCAGTGGAAGCCTGGAGGCTTAACTGCTGGACCACCAGGCAAGTTCCCCTGGTAACTGTCTTAGACTTGGTGGGTCTTCTGGTTTCCGTCGAAACTACAGTTGGCCCTCCTTATCCATTGGGTTCAGCATCTTTGGAGATGGAAAATACTTGGAAAAAAGGTTCCAGAGAGTTCTAAAAAGCAAAACTTGAATTTGCCACACACAGGCATCTATTTACATAGCATTTACATCACATCAAGTGTTATAAGTAATCTAGAGATGATTTAAAGCCTTTGAGAGGATTGTGTAGGTTCCATGCAAATGCTACATCATTTTATATAAGGGACGTGAGTGGGGACCCTGGAGCCAATGCCTGTTGGACCCTGAGCGACCTCTGTACTCATGTCTGCAGTTGTAGCTGACGGCAGCCTTTGACAATACATAATCGTATGGGTGTGGCTGTGTTCTAATGGAATTTATTTACAGACTCAGGCCGTGGCCGGATTTGTCCTGCAGGTCATTTGTCCACTTCTGCTCCCAAGCAGTGTGTTCCTGGAGCTGAAAGCATTGCTTTTGAGAACTCAGGGCTGTCTGGAAAGAGGGTCCCCTGAGACACATCCACTGCACCACAGTCCGGTTGCTTCACAAGGACTTTTTTCCCCCAGCAAATGTTCCCTACCAAGAATATAGTGTGAAAAGCTCCATTACCCATGGCCTCCTGCGGGTCCCTCTAGAGGGAACTGACCAGGCGTGGTCTCGGAGCTCCAGGATCCTGGCTCCACTTGTGTTCAGGAGAGGAAAGTAATCATTTTCACCTCTGCCGCTTTCATCGTTGACAATTAAGGTAATGCCTCTGCACCACAGATTTTGAGGTTGAAAACGGCATCCAACTTTCTCCTTTAGCTGGCTGTTTTGGGAGGATTCCATTGCTGTTGTCCTAGAGAATAAGGTGGGGCAAAGAGGGCAGGAGGAGAACCACGAAAATCCTGGTGATGGGAGGAGGGCTGAACAGGGCAGGACAGGGAGTCAGTCACTTTCACCGTTCCCTTGTCACTTACAGGCTTTGAGCTCAGTGTTGTCCAGACATCAGATCCAATCTTTCCCACCACCTTTAGGTGGATTATATTGCCATCTTGCAGGAGACGTAGCAGAGACCTACACAGGCTGGTGACTGCCCATGGGAGTGAGAGGTGGGGTCCGGATTCAGCTCGGTTCTGTCTGATTCCCAAGCTCGTTGTCTTCGCACTCCACCTCACTGTCAGGCAGATTTATTGGCTCTGCAGAGCTCAACAGAAGTGCGTTCACCTGTTCTAGGCACAACCTCTTCCTTGGGGGCAAACAGGAGACCTCCAGTGGATGGAAGATTTGGGGAAAAGGTGGACAGAAAACCAGGAATCCACCTCAAAGCTCTGCTCCTCCAACACCACGTGACCTTGTGCCTGTCACGGCTACTTGGCTGGCCTCAGTTTCCTCATCTGGGCCCTGAGATAGCCTTGATGACCCCTTCCAGCCCTGCGATTCTCAGAGCTTTCCTGCAAATAGCCTGTGGTGGCCAATGCATTCTGCTTCTCCCTTGTCTGGCTGCTCAGCTGGAGTGAGGGAGGGAAGGGAGGAAAAAGCAAGGTCAATCAATTCTAGCCAAGACCGAAGCCTAAGAGATAGGGCGTGGCATGCTGAAAGATGATGGCTGGCAAAAATCATTAGAAGCATCTTTCAACAATCTATATGCCTTTATCGATCTGGTTATAGATCATCTTCCTCCATTCCTCCCACTCCCTTTTTCTCCCCCCCCTCAAGATCTTCTGGATCAATACAGCAAGTGCATTGAGACTGTAGCAACACATTTAAAACCTTATAAAAGGTTATTTAGTTGCTAACAGTGCAGTGGTTTCTGCAAAGCCTGCCAAAAGGTTACAGCTTTTTGGGGATCATAAATTACAGACGACAGGAAAAAAGTAAGTGCGGTTTTCTTTATTGTCTCGATGATGGATGGACTCCTGAACAGGGCAGAAAATACATCATATCACCTTTAATGGGCGTGCATTTCTGCAGCCATAACTCACAATTTTAAAATAGAAAATGGTGAAATATGGCGTTGTATATTCCACTTGTGACATATTTATGGGCCCTCGCCTTCTTATAAATACAGTGATTGCTATTTCAAAGCACCATGTCAGGTATGAGCTGAGCGCAAACAGCTGGCGCGGCTGAAAAATTATAGCCAGAGTGGACGTTTTCAAAAACTCTCTCTCGCAGCAGTAAATTTACAGTGTTTGCACTAACTGTTATTAAAACCAAATCCATATCTTGGCAACAGGAATCCATTGCTCAGTAACAGCTGGAGTGACAGTGTGTCCCGACAGCTGGGGTGAGCTCTGAACTTGGCTGCAATGCACGTCCAGGAGGGAAGGTGGTGAGGCTCAGACCCAGACCGAGGGGCTCCACAGAGCTGGTGTCTGGAGCCCAGGCGGGGTGGGGGGAGCCCCCGCAGCGCCTGCCTCTGTCTCCTGTCTGACCACCGCATTTAGGCTGCTTCCAGCTCTTCTCCTGGCCCAGCCAGGATCCTCTCCCGACAGTTTTCTGTCTACAGCTTTGATCCCCACTCAGCCCCACTTCTTCCCAGCTCCCTTCTCTCCACCCCAGTGAGTCATTTTAGCATCTGGAGAGGGAATAACAGAGTTGAAAACAGGGACAGAGCCTGTGCACGGCCCAGAGAAGAAAGACAAAGGGCAGAGTCCACCCGGGCAGGCTGGTGTTGCGGAGATGGGGCTAGAGGGGCAATGAGGCTGTAGAGGGAAAAAAAGGACATAAAAGGCCAGATGGTCTGTGCAATATAATAATTTCCAATTCAACCAAAAATTGTCAAGGCCCAATTACGAGCTAGGCATAATTTTTTTAAAAAAACTTTATTTTGTATTGGGGTATAGTCAATTAGCAATGCTGTTTCAGGTGAATAGTGAAGGGACTCAGCTGTACATATACATGTATCCATTCTCCCCCAAGCTAGGCATACTTTTAAGGGTTGAAAATAGCAAAAAAATGAGTAAGACATCATATTTACTCTCAAGGAGCTTACAGTCTACAGACTGCCCAAGACAGAGCTAGTAATACTACACATGTTTCCTAAATTCTTTTCTTCCCTGGTATTTTATTTGGCTGTTTTAACAACTAAAGAAAGCACAGTAGTATGGGTGAAACTTTGGATATGAGGTTAAATGAAAGGAGACAGACACAAAAGGACACATATCCTAGGATTCAACTTGTATGAAGTTTAAAAGCAGGCAAAACTGGACCCACAAGGACATAATTTCTGATATATACAGACAGCTCATGCAACTCAATAAAGACAAAAATAATCCAATCAAAAGAATGGGCAGGAGATCTAAATAGACTTTTCTCCAAAGAAGACATACAGATGGCTAACAAGTCCATGAAAAGATGCTCAGCATCGCTCAGTATTGGAGAAATGCAAATCAAAACCACAATGAGGTTCCACCTCACACTGGTCAGAACGGCCGTAATGAAAAGTATACAAATGATAAACCCTGGAGAGGGTTTGTGGAGAAAAGGGAACCCTCCTACACTTTTGGTGGGAATAAACTGGTCTACCCATTATGGAGAACAACTTGGAGATTCCTTAAAAAACTAAAAATAGAGTTACCATATGACCCAGTAATCCCACTCCTGGGCATATATATGGAAAAGAAGAAAACTTTAATTGGAAAAGATACATGAACCGCAATGTTCATAGCAGCACTATTTACAATAGATAAGACATGGGATAAACCTGAATGTTTATTAAAATAAACCTAAATGTTTCTCATTGAAAGATGGATGGATAAAGAAAACATGATACACATATCATATATATAATGGAACATTACTCAGCCACAAATCAGATGAATTAATGTCATTTACAGCAACACTGGCTTCACTGATAGCTCAGTTGGTAAAGAATCTGCCTGCGATGCAGGAGGCACCGGTTCGATTCCTGGGTTGGGAAGATCTGCCGGAGAAGGGATAGGCTACCCACTTCAGTATTCTTGGGCTTCCCTGTGGCTCAGCTGGTAAAGAATCTGCTTGCAGTGCGGGAGACCTGGGTTCAGTCCCTGAGTTGGGAAGATCCCCGGGAGAAGGGAAAGGCTACCCACGCTAGTACTCTGGCCTGGAGAAACCCACGAACCGTATAGTCCATGGGGTCACAAAGAGTCGGACACGACTGAGTGACTCTCACTTTCACTTTTCACATAGAACATGGGTGGACCCAGGGATTCCCATATTAAGTGAAGTAAGTCAGAGAAAGACAAATGTCATGATATCACGTGTATGTGGAATCTAAACGATGATGTGAATGAGCTTGCTTGCAAAGCAGAAACAGAATCACATACCTAGGAATCAAACTTATGGTTACCAAAGGGGAAGAAGGAAAGGGAGGGATAAATTAGGAGTTTGGGATGAGCAGATACACCCTACTATATATGTAAAGTGGATAACCTGCAAGGACCTACTGTAAAACACAGGAAGCTATATCCAGTATCTTGTAATAACCTATAATGGAAAAGAATATGAAAGAGAATACTACGTATATGTCTTCCCTGGGATCCTGCCTGTGAGGACCAGTGGGGGTCTGACCTGTACCAACTGACGGGGGACTTCTCCTGGGCCTCAGAGCTGCCCGAAGCCTCTGCTGTGAACATGGGGTCTCCAGAGAATGGGGCTTGAAATGGTCCAGTGGTTACTAGGTTTGGTTTTGCAATCTATGCAGAATATTCCCTCGAATATCAAGGAGTGTGTGTAAAATACACACAAAATATTGGGACTAATTATCTATATTCATCCGTTCATTCTTTCTTTCACCATTTGCTAAGGTCCTTCTCTTTGCTGGAAGGATGTGTTTGCTATGTGCATAGGACTTGGGGTGACAATGATGTAGTAACTATTTTCAGGAATTTGCAGATTGGGGAGGGGGCTTCTCGGTCTGCATCGACAGCATGACAAACAAATTCTGCTGGGGATGTGGGGGAAGAGGACTTCATGGAGGGGGCAATGTTGACACTGGACCTTGAAGGGCAAGTTCAAGTTCACCAGGAAGAGAACTTGAGGTGAAGGGAAGAGAGGGGCAGAATCCAGGTTTGCCAGGAGCATGGTTTGCAGGGGAAGGATGGGTGAAGAGGTAGGGGACATCCTTTGGAAGATGCTAAATGTCACCCCAAGGATTAGGCTTTATCTTGTCAGTGAAAGAAGTCCTAGCAAGCTGTGCATGGGAACTGGAGGTAGTTAGATTTGTGTTTGAGCCACTGCCTTTGCCAGGCTTTAGAGCATGGAGTGCTGGGAGGGGAGTCTGATGCTGGGAAAGAGCCTGCTCTGTCAGGAACTCTTGAGTGAGAGGCATGGTGGGTCACAGTGATCCCTGAGGGCACTGGAAGCTCTCAGATGCAGACTCCAACATCAAATAACAATCAAACAACAACTGCTATTCAAAAAGCTTGGGAACCACTTAGAGGTTCAATGCAATATTCCCACCCATCTAATTTTTTTTTAAGTTTGTGTGTGTGTGTGATTTTAATAAAAATAGCTGTTCAATCATGAAACAAATACATGCTTCTTATTAAAAAACAATCAAACAATGTAGAGAAGAATAAGTTCAAGATGGACCGAAGGCCAACTCTGGCCTCAGTATTCTGCTGAAATCTGATATTTAGCTCAGTTTTGGGCTTGGCCTTTGGAGGGATAGGTAGTTGAGACTGACTTCAACATTATCTCTATGTTGCTGAAACTGTGTGTAATCAACGGTTATGTGATTGCTTCATAGTCAATCATAATGACAGCAGTGATAGGAACAAGGCGTGGCATTCAGACTTATTAATAGCTGTTTTGAAATAGAGGCAAGCCTTCTAGATGTAACTTTGTGTGGGAATCTCCTTTGTGCTGTATATGTTGGAATCTTATCAATCAGTGGAAGTGAAAATGTGCATTTATTATTGTGAGAGGGAAATGCTGCACTGCTATGTGTGAAAGTTATTAATTTTATGTACAAAATTATGAACTTTCAAACAGTTAAATGAGGGAATAGCTCATAGTGAAATGAGAGACTTAATATGAATGATAGGAGAGAATCTGCTAGCTAGGCTGCTTTGGGAAAACCACGATATTGTCAGCTCCTTTGGGGAACCAAAAATATTGTGAAAACCTAAAAAATTATAAGATGAAAAAGTAGATTAATGCTATGGACTCAGTGTGTCCCCCACCAATTTATATTTTGAAGCCAAATCCCCAATGGGATGGTATTTGGAGGTAGGGTCTTTGGGAGGCAAGGAGGTTTAGATGAGGTCATGAGGGTGGTGTCCTCATGATGGGATTAGTGCCCTGGTAAGAAGAAAACCAGAGAGCCAGCTCTCTTTCTGCTGTGTGTACAAGAGGATGGCTGTCCGTATGTGTCCTCAAATAGTCTTGGGGTGGGGACACTCACGCCTCATGGGAGCATCTTTATGTCACCTAGCCAGATGTCCACAGTTACTGATCCAGCATGTGAGTGAGTGTTCTAGGAAAATGCATCTTCTAAGTTTGCACTTGAGAACACCTTTTCTCCTGCTACAGTGATTCAGGGGTTCCCTTCACTTCTGCCAGCAGCCACTCCCATCTTGGTCAGCAGGAGGATTACAGGTGCTTCAGAGCATGCGTGGAGGTTCTTGAAGTCAGGGATGAGGGGTTGAACCTGGCTGATGAGAAGAGGATCTGGGTGGGTAAAACGGGGTGCATATAAGGTGGAAGGTCTCTGGGAGTGAGGGGCTAGGGTTTGCGGGGGTCAGCTTCCCACCAGGGCCTTTCAGCCCCAGGTGCTCAAAGGGGCTGGCATTCTGCTTTCTCTGCCACTGCTACCAGGCTGTCCTCCAGAGTTTCCCTTCTCTCTGGCCTACTGATAATGGGGATGGTCTCACTACTTTCTGGACTCTGGCTCCAAAAACAAGCACGTGGCATTTCTGACATTTTCTAGAGAGTTTTTGCTGCAAGTAGAAAAAGGTCAGCAGTTTATAGTTCTCTCCTAAGAAATGCCTGTGTTATACTGTTCAGTGAAAAGTCAGAGTGCACCAAGTTGTTGAATCTCTTTTATCCATTATAAACAAACAGGCAAGGCTGGAAGGGATTGTCTCTGAGTTATAAGTAATGCTATTTCCCTCACTTTTCTTTATTCTCCAAGCTTTTTTTTTTTTTTTACCATATGCATCTATTATTTTTATAACTAAAAAGAATAAATCTAAAGATTTCTTAAAACAAAACAAAATAAAAACTGTTGCCTTCAAAGCAAGAAGAGGATTCTGACCAGATATCTAATCTGCTGGTACCTTGATCTTGGACTTCCAGCCTCTGGAACCATGTGAAATAAATGCTTGTTGTTTAAGTCTGCAGTAATTTGTCACAGCAGCCTGAATCAACTATGACAATTAGCTTGTGCCATTAAGTCTCATTTTAGAGAATTATTTGTTGTAATAACATTCATGACATTAAACAAAACAAAAACCTTTTTTGAACCTTCAGAATTATTTGTTTTTGAACCTTTAGAACTATTTTTGAATTTTTAAAATGTTTAATTCTATTCAGGCCACGAGTCTTTCAAGGAAAAAGCCTCATCTGAGAGATCTTCACATCAGGCGAAGACAAATAAAAGATAGGATGTCAACTTTACCATGCCCACGTTTCAAAAAGAGGAAGTCCTTCAAAATCACATGCAACATTTATGATAAATGATCCTTGATTCAGATGTAATGGAAAATATAAAAAGAATAAACTGTTGGAGAAAAATGAGACGCCCCTCAAAATGCGTTGCTTCTCACCTACCTTGGTTGAAACTGACACGCACTGGTAGTGCAAGGGTTGAGGAATATCCATTTAAGCTGATGGTCGCGAAAAACTATGTCTGCACTTTATTTCAGCCCTCAAAATTTTGCTATAGTTTTAATATGAAATCACAATAATAAAGCTCTAACATAAAATTTTGTATAGGCTTTGGCTTCCTCTGTGGCTGAATTTAAGCAACTGATCACCTGGCATTCGGGTGGAATGTATTTTCTGAATATAATGCACCTCTGGATGTAAACAGAATTTTTTTCTCTCCTTCACCCATGATCTCTTCCTCAGAGGTAACCGAGTCTAGAGTATTTTCTTTTAGACTTTTGAAATGTAGCTATAAAACATTTGTATCTTTCTACTCGCAACTGTGGGATTGTGGAACGGTGGTGGTTGTTTGGTCACTCAGTTGTATCCGACTCTTTTTGTGACCCCACGGACTGTAGCCTGCTCCTCAGTGCATGGGATTTTCCAGGCAAGAATATGAGAATGGGTAGCCATTTCTTCTTCCAGGGGATCTTCCTGACTCAGGGATTGAACCCCTGTCTCCTGCATTGGCAGGCGGATTCTTTATCGCTGAGCCACAGGGGAAGCCCTCTACTGTCCAATAATTTGCTGTTTGCCACTCAATAACTTAATACAAACTTCTTCCTATGAGACTAAATAGAAAGGTATCTTATGCTTTGTAATGACTGTTTGTATTTCAATATATGAGTGTAGTTTTATTTATCTAACCAATCTCCAGTGAAATAACTTTTAGTAGGTCTCGCCATATTGTCTTCTAGAAATATTATATCAATTAATATTTCCACCCACAATGTTTATATGTAAGAAGACTGTTTCCCTTGCCAACACTGAGTGTCATCTGCCTTTTGAATCTTTGCCAACATGCTCTCTGAAAAATGGGCTCTTGATATTTTAATATTCGTCTTTTATTATCAGTGAGGTTGAACATCTTTCTATGTGTCGTTGCATTGATTACTTTTAATCACAGAGGAAATGATATCATCTTAAGTGAAGGAGAAAATACCAGCATAGGGATGGATATTTTAGCTTTAGATGGTTCTATGTGGACAGTGGTTTAGTTACTAAGTCGTGTCTGACTCTTGCGACCCCATGGACTGTAGCCTGCCAAGCTCCTCTGTTCATAGGATTCCCCAGCTGAGAATACTGGAGTGGGTTGCCATTTCCTTCACCATCTATATGGATGGAACATGTTATATTTGTGCCTCTCTGTCCAGTGGTCAAATCATTTTCACTTCCTAATATCTGTTAATCTTCACAATCACTCTGTGAACAAAATACCATAATGTCTTTAGCTGTGAAAGGAGGGGGCTTTGAGAACTCAACTGATTGGCCTATGACCTCATGGACCAAAGTAGGTTTGGGGTTTGAAGCTCCATTTCTACATCCCAGTTGGTCTTTTTTTTTTTTTTTTGAGGTGGACCTTTTTTAAAGTCTTTATTGAATTTGTTACAATACTGCTTCTGTTTTATGTTTTGGATTTTTGACCACGAGGCATGTGGAATCGTCAATTCCCCAACCAGGGATTGAACCCACACCTCTTGCACTGGAAGGCAAAGTCTTGACCACTGAGTCACCCGGGAAGTCCCCCCTAGTTGGTCTTCATACTATGCTATCCCACTATGTCGGCCACTGAATGACTGAGATCCAGATTCCTGGGCTAGTTAATGTTAATATTAACATTTCCTAGCTAGTAGAAATCATGAAGGCTTCCCAAGTGGCTCAGCTGGTAAAGAATCCACCTGCCATGCAGGAGACATAAGAGACTCAGGTTTGATCCCTGGGTTGGGAAGATCCCCTGGAGAGGGACATGGCCCAGTACCCTCTCCAGTATTCTTGCCTGGAGAATCCCAGGGACAGAGGAGCCTGGTGGGCTACCATTCCTGGGGTCACTAAGAGTCAGACATGACTGAGTGACTGAACACAGCAACATGGAGCACAGCTCTATACACACATGATCTCACTGAATTCTTGTAACCACATGTACAGATGGGGAACTGACGTCATACAGTCAGGATTTCACCCTGGAATCCTCACTTGAGCCCACACTTGTGACAAGATCCATCCGTCTTCCTGTGCCAACCGGCACCCCGCCGGAGGAAGCAGCCTCCCTGTGGACGCTCCTGAGTCCCCATGCGTGGGGCCACGTGAGACTCAAATTTCCCCAAGGGAGACAAGACAGACTCAGGCTTAGAATTAAGGGGAGGGGCGGCAGGTGTCGTGTTTTCTCAGCAAAGACGCGTTCTCAGTGCAGGATCACATCCTGCGCTGCTGGAGGCTTAGCATTCCCCGTCTTGCCCTTTAAGGGCCCTTAGCATCCCACCCCCCCAGGCACTATGACAGCCCAAGAATTTCCAAATAACCCTGGAGAGGGGGTTCTGTTGGGAATCCCTTGATCATGATACATGCTTGTCTCGGCTGAGGGAACTGTGTTGTACCTGGTATGGTTTAAGCCAACCCTCTGCGTAGGGCTGGGGTTTGGGGCGTATTCCACATAGGCAATGTGGTATTTCTGAGTTTTCCTCTGAGGCTGATCCTCCATAACCCCCAGTGCCTGATGCCGCCTCCATTTGCAGATGGTCAATAACTGGCCACACTCGCTCTTGACGGATGTCTGAGTGCCTGCCCTCCAGCGCTGGGCTCCGGCCCTGAGCAGCTCCTCTTCCAGGCCCAGATTTTTCTTCCCCCTGATGGCAGAGGTGGCAGCAGGCAGGGAAATGACCAGCTCACGGTCGTCTTGCTCCAGGGAGGGACTTTCAGGGTGGGAACCCAAGCTCTCTGGGCTGGTTTCTTGGAGAGCCAGCCTGGCCCAGTCCTCTCTGACCACGGGAGTGGGCTCACTGGTTCAGCGCGGCCCTTTGCGCCAAGCCCATGGCGTGCCCATGGCCGCTGCGTGGGCTCACGGTGCTTTCAGGAAGAGCTGGAGCCTCCCTGGTGTGATCAGTAGAACTTCAGGAAGCGTGAGGAGGGCCAGAGGTGGTGCGAGACTACCAGGGGTTTGGCTCCTGGCCTGCAGCTGCCTCCAGCCAACCGGCCGTGCCCGTTGAAGGGGCTCCCCGGGCGTGCTTTCTGAAGTAGAAGCAGCAGCTCTGCAGTAGCAGTGTTGAAACCATCGCGGGTGGCTCTCGAACTCGCCAGGAGGGTTTGTCATGGGACAGTCAGAACACGTGTGCAAAGAGAGGTGATGCTGGGAACAGGAAGTGGTTTAGAGCAGCCAGATTTCTAACACAGAGATCGGTCCTTTCTGGGTCCTGCTTCCTCGTTTGTGTAAACACCAGCCTCCTTCACTCTGGTTGTTGTCGAGGACCAGACTATGAACAGGAAAGCTTGCTGTTCAAAAGCAACCACTGTTTTTTTTTTAAAGACTTTTTTTGGGATGTGGATTATTTTTTAAAAAGTTAATAATTATCTATTTATTTTTGGCGGTACTAGGTCTTGGTTGCTGTGCTCAGCTTCTTCTAGTTGTGGTGAGTGGGCACTGCTCTTGGTTGTGGCTTCTCTTGTGGAGCCCAGGCTCAAGACCATGGGCTTGGTAGTTTAGGCGCACGGCCTTTGTTGCCAGAGGCATGTGGAATCTTCCCGGACCAGCGATCGAGCCCCTGTCCCCTGCATAGGCAGGCACTGGATCGCCAAGGAAGTCCAAGCAACTGATTTTTAAATTGGTCCATGCGTCGTTTGGGCTTCCCAGGTTGTGTTAGTGGTAAAGAACCCACCTGCCAATGCAGGAGATATAAGAGATGGAGGTTTGATCCATAGGTCAGAAAGATCCCTTGGAGGAGAGCATGGCAACCCACTTCAGTACTGGTGCCTGGAGAATCCCATGGATGGAGGAGCCTGGTGGGCTATAGTCCATAGGGTCACAAACAGTCGGACACGACTGAAGTAACTTAGCAAGCACATACACACACGCACGGTACAATAAATACTGGGTGGTCCCCTCATCCTGTGGCTGCTGCCTCAGGAGGATGGATGATGCTAGGAGGTCAGGGGCCTCTTGATGGGCTCCTATGGCTTTACTTCTGCTTCTGGGAAAAATATGGGCTGAGAATCTTCTATTCTGAGGCTCTTACTGGTGAGCCCTTTGCTGGGAAGCTGGTAGCTGGGCTCTGAGTGCTCTGAGAAAACACAGGGGATTTGTGGGACCTTCTTGTTGCTTTTTTGGACCTGCTGGTTGTGTGTGGCTCACTGTTCATCCCCTGAGACACGCCATCCAGCTAATATGTTCCGTGGCTTTGAGGTCAGCCTGGGAGCAAGTGGGTCCTCTGTTGACTGCAGATATTGGCACAACAAGAGTGGCCTTTCATCTCTGGAGGGAAATAACTCAGGATGTTTTGGTTGCAACCTTTATGCTGATTCCAAATGCTCTCCATTAACTAGACAGCATATTAAAAAGCAGAGACATTACTTTGCCAACAAAGATCCATCTAGTCAAAGCTATGGTTTTTCCAGTAGTCATTTATGGATGTGAGAGTTGGACCATAAAAAAACTGAGTGCCAAAGAATTGATGCTTTTGAACTGTGGTGTTGGAGGAGACTCTTGAGAGTCCCTTGGACTGCCAGGAGATCCACCCAGTCAATCCTAAAGGAAATCAGTCCTGAGTATTCACTGGAAGGACTGATGCTGAAGCTCCAAAACTTTGGCCACCTGATGCAAATAACTGACTCATTGGAAAAGACCTTGATGCTGGGAAAGATTGAAGGCAGAAGGAGAAGGGGATGACAGAGGATGAGATGGTTGGATGATACCACCGACTCGATGGACATGAGTTTGAGCAAGCTCCGGGAGTTGGTGATGGACAGGGAAGCCTTGTGTGCTGCAGTCCATGGCGTGGGAAAGAGTCGGACACGACTTAGCAACTGAACTGAACTGAACTCTGTCATGTTCTTAATGCAGACCTGGGCAGCAACCAAGCTGGATAAGGCTTCTGAAGTGGTTCAACCTTGCAGACTTGGAGGACTGGCTGGGGGCAACTCTATACAGATACAGTTTGTTATGGGCACAAGGTTGTGTCTGTGAAAATCCATAGACATTCAGCCTAGAACCAGCCAGGGTCTTGGGCTAACACTCTTTTAGTTGAGTTTCTTGGAACCCTGCTGGTCTCTGGTTCCAGAGCTTCTTGAGAGTTAGTGAGGACAAATTTCTGGTGTCCCCTTGTAGTGGGATGTGGTTTACAGTGTGGGAGGGTGGAATGAGCTTGGAGTTTGGATGCCACCAACCTGAAGACCAATCATGGGAGGCCACCACTTAGTAACTCTGCAGATGGCCTGAGTTTTGATTTCTTTGTCTCTGCAAGGAGATAATACCGTCTTATCTGAAATGACTGCCTGGAAATCAACCAGGAAATATGAAAAGCCTTTGGAACCTATAAAATGCTCTTCAAGAGCTGTTTGTATTATTTTCTGCTCTCAAAAGCTGAACTTCAAAGTTGCTTTCAAATGTGATGAATTCTGTGATGTTCATCTCTTCCTGGGACAGAGCTGTTTTCTTCCCACAAGACACTCACAGTCCCAAGGGGTGCCCCCGGTCCAGGTGCAATCCAGCGAGCTGACACTCTGTCTTAATTTAGTCCGATTTTACATTTCCTCTCCTTTTTTCCCCTTTATTTTTGTTTGAATTTGAACCAAATAGATCCTTAAAGCCACAACGGTCTCGGGAAGAGCAGCCCAGCATTCCTGCCAGAGCTGCGATATCAGACATGACATCATAGCACAACAGCTATCTGGAGATGCCGGTGGAAGTAGGGGGCACCTTGGTTTGGTGCCTCGTTGATGAGGTGTTCCTGCAGGAATGACTTTTACAGGCAGAAGAATGGAGCACTGAGTTTGGCTAATGCCCACTAGATGGATGTCATAACATCGGAGTTAGTTCATGGCTCCTCAAGAGTCTTGCATATCAATTGCTTTCTCTTTCTGTGACCTGGAGGCCTATTTGCCAGGAGTGGGGATTATGGCTGAGGCTTCACTATATAAACAGAAGTCTTGGACTAGAGTAGAGTAGTAAAGAGTACTTTACTCTTTCTACTTTTGTAGGCCTTGGAGTCTTACAACCTAAGCTGAGTTGACCCACCACCAGCTACATGTGAGACTTCAAAGGAAATCCCTTAACCCACAAGAGTCATATGTGTAATGGAATATAACAATATTTGGGGATAGCTGCATATATAATATTGTATACTAATGACCTTTGTAAAACATGAATATTTTAAAATCTGTGTTTAATGTGCGTTCAGCAAGCTACCTGTATCATGAGGACAGCTTGATGAACTACCCCAAAGTAAATGCACTCATGTAAGCCCCACTCAGATGAAGGGCTATAATGTTACCAGAACCTTGGAATCCCTTCTGCCTTCTCCTTGCCACACTCCACCTTCCTCCCCGCAAATGACCACAGTCCTATCTCCGAACACCCAAGACCTGTGTTGTCTTGTTTTTTTTTTTTTTCAAGTATAGTTGATAGTCAATGTTGTGTGAACGTCTGTCAAAACAGCAAAATGATTCAGTTATGCACATATATATTCTTTTTCATATTCTTTTCCCTTACGGTTCTTCATAGTAGGGTAATGAATATAGTTCTCCATGCTATACAGTAGGACTTGTTGTTTATCCGTTCTGTATATAGTAGTTTGCATCCTCTGTTCTGTATATAGTAGTTTGCATCCATTAACCCCCAACTTCCAACCCTTTCCTCCCCCAACCCCTTTCTTCCTTGGCAACCAGAAGTCTGCTCTCTGTGAGTCTACTTCTGTTTTGTAGATAAGTGGACAGGTTCATTTGTGCCCTATTTTAGATTCCACATATAAGTGATGCCATCTGATACTTATCTTTCTCTTTCTGTCGTCACCTAGTGTGATCATCTCTAGGTCCATCTAAGTTGCTGCAAATGGCATTATTTCATTCTTTTTTTGCTGCATAGTATTCCCCTGTATAGGGTTCCCCTGGTGGCTCAGTGGTAAAGGATCTGCCTGCCAAACAGGAGACTGGAGTTTGATCCCTGGGTTGGGAAGATCCCCTGGAGAAGGAAGTGGCAACCCATTCCAGTATTCTTGCTTGAGAAGTCCCATGGACAGAGGAGCCTGGCGGGCTAAGTCCATGGGTTTGCAAAAGAATCTGAATTGACTTAGCAACTAAATAGCAATATTGCATTGTATATATGCCACCTATTCTTTTTCCATTCATCTTTCGATGGGCATTTAGGCCGCTTCCATGTCTTGGCTGTTGTGAATAGTGCTGCTGTAAACATAGGGATGCCTGTATCTTTTTGAATTATAGTTTTGTCCGCGTAAATGCCTAGGAGTGGGATTGCTGGATCATTTGGCATGGTGTTGCTTGTTTTTGAACTTCATGTCAATGAAATCATGGAGTATGTGCACTGGCTTTTTTGCTTGTGAAATTCACCTGTGTTGTTGCAGGTCATGGTAATTCATTTATTTATTTGCACCATTATATAATCTCCAAAGTGTGACTATACCTCAGCATTTCCATTCTACTGTTGATGAAGATTTGAGTGGCTTCTAGTTTTTGGCACTCCTACATAATGTTATGGTTGCCTGCATTTCTGTTTGCCTAGGGGTGGAATTTCTGGGTCGCTACAGTGTGTCTGGAGCTTGATTTGATCAGATACCTGCAAATAGGTTTACAAAACAGACAAGTCTATTTCCACTCCCAGACAGGAGTGTGTCTTTCTGTTTCTCCCCATCTTCTCTAACAGTTGGTGTTGGCATTGTTTCTCATTTTGTTATTCTGATGAGGTAAAGTAATATCTCATTTTGCTTTTACATTTGCATTTCCGTAGTAGCTACTGCGGAGAAGGCAATGGCAACCCACTTTAGTACTCTTGCCTGGAAAATCCCATGGATGGAGGAGCCTGGTAGGCTGCAGTCCATGAGGTCGCTAAGAGTCGGACACGACTGAGCGACTTCACTTTCACTTTTCACTTTCATGCATTGGAGAAGGAAATGGCAACCCACTCCAGTGTTTTTGCCTGGAGAATCCCAGGGACGGGGGAGCCTGGTGGGCTGCCGTCTGTGGGGTCGCACAGAGTCGACACGACTGAAGCGACTCAGCAGCAGCAGCAGCAGCAGTAGCTACTGAGGTTCAGCACATTTTTGAACCTTTATAAACCATTTCAATAGCCTCTTTTGCAAAGTACTTGTTCAAATCTTTTGGTCATTTTTCTATTGCATTAAAACATTGTAGAAGCTCTTACTCTATTTCAGTTGCACTCTATTATTGGATATCTTTATTGCATGTATCTTCTCCTTTGTGGCTTGCCTTTTCGCTCTCTTCATCTTATTATGAACTGAAGCTTCTAATTTTAATGTAGCTTAATATATCAATGTTTACCTTATTGCGAGTGCCTTCTTATGTTAGCCTTGCACTTGGAAAGCCTCTGTTTGGAGCGTGATGTCTGGTGTCCTTCGGTTACACCCTCTGCTTCCTGCAGATCAGACGACCCAGGGACAGGTGAGCTGGGGAAGACTCCAAACAGCTGCTCACCTGCCAAGACAGCCTCAGCCCAATCCCACAATGCCAGAGAGCAGTCCTGAGCTGGCGGATTTACCTCCACACCCCAGCTGATCTGAAGAACCTGCTGGAGGCTCTAGGCTCCTGACTGGAATCAGGGGCTCCATTAAGGGTGTACAGGGCTCACAGCTCCCAGGAACCATGTGTTTATTTCCCTGGTTATGAAGAGTTAGCATTAATTGGCACTTCCCTAAGACTGTGTTTCTAGAACCTCGGTGGAAAGAAAACCTGTGACTGGGTTTATAGCCCTTAGTCTAGGAATTAGACACAGGGGCTCCTTGTTGGCCCAAACTCCCTTTCCAGGGAAACGTCTGTCTTCCCATGGTCTTTCTGGGTGAGGGGGCCCTGTAAGAACATGCTTCCTCATCACAGGTGATTGAGCCGGGGGTGGACATGGGAGCCAGGAGTAGCCTGACTGTGGGCTGGCCAGGGAGCTATTAATGGCTTATGTGTCCTCCTAAGCCAATAAGATTCCCTCTTTGGGGGAATCTGAACCAGGCGTCAGAAGGATTTTTTTCTGGCTGATTCTGGCACATGTGCTAGACATTCCCTATTGAGCTGGGGTCAAAGGGAGCCTTTTTGGGGCCTAAGTATTTGTTGAATGTATAAGAAGTGGAGACTCAGAGAAGCCAGTCGGGAGGGAGAAGGGGAAAGAGTAAAGCAGAGCAATCACGTGTGCGCGGAGACAGGGAGAGAAAATCCGTTTTCTGCCCCGCTTCAGGCCCGATTTAACACTTCCTGGTTTCCCTCAGGATCTCCGTGTTTCCTTGCAATAACCCTAACCTTTCACTTGAGCTCCTTGGAGTGGGTTTCTGATTCTTGCAATTAAAAGCATTTGGACTAGGATAGACCAGATCAAAGGTAAGGGAAAAAGAAAAGAAAAAAGATTTATGGGTTGCATTTCGTTCAATAAACCTTATGGAATTCTAGTAAAAATTGATTTCCCTACAATTTAGATCACGTATCTTATTGACTAGAATTATGTCTGTGAGGATAACCATGCTGCTCTTTAGCCACTAAAATGTGAATTCTGGATGCATGAGCAGAGGTGGCTTTCTGGTCTTTATCCTGTAATTAAAGCAGGACCCTAGCATGGGTGGGTCCTCCCCTAGTTGGATGGGGAAGGTGGAGGCAGAGGCACCTGTGACCCATGGGTGCAGATTCCTCACCTCTAGTGAGCTGTGAACCTCAGGGAGTTTCAAAGGTTGTTAGGATTAAAAAGTGGTTACAACCTCAATCGCCAAGGGTCAGAGAATGGTTAAATAAATTAGTGATCTCCACATGAGGGTGTGTTTATGGAGTCATTAAAGATGATGTCATTAAAGAGGTTTTTAATGCTATGGGAAATTAATTGTATAATAATAGGTAACATTAACCGGAAAACAGATGTAAAATGTTTTACAGAGGTTAATCTCAAGGATGCTGAAATAAACATGAGAAAACTGGTAACAGCAGTTTTATATGTTATGTAACTTGTATATACATACAAGTTATACATGCCTTCCTGTGTTTTCTATGATTACTCAGAGTTTTTTTTTTTTTTTCTTGGAGTATAGTTGGTTTACAACGTCGTGTTAGTCTCCGCTGCTCAGCACAGTGAATCAGTTATACATGTACATACATCCACTCTGTTTTAGATTCTTTTCCCATATAACTCATTACAGGGTATTGAGTAGAGTTCCCTGTGCTATACGGTATTTCTTATTAGTTATCTGCTTTATTTATAGTAGTGTGGATATGTCAATCCCTGTCTCCCAATGTGTCTCTTCCATTTTTACCCCCTACCCCCCAACCTGGTAACCATAAGTTTGTTTTCTACATCTATGATTACTTTTACAATCAGAAAAGTAGTTTGAAACTAAAATCAAGTGAATAAATGGTTTACTCAGGCTTTCCAAGTGTGACATGAGCCCATTGTGGAATTTTCTTCAAACATTCATTTTTTAAAAAAATTTGCTTTATTGAAGTATCAGTTCAGTTCAGTTCAGTCGCTCAGTCGTGTCCGACTCTTTGCAACTCCATGAATTGCAGCACGCCAGGCCTCCCTGTCCATCACCATCTCCCGGAGTTCACTCGGACTCACGTCCATCAAGTCTGTGATGCCATCCAGCCATTTCATCCTGGGTCGTCCCCTTCTCCTCCTGCCCCCAATCCCTCCCAGCATCAGAGTCTTTTCCAATGAGTCAACTCTTTGCATGAGGTGGCCAAAGTACTGGAGTTTCAGCTTTAGCATCATTCCTTCCAAAGAAATCCCAGGGCTGATCTCCTTCAGAATGGACTGGCTGGATCTCCTTGCAGTCCAAGGGATTCTCAAGAGTCTTCTCCAACAGTTGATTTACAATGTTGTGTTGATTTCTCCTGTGCAGCAAAGTGACTCAGTTATACACATACATACATTCTCTTCCATTATGGTTTGTCACAGGATAATGAGTATAGTTTTATAGTTCCCTGTGCTATACAGTAGAACCTTGTTGTTCATCCATTCTGTAGATAATAATTTGCATCTGCTAATCCCAAACTCCCACCCCATCCCTTCTCCACCTTCCCTCCCCTTGGCAACCACAAATCTGTTCTCTGTGTCTGTGAGTCCAAACATTAATCCTTGGTCCTAAATCCCCAAACCCCTGTTCTCCAAGGACAAAGGGATTTGGAACATTTGCGATGATACACTTCTTGGAAGACCTTTCCCCGGCTGGCTCACGGTTGGACACAGCCTTCAGGACATGTGAAGAGGACAGTGGCTCCATTTCTCCAGGGTGTCAGAGAGGACGAGACTCCAGTGCAACAATTAGAGAACTAAGCTGGGATATGGTTTATGAAAAAAATGGGAGAAGTGAGCGGCAAAGAGCTTTAAAGTACTTTAAGATCTTAGAGTGAAAGCTCATCCCTAGTAACCTTGGCTGAGGAGGGCATTCTTGAGGTTTTTTTTTGGTTCTCAAAGAGCCTGGCTGGGTGGGACGTGAGGCAGGGAAGAGCCAGCCAACAGGGACAAGGTGGCAAGAGCTGGCGGGGACTTCAGAAGCCACAGCCTTAGAGATGATGACAATGACCGCCTTGATTCAAGGGCTTCCTATCTGCTGGGGGTGCACACAGGTGAATGGTGTTGCCTGGCTGGAATTTTACTTAACTTTCACAATAGCCCAGTAAGGCAGGTTTAATCATTTTCATTTTGCCAAAGAGAAAACTAACCAACCTCAAACTAAAGCAAGGAAACAGGCTTAGAACTGTAAAGTAATATTCACAGGTAAGTGAAGGCAGGTCCAGGACAGGGAACTACCCTTCCTTTTAATTTTTAACCCTGATGATAATAATCGGAATAATCAGGTAATGGGCTTTACTATGTGCCGGGCCTTGTGCCAAATGCTTTTCTTGCTTTATCTCCTTTAACGCTTACAGCAGCTTAATGGAACAGATTCCATTATTGTCTTCACTTTACGCTGAAGAAACGAGCCTGGGAAGAACTTGCTGATGGTCCCAAGGAGTAGGTGATGGAGCCAGTCTTGGAGCCCAGGTCCATCTGAAGCCAGGCCAGAATTCTGTCTGGGACTTCCAGGGATACCCCTATTCCTACCTGGGGGTGGGGGAGCTAAGGCCAGGGCGGAGTGTCCAGTGGCAGGGCCCTGGTCCCAGTCCTCCACCAGAATGTCAAGGACAGGGGAGCAAGCATGATGCTGGAGTTCATACACTGTTGTTGCGATCCTGCAGATCAATCCATCAATCACTCCATGCATGTGAGCGTGAGTGTGTGCATGCGTGTGTGTGTGCATACATGCGTGCTTCCATCCATCACTGGGTTTAGTTTGGAGTGGGGAACTTTGAGCTTGATGATCTCCAGGATCTTGATCAGTTCAGTGCTTCTGAAAGTTTACAGAGCTCTAAATACTCACGTTTCTGTCCTATCCTTGTGCAGTTTTGAGGCAGAGTTAGGGGTGTTATGTGTGATCAACAAAAGCAAAATGATGAGACAGTAATGAAGGGTAGAAAGTGTGATGCAGGGTTTAGATTCTGAGACCGGTGGGGATGGAGAGGTTGGAAAAGGACTCTCTATGTGTGTGTTGCTGTGCTTGGTTACTCAGTCGTGTCCGATTCTTTGTGAGCCCATGGACGTTAGCCCGCCAGGCTCTTCTGCCCATGGAATTCTCCAGGCAAGGATACTGGAGTGGGTTGTCGTGCTCTCCTCCAGGGGATCTTCCCAACCCAGGGATTGAACCCAGGTCTCCCGCATAGTAGGTGGATTCTTTACCATCTGAACCACCCAGGGAAGCTGTGTGATTACGTGTGATTGTGTGTAAGAGTATGTGTGAGTGTGTGAATGTGCATTTGTGAGTGAGCCGTGAGCATGTGTGAGTGTTAACATGGGAATGGGAGTGTGTATTTATGAGTGTGTGTGTGTGAGTGGGTGTCTCTGTATGAATGTGTGTTACTCTGTGGCTGAGTGTAGAGGGCCCTGGGTTGGAGAGAAGACTGCAAGGTGCCCCCTGGTCTCCTGGGAAATGAAGGAAGGAAGAGGGATGAGGAGTCCTGGCGGGCGGGGTGGCGGAAGGGGAGGCAGGGAAGCCAAAGCTCAGGGCGGCCCAGAGGCTGGGAAATGGTCCCTCCCCACCCCTGGCTGAGATCAAAGCTGAGGGAGGTCACTCTGGAGAAAACACAGAAGGGAAGGACCTGAGTGTTTGCAGGTCTGGAGGGTGTCTTTGTCACAGTCCCTTCTGACCTTGTGTCCAGGAAGACATGTGTCCAGTTGGCCATCAAGGAACTGGATCTTTGGGCTTGAGGGCTAAGTGCCTGTCAAACAAGTCAGAGCCTGGAGGAGGAGGGGGCTCCACCTCTGACCTGGAGGCCACCTGGGGGAGGGGACGAGGTACCGGTGGATGGGGCCAAGGTGAGGCCTGTTAACCCTGACTGGAGGGACCACAGTTTCTGACCTCCCCCCCGCTCCCAACAAAGGGCCTTTCCTTTGATGAAAGAGTTGTTTCCTAATTTACTCCAGACACACATACACATTACATAGAGCTGGACATCCCATTAGTTGTAAAATCAGAGACAACTGATATACATTCTGTTCACATGGTCATGGAGCCCAGGACATCTTTACTGGGTCCTTTGGCTGAAGCCTTTCTGCAGGCTGGGGGTTGGGGGGGGGTCTCTGAGGAAGGCCCAGGGTAGGGGATACTAGTAAGTGATCCTCAAAAGGCCTAGGCCCAGGAAGCCTCTTCAAACAGCAGAATAGAATTCCAAGCTATGAGAGAGTACACCGACCTCCCCGCCAGAGGCTCCTTGACTTCAGGGGCTGGCCTTGGAGCTGTGCTGGGTTGACCATAGAATCTACTGGGCCAGGAGATTTGCTCTCACACTTACTTTGTTTGAAATTTGCTGTGTTAATTTCTGCTATACAGCAAACTGACTTCGTTAAACACATATCTACACTCTTTTTTCATATTCATTTCCGTTATGGCTTTATTGAGTATAGTTCGCTGTGCTGTATAGTAGGACCTGTGGTTCATCAGTTCCAAATGTAATTGTTGGCCTCTGCTAACCCCAAACTCCCACCAAAGCCCCTCTCCCCCGGGGCAACTACAAGTCTGTTCTCCATATCTGCGTCTTATATCGTCTTTTCTCCTCGTCCCACCCACCCACTGGAGCTGTGTCTGTAACATCTGCAATCATTCTCAAAATACAAGTTCCTGGGCCTCGTGTCAGCCCTGTTTTCTGTCCTGAACACACGCAAAGACCTTTGAGTCGGCAGCTCTGTTTTATAAGGTTGCTACTTCCTGCCCTCGCTTTATTACATCTGTTCTTTGGGGCATGGTGTTATAAATTGGGTATGTGATGATGTGTAATCACTAACTGAAAAGCCAATACATTTTCACAGTACCGGCAGCAAGACAAATAAAAGGCAAAATGAAAGGCTTGTGCTCTTTGGACAAAGGGAAAAGCACACAACACTCATATTAAAAAAAAAAAAAATCAGACTGTGAATTGAAAATGTTGTCATCTTGGGGGCTGGTTTTTTGGGGTAGTCTGGCTTGTGTTGTTTGCCTCCTGGGAGTGGGGTGCCTCCGGCTGGGAGGTGGGGAGTGTGGAGGATGGGCTTCACATTATTATTAGGCTTTGTAAATCTCAGGCTATTGCCTTGGGTGCTTATGAGTTATGATTTTCTGTAGCCTTTGATTGAGGACTACAGGTCCTGTGGTCAGAGGATACAGGGCAGAAAGAGACAGTCGTGTAAGTCTGTGTTTAGATGGGTGAAGACTGTAGAATGGTTTCCCCTAGTAGAAACTCAGTAAACACTTGGGTTGATATTAATGTCTGAAGGACAGAGCGATCCACACAATCAGGGCTTCGTAAGTGATGATGCTTTCTTGTTCTGATTCTGTGCTTTCACACTGTAGGGAGTGGATAAGATGAGGGAGGGTGTTTGTACAGACAATTTGGAGCTCTTAGGAAAGAAATCTACCCCCACCTCTCCCACTGATTTTATTCAGTAAATCCGAATATTCATTCGTATTCTTCACCACCACCCTGCAGAAATACAGTCTGCAGGCCAGAAAATTTTATTTTGCTTTGCTTTCGTCTTCTCCAAGGTCTGGAGAAAATGCAATAGAAATGGGGCTTGGGGGATAGTTTTTTGAAACCGATGAAAGTAAAAGATAATAGGAATAATACATACTGTCAGCCTGGAAAAGGTTTCACCAGAAAAAGCAAAAGAAGAAAAAAAAAATCTTTAGGCTTGCTAGCTAATTATGTTCATGAAGTTAAGATGAAGGTGAGTAGAGATAAGGGTCCCTCCTTTGTAACGAGGATTTAACTATGTGAGCATTCTAGAAATGCAGACTTTAGTAGTTCTTCCAACACACTGATATCCTAATAATAATAATAGTAATAACCTAGCTACATTGCCTTTATAAATCACCTGTGCACAGGGCTGAACAAAAGGAAGGACCCAGTGCACATAAGAGGGCCCAGGGGGCTGGAGGAGCTGGGGCCTTGTTACTTATCAATACAAATCTCCCCTCCCCAGGGCCTTCTAACTTTTTTTCTGGGGTCAGCTAGCTCTCAGCAGATTAATATTCAGAATTCTTTCATAGTTTATCTCATTTGGTTTTCTTAAGAACTGTGAGGGAGAGAGAAAAGACACTTTCATCGTTTCGGAACGACAGACAAGGAAACCAAGACGCAAACGCGGGGGCTGACTTGTCCACGGCCACCGGTGGCAGAGCCAAGACCTGGCTGAGGCCTTTCACAGTCCACTTCCGTCACCTCCAGGCCATCTGTGAGG
Source organism: Redunca redunca (assembly GCA_006410935.1). NCBI lineage: Eukaryota > Metazoa > Chordata > Mammalia > Artiodactyla > Bovidae > Redunca > Redunca redunca. Next base: position 105,810 of record SJYQ01005518.1, on the reverse strand, counting down.
GGCTGCAAAGGGGGTGAGACCGCCTAACCAGCAACGCCAGCACGGGCAAGGTCACCTCTGAGTCCCCAGCAGTGCCCGCCCCCTGGTTTCAGTTCTGGAGCCTGTGTGCTTTGTCCACGTGGTACCTAAGGAGCCCCACCTGTGGCAGCGTGGGGGCTCCTGACGGGCTGGCAAGCACAGCCTGGGTCCTGTTCGGATGACCTGTCCTAGTGGCAAAACAAAACAAACGTCTGTCTGCCGTCGCTGAATTCTCGTAGCGGGTAAACACAGAACGCTTCTCTTTGGGATGCTTTCATAACCGAGGGTCACTTTCTGAGATGGAGCTGCTGGTCTCTTTAGTTACGGAGCACAGATCTTCACTTCATTCAAACAGCACCGTTGATACATTAATAGACTGATTAAACAGTTTCACTTACTTATTTTAGTTTTGTCTGTGCTGGGTCTGCACTGCTGCGTGGACTTGCTCTGGTCGCGGCGAGCGGGGGCTGCTCCCTAGCTGCGCACGTCTCTCACTGCGGCAGCTTCTCTCGTTGCAGAGCACGGTCTCTGCCCTCTGCAGACTGCGGTAGCTGTGGCACCTGGGCTCAGTGGTTGTGGCTCCCCGACTCTAGAGCACAGGCTTCATAGTTGTGGCGAACAGGCTTAGCTGCTCCATCGCACGTGGGATCTTCCCAGACCAGGGATCGAACCCCTGTCTCCTGCATTGGCAGGTGGATTCTTCGAGGCACCAGGGGAGCCTTCAACTAATTTTTGCTGTAGGCTGCTCACACCCTAGTGTGAATGTAAGATCTGTGAAGGCTGGGTTCTTGGGTCTGTTTTTCCCACTTAAGATCTCAAGTGCTCAGAACGGTGCCTGACATTTAAAATTGATCAGTGATTGTTGATTTTTTGTTTGTTTGAATGACCAGATGATAAAGAGAAATCAGCAGAGACTGACAATCCTATTGATATATTCATGTCCAGGGCTTCTCTGGTAGCTCAGTTGGTTGAGAATCCACTTGCAATGCAGGAGACCCTGGTTTGATTCCTGGGTTGGGAAGATCTGCTAGAGAAGGGATAAGGTACCCACTCCAGTATTCTTGGACTTCCCTTGTGGCTCAGCTGGTAAAGAATCCGCCTGTAATATGGGAGACCTGGGTTCGATCCCTGGGTTGGGAAGATCCCCTGGAGAAAGGAAAGGCTACTCACTCCAGTATTCCGGCCTGGAGAATCCCATGGACTGTATAATCCATGGGGTCACAAAGAGTCAGACACGACTGAGCGACTTTCACTTTCATGTCCAGTGAAGATAGGAGGATAGCACTATTGGATGTCCAATCTGTAGTTCAAACAGAGAAAATAAATAAAGGGGCAGAACTGACACATGGTCCAGGGGACCACAGACACCCAGAACCCGAATGTATCCCCTTTAGAAAGTGTGTTTCTCAGATCCTGCCTTTTTTCATATCAACTCTACCAGTGGTTAAGTTGTAAATTGACAAGAAATATGTTCTGTTTATTTTTTTTTCAAGGTTGAATTTTGGAATGAATTATTGGATTGACTGGTCCATAAAAACAATAAATCAATAGTTAAGAGTGAAATTCGTTGTTAAAAGGCAAAAGGCCAAATGATGACCTAATAAAGATGATGGATGAAATCAGGAGTCAGCAAACTCTGGCCCTCAGGCCAAATCCTGCCCGGCACCTGTTTTCGTAAATAAAGTTTTATTGGAACACAGCCAGGTCCATCTATTAACCATTGTCTACGGCTGATTTCACGCTGCAGTGATAGAGTGACTAGTTTGTGACAGAGCCCATATGGCTTGCAAAGCCGAAAGTATTTTCAATCTGGCCTTTTATAGAAAATGTTTGATGACCTCTGGATTAAATGATGGTCCATCATGTTAAAGTACAAAGAATCAAGCTGACCACAGAGGTGAAGGCCAAATAATGATATCTTTCTGCTGGCCAGCCCATCACCAGACCTAGCTTCTGCAAGGCACCATTATCCATCATAGTAAGTTAATGTTGCTAATTTGAGTTTTACTGGTTTGGTAGTTTTAATTGTATTTATTCTATAAATTTGTTTTTGTTTTATATGTGCATAATAGCTAGAAGCATAATATAACATAGGGAGCCCAGCCTGGGGATTTGTGATGATTAAAAGACGCTTACTCCTTGGAAGGAAAGTTATGGCCAATCTAGATAGCATATTTAAAAACAGAGACATTACTTTGCCAACAAAGGTCCATCTAGTCAAGGCTATGGTTTTTCCAGTGGTCATGTATGGATGTGAGAGTTGGACTGTGAAGAAGGCTGAGCACCGAAGAACTGAAACTTTTGAAGTGTGGTGTTGGAGAAGACTCTTGAGAGTCCCTTGGATTGCAAGGAGATCCAACCAGTCCATTGTGAAGAAGATCAGCCCTGGGATTTCTTTGGAGGGAATGATGCTGAAGCTGAAACTCCAATGCTTTGGCCACCTCATACGAAGAGTTGTCTCATTGGAAAAGGCTCTGATGCTGGGAGGGATTGGGGGCAGGAGGAGAAGGGGACAACAGTGGATGAGATGGCTGGATGGCATCACTGACTCGATGGACGTGAGTCTGAGTGAACTCCGAGAGTTGGTGATGGACAGGGAGGCCTGGCGTGCTGTGATTCATGGGGTCGCAAAGAGTCGGATACGACTGAGCGACTGAACTGAACTGAACTGAGAGGGGTGAGGTGGGGGGAATGGAAGGAAGGCTCAAGGCTTTCCGGGTAGCTCAGCTGGTAAAGAATTCCTGTGTAATGTAGGAGACATCTGTTTGATTCCTGGGTCAGGAAGGCTTCCCTGGAGAAGGGATAGGCTACCCACTCCAGTGTTCTTGGGCTTCCCTGGTGGCTCAGATGGTAAAGAATCCACTTGCAATGTGGGAGACCTAGGTTTGATCCCTGGGTTGGGAAGATTCCCTGGAGGAGGGAATGGCAGTCCACTCCAGTATTCTTGCCTGGAGAATCCCCATGGACAGAGGAGCCTGGGGGGTTACAGTCCATGGGGTCGCAAAGAGTCAGACACGACTCAGTGACTAAGCACAGCACAGCATATGTATATATATATATATATATATATATATATATATGCACACACTTACGGCTGATTCATGTTGTTGTACAGCAGAAACCAAAACAACACTGTAAAACAATTATCCTCCAATTAAAAAAAAAAGAGCTAGAAGCATAGAATTTATTCCTTGGTTAGTGTTTGTATGTATCAAATTTATACACTATAAAATAACTTAAGTCAACCCCATGGGGATTGGTGAGATTTTTTTTTTTTTCTTCCTTTTAAATGTGCTTTCATCCTTGACTACTTAAGTTTGAAAATTACGGGTTTAAAGGCATCTGGTAGGAGCTTGTATCTAGGTTTTGTTGTTATACTGTGGTCACTGTTAATTGTTATCCTACAAAGTTGTTTGGGCAGGGGAATGGTATCATTAAAACATCTCTCTAGTTTAATTCATTAAGTGTTTACCTTGTAACTTGGAGAACTCAAGAGACAAGAAACTTACTGGAAGGAAATTAATTGAGTTCTGCTTTTTGATCTTTTAATGATTTTAAGATGACTGGATTCTGATTACTGTCCCCATTATGCCTAATTTTGAAACCGTGGGGCAAGTTGTCCTGATTATCGATTTCAGTTCAGTTCAGTCGCTCAGTCGTATCTGACTCTTTGCGACCCCATGAATCACAGCACGCCAGGCCTCCCTGTTCATCACCAACTCCCGGAGTTTACTCAAACTCATGTCCATCGAGTCGGTGATGCTATCCAGCCATCTCATCCTCTGTCGTCCCCTTCTCCTCCTGCCCCCAATCCCTCCCAGCATCAGAGCCTTTTCCAATGAGACAACTCTTCACATGAGGTGGCCAAAGTACTGGTGTTTCAGCTTAGCAACAGTCCTTCCAGTGAACACCCAGGACTGATCTTCTTCAGAATGGACTGGTTGGATCACCTTGCAGTCCAAGGAACTCTCAAGAGTATTCTCCAATACCACAGTTCAAAAGCATCTATTCTTGGGTGCTCAGCTTTCTTCACAGTCCAACTCTCACATCCATACATGACCACTGGAAAAACCATAGCCTTGACTAGATGGACCTTTGTTGGCCAAGTAATATCCCTGCTTTTTAATATGCTATCTAGGTTGGTCATAACTTTCCTTCCAAGGAGTAAGTGTCTTTTAATTTCATGGCTGCAATCACCATCTGCAGTGATTTTGGAGCCCCCCAAAATAAAGCCTGACACTGTTTCCACTGTTTCCCCATCTATTTCCCATGAAGTGATGGGACCAGATGCCATGATCTTCGTTTTCTGAATGTTGAGCATTAAGCCAACTTTTTCGCTTTCCTCTTTCACTTTCATCAAGAGGCTTTTTAGTTCCTCTTCATTTTCTGCCATAAGGGTGGTGTCATCTGCATATCTGAGGTTATTGATATTTCTCCNGTATTCCCATCTCTTTCAGAATTTTCCACAGTTTCTTGTGATCCACACAGTCAAAGGCTTTGGCATAGTCAATAAAGCAGAAATAGATGTTTTTCTGTAACTCTCTTGCTTTTTCCATGATCCAGCGGATGTTGGCAATTTGATCTCTGGTTCCTCTGCCTTTTCTAAATCCAGCTTGAACATCTGGAAGTTCACGGTTGACGAACTGCTGAAGCCTGGCTTGGAGAATTTTGAGCATTACTTTACTAGCGTATGAGATGAGTGCAATCGTGCAGTAGTTTGAGCATTCTTTGGCATTACCTTTCTTTGGGATTGGAATGAAAACTGACCTTTTCCAGTCCTGTGGCCACTGCTGAGTTTCCCAAATTTGCTGGCATATTGCGTGCAGCACTTTCACAGCATCATCTTTCCGGATTTGAAATAGCTCAACTGGAATTCCATCCCCTCTTCTAGCTTTGTTTGTAGTGATGCTTTCTAAGGCCCACTTGACTTCACATTCCAGGATGTCTGGCTCTAGGTGAGTGATCACACCATCGTGATTATCTGGGTCATGAAGCTCTTTTTTGTACAGTTCTTCTGTGTATTGTTGCCACATCTTCTTAATATTTTCTGCTTCTGTTAGGTCCATACCATTTCTGTCCTTTATTGTGCCCATATTTGCATGAAATGTTCCCTTGATATCTCTATTTAGAGGTCTCTAAAGACTAGAGATCTCTAGTCTTTCCCATTCTGTTGTTTTCCTCTATTTCTTTGCATTGATCGCTGAGGAAGTCTTTCTTATCTCTCCTTGCTATTCTTTGGAACTCTGCATTCAGATGCTTATATCTTGCCTTTTCTCCTTTGCTTTTCACTTTTCTTCTTTTCACAGCTATTTGTAAGGCCTCCCCAGACAGCCATTTTGCTTTTTTGCATTTCTTTTCCATGGGGATGGTCTTGATCCCTGTCTCCTGTACAGTGTCATGAACCTCTGTCCATAGTTCATCAGGCACTCTGTCTATCAGATCTAGTCCCTTAAATCTATTGCTCACTTCCACTGTATAATCATAAGGGATTTGATTTAGGTCATACCTGAATGGTCTAGTGGTTTTCCCTACTTTCTTCAATTTAAGTCTGAATTTGGCAACAAGGAGTTCATGATCTGAGCCAGTCAGCTCCTGGTCTTGTTTTTGTTGACTGTATAGAGCTTTTCCGTCTTTGGCTGCAAAGAATATATCAGTCTGATTTTGGTACTGTCCATCTGGTGATGTCCATGTGTAGAGTCTTCTCTTGTGTTGTTGGAAGAGAGTGTTTGCTATGACCAGTGCGTTCTCTTGGCAAAACTCTATTAGCCTTTGCCCTGCTTCCTTCCACACTCCAAGGCAAAATTTGCCCGTTACTCCAGGTGTTTCTTGATTTCCTCCTTTTGCATTCCAGTCCCCTGTAATGAAAAGGACATCTCTTTTGGGTGTTAGTTCTAAAAGGTCTTGTAGGTCTTCATAGGACTGTTCAACTTCAGCTTCTTCAGTGTTACTGGTTGGGGCATAGGCTTGGATTACCGTGATATTGAATGGTTTGCCTTGGAAACGAACAGAGATCATTCTGTCATTTTTGAGATTGCATCCAAGTACTACATTTCGGACTCTTGTTGACCATGATGGCTACTCCATTTCACAGTAGTAGATATAATGGTCATCTGAGTTAAATTCACCCATTCCAGTCCATTTTAGTTCACTGATTTCTAGAATGTCAACGTTCACTTTGCCATCTCTTGTTTGACCACTTTCAATTTGCCTTGATTCATGGACCTGACATTCCAGGTTCCTATGCAATATTGCTCTTTACAGCATCGGACCTTGCTTCTATCACCAGTCACATCCACAACTGGGTAGTGTTTTTGCTTTGGGTCCATCCCTTCATTCTTTCTGGAGTTATTTCTCCACTGATCTCTAGTAGCATATTGGGCACCTACCGACCCGGGGAGTTCCTCTTTCAGTATCCTATCATTTTGCCTTTTCATACTGTTCATGGGGTTCTCAAGGCAAGAAAAGTGAAGTGGTTTGCCATTCCCCTTTCCAGTGGACCACATTCTGTCAGACCTCTCCACCATGACCCACCCGTCCTGGGTGGCCCCACACGGCATGGCTTAGTTTCACTGAGTCAGACAAGGCTGTGGTCCATGTTATCAGATTGGCTAGTTTTCTGTGATTATGGTTTCAGTGCATTTGCCCTCTTGCACAGCTATCATCTTACTTGGGTTTGTCTTACCTTGGACGTGGGTATCTCTTCATGGCTGCTCCAGCAAAGTGCAGCCACTGCTCTTTACCTTGGACGAGGGGTATCTCCTCACGGCTGCCCCTCCTGACCTTGAATGTGGAGTATCTCCTCTTGGCCCTCCTGTGCTCGTGCAGCCACCATTCCTTGGATTATCAATTTAAATACTTTTAAATGTCTTCTGCTCTGATCAAACTTCTGGAGCCCAGAGGACAGGTTTTTAGGGGCTTGGGGGCTAGAAATCTTTCCTGTTATTTGTTCTCTGGAGCGTATCTGATGGTGAATTTTGAGAGCTTGACTTTGATAAGCATTCAGTATCTGATATAAATGTCTGTCACTTATAGAGGCTCTATATGTCATAGGATCAGAATATTGAAGAGTCAGAGGAAAGTTAAAGTTCAAAGTCAAGGCTTTTGCTCAAGATCGCAAAGCTAGTAAGAGGCAAAACTGTGACTGAACCGGCTGCATTTAGAAAACAAGCGAAAAAGCACCTCCCCCAACTCAAACCAAATCAAACTAGAAAAAACCCTTGACAAAACAAAATGGCTGAAGACATCTGCGCACTGAAGTTAGAAGTATAGAAACACACGGCAGTACAGAGCTAAGGATGCTGTTTATGACATTAACTCTGAAAAGTCATCTATTTTTATTTCCAGAAACGCTCTTTGATTTTTGTCCTGAGTTGATTTTTTTGACTTATTTTATAGAACTTGTTCTGTCTAGTCTTTGTTCCTGAAGTCTGATAGCAGCCTTTGATGGTGAGCAGTTTAATTCTGATATGCAAATATTCCTGTAAGGATACATTATGCTTGATGCCTTCTTGGGCACCGATCTGAAAACAAACTCAGCGTCCACAGTGCCTAAGCTCAGCCTCGTCCTCAAATCGACACTGGAGTGAGGTTTTTTAAAATTAATTTTCACTGAAGAGTGATTGCTTTACAACGTGTTAGTTTCTGCTGCACAGCAAGGTGAGTGAGCTGTATGGAAACAGATGTCTCGTCTTCTCTGGATTTCCTTCCCATTCAGCTCAGTGCAGTGCCTTGAGTAGAGCTGCCTGTGCTGTACGGGGCTCTCATCGTTTTAGACACAGTAGTGTATATATGTCAATCCCAATCTCCCAGTACATCTCACCCCATCCCCCTTTCCCTTTGGCACCCATATACTTGTTCCCTATGTCTGTGTCTCTATTTCTGCTTTGCAATTAAGATTATCTGTAACATTCTTCTAGATTCTACACATATGCATTAATATACGATATTTGCTTTTCTCTTTTTGACATACTTCATGAAGTGAACTTTTGAAACACAAATCTGATCAAATCCCGACCTCCCTGCTTAATCCTTGCCATGGCTTTCCATGGCTTCCTGTGGACGGAGAAATGTGCCTTGACTTGCTGCTTTAGCCCTCCCTTCTCTCTGTTCTCCTCGGAGAGCCGCTTCCCTTCCCTCCTCTTCAGTTCTGGCCACACCTGCCTCCAGACCCTGGTCCCCCTGATGCAGTGATCCTTCTGCCTGGTTGGCACCATCCCATCCTTGGGCTCCCAGTTCAGGTGGTACCTCCTCAGAGAAGCCTCCTGCGGCCCTCCTGACCCAGGCAGCTCCCTTTTAAGGTGGGAGAGCACTATGCATGCTGGAGGCGTGCTGCAGTCCACGTGGTCGCAAAGGGTCAGGCATGACTTAGCGTCTTAACAATGACCCCAGCACTGTGCGTGCCCCTAAAGCGCTGCATTACTGCTGTAATGCATTCAGCTTCGTGCATCTGTGTCATGTGTGGTCCGTGAGGCAGGAACAGAGACTTATTCTCAACTGTATCCCCATCTCAGCATCTGGCCTCTATAGATGCTCAACAATACTTGCTGAGGGCTTCCCTGGTGGCTCAGTGGTGAAGAGTCTGCCTGCCAATGCAGGAGACACGGGTTCGATCCCTGGTCCAGGAAGATCCCACGTGCCATGGAACAACTAAGCCCATGTGCCACAACTATTGAGTCTGTGCTCTAGAGCCCGGGGAAACCACAACTGCTGAAGTGCAAGCACCCTAGAGCCTGCACGCCACAAGAGGAGCCACCGCCATGAGAAGCCTGAGCACCGCAACTAGAGAAAAAGTCCGTGCAGCCACGAAGACCCAGCCCAACCCAAAAGTGATAATTATAAATAAAAAGATACTTGCTGAGCTCTGAAAGAATGAATGAAATTGGGGAAACATCTTTGCACAATTGCCAGCAGGATGTGTTGGGAAGAGAAACCAGTTCAGTTCAGTCACTTAGTCACATCCAACTCTTTGTGACCTCAAGGACTGCAGCTCGCCAGGCCTCCCTGTCTATCACCAGCTCCCGGAGCTTGCTCAGACTCATGTCCATCGAGTTGGTGATGCCATCCAACCATCTCATCCTCTGTTGTCCCCTTCTCCTCCTGCCTTCAATCTTTCCCAGCCTCAGGGTCATTTCTAATGAGTCAGCTCTTCGCATCAAGCGGCCAAAGTATTGGAGTTTCAGCTTCAACATCAGTCCCTCCAGTGAATATTCGGGACTGATCTCCTTTAGGATGGACTGGTTGATCTCCTTGCAGTCCAAGGGTCTCTCAAGAGTCTCCTTCAACACCACAGTTCAAAAGCATCAATTCTTTGGTGCTCAGCTTTCTTTATAGTCCAATTCACATCCATACATGACCACTGGAAAAACTATAGCCTTGACTAGATGGACTTTTGTTGGCAAAGTAACGTTTCTGTTTTTTAATATGCTGTCTAGGTTGGTCATAGCTTTTCTTTCAAGGAGCAAGCATCCTTTAATTTCATGGCTGCAGTCACCAACCAGTTGGGAGTCACTAAAACCTTCATTCCAGTCTCTGGGAAGTTGGCCTCTCTGAGCCTCAATTAATTCATCTGATAAAGGGAGTGACTCCTGACCCCCAGCACACTGGTAATTGTGAAGAATAAGCAGGTCACCATGAAAAACACCAGTTCTTCCCTTCCTTCATTCAGACTCAGACACAACAGACTATTTCCTAGTTCAGACAGGAGCTTGGCTAACCTCAGACATCTGCTGTCCCTGGGTTTGTTCAGGGCTTTGAAAGCTGCTGGTGACCCATGACGGTGGGGTCCACGGGTGGAGCCAGGCTGAAGCCGGGCTGCGAGAAGCAGCTTTGCCCCCAACCCAGGCTCAGGGAGCAGATGAGCTGGATCTGGCAGGGCAAGGGTTAAGCTGGAGCCACTTCAGATGGGCCCTTGCAGGGGTGAACCCGTTCATCATGATAAGTGTCATAGTAAAATCAATTCTCTGTGTACTTTTGGGAATTACAACTATCATTTTGGTGTGATTTATTTGGTGTATAACACGAACACGGCCATTTCTTTCATCATTCTGAAAGTTCATCTAAAATTGCTTTGAGTTTCTGGTTTTGGGGAGTGACATGTCCAATTGTTATCATCTTTCCCATGAAATATGGATCAAGGGATACACGGCTGCCGGCCTCGTTCCCTCCCCGTTACCTGCCTTAGGTGGCAGGGAAGTTCTATATCTCTAATTTCTCTTCCTTATTGCTCTCCCCACGTGAGAATCTGTCTTCAGATCGGTACAGGGTTAAGCCCTGGGGCCTTCCTCCCTGCCAGCCCTTGGGAATGTCTCTCCCTCTTGGGTAAGGAAAGGGGGTGATCTCAGAATAGTGGGGGCTCTCCAATTGCTTCTGCAGGTTCCCCAGGAGCTCTGCCCTCCCACTCTACCCCAAGTCTGATCCTGGACCTTAAGACTGTTTGCATCTGGGCCCAGCAGTTTAAGGGTTTCCGTGGTGGCTCAGCAGTAAAGAATCTGTTTGCAATGCAGGAGACGCAGGAGCCCCGGGTTAGATCCCTGGGTCAGGAAGATGCCCTGGAGGAGGGCATGGCAACCCACTCCAGTAGTCTTGCCTGGAGAATCCCATGGACAGAGGAGCCTGGTGGGCTACAGTCCAGAGGGTCGAAAAGAGTTGGACATGACTGAAATGACAGCGTGCATGCGTGCATAGCAGTTTAAAACTGCCTTTGGGTCAAAATGGGCGAGTCTGAGAGTTGCCCCTGCCCTGTAACTAGCTGTGTGACTTTGGGCAATTCCTTCAATTTCTCTGAGTTTTTCTATCTATAAAGTGGCTGCTGCTGCTGCTAAGTCACTTCAGTCATGTCCGACTCTGTGCGACCCCATAGACGGCAGCCCACCAGGCTCCCCCATCCCTGAGATTCTCCAGGCAAGAATACTGGAGCGGGTTGCCATTTCCTTCTCTAATGCATGAAAGTGAAAAGTGAAAGTGAAGTCGCTCAGTCGTGTCCGACTCTTAGTGACCCCATGGACTGCGGCCTACCAGGCTCCTCTGTCCATGGGATTTTCCAGGGAGTACTGGAGTGGGGTGCCATCGCCTTCTCCATCTATCAAGTGGAGATTATATTAATAATAAGGAGGACTGCAGGACTTAATAGCTGTAGCGTGTGTCTAGTGCCAGGCTAGGGTGGTAAATCCTACCTGTTACTGTGATAAGCAACTCTGGTTTTTGCTCTGAGCTAAGCTCTATGTCTGGGGCCTCAGTTTTCCCCAATTGGCCTCCTTTTTTAAAAAAAGTTTTTTTTTTATGTGAACCATTTTTGAAGTCTTTATTGCATTTGTTTCACTATTGCTTCTGTTGTTTATGTTCTGGTTTTTCTGCCGCAAGGCATGTGGGGTCTTAGCTCCCCAACCAGGGTCCGCACCTGCACCACCTTAATCACACTGGACCACGAGGGAAGTACCCCCACCAACTGGCCTCCTGAGGTGAGTTGCAGGTCTGCAGGAAGAAGGGGAATAGAAAATGTGGGTGAGTCATAACCCTGCCTTGGTGGGAGGCAAAGGGTGGTCCTTAAACTCTGGGTGATGCTTTGTCATCGTTTCTCCATCTTTATTTTGCTGATGGAAGCGCTTTGTATCTAGGCCCCCTGGCGGGGTTTTGGGGGGAACCTGGGACACAGAGAATAAGTGAAGTCAAAATCCTGCCAGTCTTCCCATCTGGCTGTGGCATCTGTGGTGGGGCCTGTGGTTTATTCCTGACATCTTTTTACAATAATAACACCACCCACCATGTATCACATGCACAGACCCCTTAAAAATCAGCATCGGGGTTTCCCCCCCCCCTCTGGGACACCTGTTCCATTTTCTTGAAATGGGGCAGCTATCTTTGTATACATTCCTCCTGACTTTTAGGTCAATGCCTGGCCCATCCAGGGTGTGCTGTCGTTGGGAACACTCTGTCATGCTTTCTCTCTCCCAAGCCCCTGCATTTTCTGTTCTTTCCATGGGACATGTGTGTCCCCGTTACCTCCCATCTGAATCTTCTCATCCTTCAGGATTCCAATGCCACCCCCTCCAGGAAGCCCTCCCTCATTCTCCCTGTGGGCGATGGTTTTGCTCCCATGGCTGTTTACCTGACTCTCTCTTTCAGCATCTTTCACTTTTTTCCTTAGCAGCAGAGATCTGTACACATACCTTATCTACCCAACTCTCTGTTAATTCCTGTCTGGGGGGCTATTTTTTTTTTTTTGCCTCTCATATCTAGCTTAGTGTCTGGCACCAAACAGAGCCTTCATGCATCTTTCCTGACTGTTTAATGACTAGAAGTCAAGTGGTCATGCCTTGCTGCTTCCGCAGAACCTTTGTGGAAGCTGGTGCTTACTAACGTTGCCGGTGGCCTGCACTTCCTCCCACTGAGAAGTCCTAGGTTTGCCTGCAGGTGATGAGTCCTGCTTTGGGGAAGCCTTTGCTTCAAATCCCTCCAGTTCTCCAGAAGGGACGAGCTGTCTCAAAGTCCCCAGGTGGAGCCAGGTAGGTTCCCTGTGGGTGGAAGGAGAGGATGCTGCAATGAGGGTGAAAAAGCTTGTGAGAACAGTGAGATTAAATAGGGAGAGCCCAGGAGCAGAAGGTTTGTCCCAGCAGAGGGGCAGAGGCGAGCTGGTCCTGGGCTGAACAGGGAGGGTGGTGAATCTGGCCTCATGCAGGGATTCAGGCTCAGTTCGCAGTCAAGGGAAGGAGCTATGGTTTCGGCATCAACACCCCACCCCAACCCTTCCTGAAAGCACAGAGAGAGCCCAGCTTCCCAGCAGAGGTGAGCAGGGCTGCTTGAGACAAAGCATCCTCTGTCCATGCTTCCTCTGATCAGGGTGAGGAAGAGAACTGCCCGAGATCCTTTAGTTCCAGGGAGGTTCCGGGAGAACGTTAGTGCAAATCACAGGGCCCCCGGCTTGGATGGCAAGGTGGTTGGTGCCTCCCACCCCATCTTCCCCTTGGGTGCTTCAAAACGCACTTCTGACCTTTGAAACGCCTCACTAATGCGGTATCCCCTTATTGCCACTGGCTGGGAGCTGTCGCTGGTACTCACGCCTGTGACAGGTGTTTATTAGCAAAACTGGCAGGATGGTCATCACCCTGAAAGCTGTCGAGTCCTCAGCGTAAAGGTGATGCTTGAGGGCTGGCACGTGGCCAGGCTGAAGCTGGCTACAGCGGCCACAGGGGAGGCTAGGGGTGACCAGAGCTGCTCTGGGAGTTGGGGTGCCCGTTGCTGGGAGGAGGGTTTCAGGCCTGACTCCCCTCTTGGTCCCCGAGAGATTCTTCTTGTCCTTCCTCCTCAACTGAGGCCTTGCCCAGAGGGTCACCGTGGTCCTTGACAAGCCCAGGACACTCTGCTGCCAGCCGTGCCACTCTTTAGCGATGGCCCTTGGGCAGATGGGGGGTGCCCTCAGGGACGAGGAGCCTGTGACCTCAGCCCTGCGGGGACCAGGCTTTGCAGGTGCCGTCCTGGGTGTGTGTGCCTTGCCTGCCCCAGGGGCCTTGACCGGACAAGCTGGGGTAAAAAGCCTGGGTGGTGCCAAGGGTCTTCTGATTAACACACAGCAGAGGACAAGTGTGTGTTTATCTTCTTTCCGTACCTTCTGGGGATTGGGGGAATCCAGGAAAGGCATGAATCTTGATCCACCGATGCTGAGTATTAGAGACAAACGCGATTTGGGGTTCATGGAATTCATGAGTTCTCAAATTTTTACACCCACTTTGTCAGAAGCAATTCTCCCAAGTTCTTTCTTTTTTAAAAAACTTTTATTGGAGTACAGTTGATTTTCACTGTTGTGTTAGTTTCAGGTATCCAGCACAGTGAATCAGTTATACATATACATATATCCCCTCTTCTTTAGATTCTTTTCCCATATAGGTCACTAGAGAGGGTTGAGTAGAGTTTCCCATGCTATATAGCAAGTTTCTATTAGTTATCTATTTTGTATATAGTAATGTGTACATGTCAGTCCAAATCTCTCAATTTATCTCCTCCTTTACCTTCAACTTCCCTGGTGGCTCAGGTGATAAAAACATCTGCTTGCAATGCAGGAGACACAGGTTCGATCCCTGGGTTGGAAAGATCCCCTGGAGAAGGAAATGGCAACCCACTCCAGTTCTCTTGACTGGAAAATTCCATGGATGGAGGAGACTTATAGGCTACAGTTCATGGGGTTGCAGAGTCGGACATGACTGAACGAATTCACTTTCAATTTCTTTACCCTCTGGTAAACATAAGTTTGTTTTCTACATCTGTAACTCCATTTCTGTTTTATAGATAAGTTCATTTGTACTCCTTTTAAATTTCTACATATAAGTGATATCATATGTTATTTGTCTTTCTCTGACTTACTTTATTCTAGGTTCATCCACATCTCTGCAAATGGCATTATTCCATTCCTTTTTTATGGTTGAGTAATATTCCATTGTGTATATGTACCACATCTTCTTTATCCATTCCTCTGCTGATGCACATCTGGGCTCTAAAATCACTGCAGATGGTGATTGCAGCCATGAAATTAAAAGACGCTTGCTCTTTAGAAGGAAAGTTATGACCAACCTAGTTAGCATATTCAAAAGCAGAGACATTACTTTGCCAGCAAAGGTCCGTCTAGTCAAGGCTATTATTTTTCTTTGGTCGTGTATGAATGTGAGAGTTGGACTATGAAGAAAGCTGAGTGCCGAAGAATTGATGCTTTTGAACTGTGGTGTTGGAGAAGACTCTTGAGAGTCCCTTGGACTGCAAGTATGAAGGAGATCAGTCCTGGGTGTTCATTGGAGGGACTGCTGTTGAAGCTGAAATTCCAGTACTTTGGCCACTTAATGCGAAGAGCTGACTCATTTGAAAAGACCCTGATGCTGGGAAAGATTGGGGGAGGGAGGAAAAGGGGAAGTCAGAGGATGGTTGGATGGCATCCCATGGGTTTGGGATGGACATGGGTTTGGGTGGACTCCGGGAGTTGGTGATGGACAGGGAGGCCTGGCGTGCTGTGGTTCATGGGGTTGCAAAGAGTCAGACATGACTGAGCGACTGAACTGAACTGAAGATTGCTTTTAGCTCAGACGGTAAAGAATCAGGAGATCCAGGTTCGATCTCTGGGTTGGGAAGGTCCCTAGGAGAAGGGAATGGCTACCCACTCCAGTATTCTTGCCTAGAGAATTCCATGGACAGAGAAGCCTGGTGGGCTACAGTCCATGGGGTCACAAAGAGTCGGACACGACTGAGTGACTAACACCCTAATATTCCGTTGTATGTATGTCCTGCATCTTCTTTACCCATTCCTCTGCTGATGCACATCCAGGTTGCCTCCATGTCCTGGCTATCATGAATAGTGCTGCAATGAACATTGGGGTGCATGTATCTTTTTGAGTTATGGTTTCCTAAATCATTTCTGTTCCATCAGCTGTGGCTTGATTCTCTGTATCTCCTTTGTCCTTCACTCTGGGGATTAATAAGTGATAACAGTAATGGAAATGGCGACAATGTCTGCCATCACTGACTTTATTGCACGTTTGTTCATTATGTGCTGGGAGTTCTGTGAGTTGTGGTAACACTGCTTGGAAGTTGGTTTCATCACCCTCACTGTACTGATAAAGCTCAGAGAGGAAGTTCCACTTGCTCAAAGTGGAGCCAGGGTCCAGACCCAGGTCCAAAAGACCCCTGGTGCATTTAGCTAGTCCCCTCCCCTTCCTCAGCTCATGACAGAGTCACGTCCTAATAAACTCATCATAAGTTGAAAATACTGTAAGGCAAAAATGCAAAAACCTACTGGACATCCTATGTGAGTCCAGCCTGCCTTAAAGGGGCTCAGAACACTTCCATTAGCCTGCTGCTGCTAAGTCTCTTCAGTCATGTCTGACTCTGTGTGATGCCATAGACGGTCCCCCGTCCCTGGGATTCTCCAGGCAAGAACACTGGAGTGGGTTGCCGTTTCCTTCTCCAATGCATGAAAGTGAAAAGTGAGAGTGAAGTTGCTCAGTGGTGTCCAACTCTTCGCGACCCCATGGACTGCAGCCTACCAGGCTCCTCCATTCATGGGATTTTCCAGGCAAGAGTACTGGAGTGGGGTGCCATTGCCTTCTCCATCCGTTTAGGGTTGGGCAAAATCATCCAACATCAAGCTTATTTGATCATTATGGGCTGAATCTCTCTTGTGATTGATGAAACACTGTACTGAAGATGGAGAACAGCCAACGGTTGTATGGGTGCGGCGGTGATCACGTCAACTATCTCCCCTGTGTCGGCGGGGCTGGCGGGGAGCTGTGGCTGCGTGCCCTGCCCAGCACCACCAGAGCCTCATGCCCAGATCGCAGGCCTGGGACAAGCTCAAAATGCAAAACTGGAATTACGGCTCCTACCAAATGTGTCTCGCCTTCACACCATCGTAAAGTTGAAAAATTGTACGTTGAACTGTCATAGGTTGGGGACCATCTGTGCTGTTGAGAGTGTAGCTTGTCACCCCCTCTGTGCCCTGGGTCAGGAAAGGCGCTGAGCCCCACAGATCAGAGAACTGAGGCTATACAGGTGAGCACGCACAGATGGCTGGTAGCTGGCACTCTTCTTTACCAGTCAGAGGATGACATGGTTGTCCCCAGCCCTGTGCTGGACACTTTAGGTGGGTCCCAAAAGGAATATGCCCAGAACTCCATGAGCTGCCATTTGCTGGAAAAATCAAACTGTGCTCCTAGGTCACGTTTATTGGGCTTTGGCTGGGTGTCAGGCTCGTGTTTTCATTTAGCTCTCGTAAGTATGAGGTTTGTCTTGTCATTATCCCTCTTTGATAGCAAGGAGAAAGACCCAGAGATGGTAAGCAATTTCTCCAGTGTCACACAACTAGGAAGGTGGAGACAGGAGTCACGCAAACCCATGACTGGCTGAGCACAGAGACTGTGCTCATACTTGTAATGCAGAAAACAACTGTGAACCTCAGGTGCAACCCAACTCTTTGATGGACATGAGAGAGAGGAGAAAGATTGTGCGTGTGTGTGTGTGTGTGTTGGGTGGGTGTGCTGGGGGGAGGGGAGCTCCTCAGCCAAGGTGGGACTTGAGCTGGGCTTTGATTTTAATTAGGGAGATAACAGGGATGGTGTCCTGGGAGGAAAGAATATCCCAGATACAGGCTGGGAAGTAAGAAAGATAAATTGAGACGTTCAGCTTTTCCATCCTATTTGACTCTCATCAATCAGTTGATTCCAAGCCTCCTTTTCAGTAGTTCACAAACATCAGTTTGCCAATTGGGAGATAAGGGTGTGTATGTGTCATGGAAGCTTGTGCGGCAGAGTCAAAGAGTGTCCAGCTTAGAACCGAGTTTAAGTCCAAAGCTGCTATTTACTGTGCGTCTTTGGGAGAACTTTTAGCTCAGTTTTATCGTCAGTGAAAACTGGATGGTAACAGGTAGCTTATCTACCTCTCACCATCATTTTTGATAAGCAAATGAGATAAGGTTCAGGTAAGAAGCACTTTATAATTTACGAACTTTCCTCAGTTAGGATTATTAATTAAATGGAACTACAGGAATGTTTGCGAGTAAAACAGGTTGTGCAAGCATTTGTGAGTTTCAGTGGTTATGTCTCGATTTATGTCTGCATAGATGTGACTACTGGCAATTATGTGTGTGGGGTGTGTGTGTGTGCATCCTTTGGTCTTTGGAACATCACCTAGACAGCATTACCTAGCAACAGACTCCCATAGAGACTTCCCTTTGCCATGTGGTTATGTGTGTCGGGCACAGTGGCCCCCATTGATGATCTGAAGTCTCCCTATAGCCCTGTGACTGTAATGCCATTGTAATGCCATTGTAACTGTTCTTTCCCTCCCAGTATTATGGAGGCATAATTGACATATAGCACTGTACAAGTTTAAGATAGCTTCCCTGGTGGCTCAGGTGATAAAAGCATCTGCTTGCAATGTGGGAGACACAGGTTCGATCCCTGGGTTGGGAAGATCCCCTGGAGAAGGAAATGGCAACCCACTCCAGTTCTCTTGCCTGGAAAATTCCATGGATGGAGGAGTGTTATAGGCTACAGTCCATGGGGTCGCAGAGTCGGACATGACTGAGCGAATTTGCTTGTAACTGTTCTTTCCCTCCCAGTATTATGGAGACATAATTGACATATAGCACTGTACAAGTTTAAGACATGCCATGATAACCATTTAATTTTTAATTAAAATTTATTTATTTATATTGATTGAAATGTAGTTGTACAGTGTTATATAAGTTACAAGAGTATAATATAGTAAGTCACAATTTTTAAAAGTTATGTTCCATTTATAGTTATTATAAAATATTGGCTATATGCCTCCTGTTGTATAATATATCCTTGCAGCTTTTTTTTTTTTATAAATAATAGCTTGTACCTCTTACTCCCCTGCCCCTATATTGCCCCTCCCCAGTCTCCTCTCTCTAGTCACAGCCACGAGTTTGTTTTCTATATCTGTGTCTGCTTCTTTTTGTTATATTCACCAGTTCATTGTACTTTTTAGGTTCCACATGTAAGTGGTATCATTTGTTATTCTTTATCTGACTTATCCATCCACATTGCTGAAAAAAGGCAAAACTCCATTCTTTTTTATGACTGAGTAGTATTTCATTATATAAATAATTGTACGCACACATATGTAAATTGTACACATATTGAAAATACATGTACATATGGACTTCCCTGGTGGCTCAGATGGTAAAGAATCTGCCTGCAGTGCGGGAGATCTGGGTTTGATCCCTGGGTTGGGAAGATGCCCTGGAGAAGGGAATGGCAACCCACTCCAATATTCTTGCCTGGAGAATCCCATGGACAGAGAAGCCTGTCGGGCCACACCCCGTGGGGTCACAGAGAATTGGCCATGACTGAGCGACTAAGCTCATACAGCACATATACATGTATAACACATCTTTTTTATTCATTCATCTGTTGATGGACACTTACATTGCTTCCATATCTTGGCTATTGTAAATAATGATGCTGTGAATATTGGGGTGCTTGTTACTTTTTGAAGTAGTATTTTTGTTTTCTTTTGAACATGTACCCAGGAGTAGAATTTCTGCATCATATGGTAACTCTATTTTTAGTTTTGGGGGAATTTCCTGGTGGTCCAGTGGTTAGGAGTCTGTGCTTTTAAGGGTGAGGGTGTGGGTTCAATCCCTGGCTGGGGAACTAACAGCCTGCTAGCAGTGTGATGGGGCCAAAAGAATAAAAATAAAGGTAGTTTTTAGAGGAATCGCCATACTGTTTTCCATAGTGGCTGCACCAATTTACATTCCCATTAACAGGGAACAAGAGTTCCCTTTTCTCTGCATGTTTGCCAGTGCCTGTTTTTTGTGTTCTTTTTGATATTAGCCATTCTGACAGGTGTGAGATGACATCTCATCACGCTTTTGGTTTGCATTTCCCTGATCACTAGTGATGTTGAGCATCTTTTCATGTGCCCATTGGCCATCTGCATTTCCTATTTGGAAAAATGGCTGTTCAGTTTTTCTGCTCATTTTTTAATCTTTTTTTTTTTTTATGTTGAGTTGTGTGAGCTGTTTATATATGTTGGATGTTAATCCCTTATTGGTCATATCATTTGTCAACATTTTCTCCCATTCAGTAACTTGTCTTTTATTTTTGTCAATGGTTCCTTTTACTGTGCAAAAGCTTCGAAGTTTAATTAGGTCCCATTTGTTTATTTTTGCTTTTTATTTCCTTTGCTTTAGGAGATGAAGCCAAAAAAATATTGCTGCGATTTATGTCAAAGAGTGTTCCGCCTCTGTGTTCCTCTAGGAGTTTTATGGTATCCGGTCTTAACATTTAGGTCTTTAAAATGTGGTAACCGTTTAAAGCTAGTAACAGAGTCTGGATGTGAGCTGGGGTGTGCTGTTTCTTCCAGCTGCTGTGGCTTTTTCCAGAAACCAGAAGGGGCCCCTCCAAGAGCAGCTGGGGCCCCGGTGTTGTGGAGAAGCCCCTGTCAGGCAGACAGACACTTTTTCCTGGGGTCCCCCTGCCCCATTTCCTTAGTGCCTTCCTACCAGCCTGTTTTGAGGGAGCTCAATTTGCTTTCCTGGGAGTATGGAGGGTGCCTCCCAGCTCACACCATCAGCGGAGCCCATCCAAGCTCTTGACTGCTTGGGCGGGGGTCTTCAGGCATTTTGGAGTGTCTATTGTAGACTGTGTCCTCTGAACTCCAACCTGGGGGACAGAGTTGGAAGGATAGCTGGCTTCCTTCTTCCCAGCCATCTTCTCCAGGACCTACCTCTGGCTCCACCCAGATGGCAGGGAAGCTGGGATGTAGCCCCAGGCCTGAGGCTCTGCCCGCAGGCAAAGCACAGGAGGTTGGTAAGACCCTTAGGGCCCATCGGGAGACCCCGCTGCCACCTACCGCGGGGGCTACAGGGGGATCACGCCCTTTCAGCCTCTATGACTTTGCTGTTACTTCCTGTTGGACTTGTATTATGGGCTGCTCCACAGGAAGCCAAGACCCCTCAGTGAGATCAGGTATTCCTGTTGAGAATTAGACTTCAAACATCTACCACCAGGCTCTGAGTGGAGCTGGGCTGGCCTTGGACGGTGGGCAGCCTCAAAGGAGTTCAGGGAGGGCTGCAGCTGAGGCTGGTAGAGGCTGGTCATCTGCACACCCATGTGTAAGCCACAGACAGTGCCTGGGAGGCTAGTCCTGCATATGGCACACCTATGGGGAGGGCTGCCCGTATCTCCATGCATATTAGGAGGCATCGCGAATTTTCCTTTGATTATGGAAATAATGTACACCGAATGTAAGAAATTTACAACATGTGCTCCTGTGTAAAGAAGAACTAAAACTAACCCGTCAGCCTACTATGTAAAATGGCTACTCTTACCATCCTGTATTTCTTTCTACTCTCTTTCTGCGCGCGCACACGTGTGTGTGTGTGTGTGTGTGTGTGTGTGCGCGCTCAGTCACTTCAGTCGTGCCTGACTCTTTTTGACCCCATGGACTGTAGTCCTCCACACTCCTCTGTCCAAGGGATTCTCCAGGCAAGAATCCTGGAGTGAGTTGCCATGCCCTCCTCCAGGGGATCTTCCCCACTCAGGGATTGAACCTACGTCTCCTGCATTGCAGGCAGATTCTTTATTGCTGAATCTCTGGGGAAGCCCCAGTAAGGATGCGTATGTATTAATATTTAACACTCTCCTGTTTTCTCTCAGATCAGAGAAGTGCCAGCCAGAGGCCTGGGAGTTACTCTTGCCCTGTGAGCCTGCGGCTATACATAGGGGACATATTTGTGTGTGTGTGTGTGTGTGTGTGTGTGTGTGTGTGACAGAGACAGAGACACAGAGAGAGAGAGAGAGAGACTTTGTCCAGCTCTTAGGGCTTGAGTGACACCAAGGAGGCTGTGGGGTCTTGTCCCATAGTGGAAAATGGAAAGGGCTTAGCCTGGAGCCAGACCTGAGTTTGAGCTCTGACTGAACTGCTTGTGAGCTGTGTGATTTTCTGCAGTCTGCTTGATTTCTCTGAGTCTTGATGTCCTTATTCGTAGATGGAGATGGTGTCTACCTCACAGTGTTGTCATCGAGATTAAATATGCTCATTTAGGTCAATGCCTAGCATGTGGTAGGCTCAAAAATACACATTATTTGTCTTCACCTTTTCAATCATTCCAGGCAAGATTTTTCCTCCATTTTCCAGAATATTCTCTCTTCCTGGGCACTTTGTCCTGTCATTTACTCAACATAAATGTCAGTTTCAGCCTCATCAAAGGATCATAGGCTTTAGGCAACATCCTTATCATCAGTTTTTGCACTGAATAAAGGTTAAGAGGAAGAGGGCCAGGCTTAACCCCAAAGTGTGCACGTGTGATCAGTTGTTCAGCCGTGTCTGACTCTTTGTGACCCCATAACTGTAGCCCGCCAGGCTCCTCTGTCCATGGGATTCTCCAGGCAAGAATACTGGAGTGGGTTGCCATGCCGTCCTTCAGGGGATCTTCCTGACCCAGGAATTGAACCTGCATCTCCTGCACTGACAGCCGGATTCTTTGCCGCTGAGCTACCTGGGAAACCTTCTTTAACTTCAAAGGACGAGACCTTAAAAAAGGCAAGAGTCACCCTGGTGCCTCCTAGGGTCCCCCTACCTGTTGATTCTGCCTATGCGAGGAGCCTCTCCCTTCCGTGTCTTTAGACCTGGGCTTGAAGGCTTTGCTCAGAGCCTACTCTCGGCTGTGTCCCTGGGCCCTGTCCACTGCCTCTGGACATGGCTGGCCCAGCTGAGCCATCTTTGGAACTGTGAGCATGGGCGTGCGTGCTGGAATGCCGGCCTGGGGGCTTCGGGAGGAAAGGTGCGGGAAGCAGGCAGGAATGTGCCAGGCTGGTTTGCATTGCCTGCCAGCATGGAAACTGCCCATCAATCACGGTGCACAGCTGCGGGTGCCCGGGGCAGGGGTGAGGAGGGAACGCTGACTGTCATGTGGGTGGGAGCAGGCTCTGGGCTCAGGCTGGGAGGTGCACCCTCCAGGGAGACGGTTTCCAACTCAAGGTAAAAACAAAGCAAAACAAAATGTACAGAGGCACTCGGTTCAGGTCAGCCGCTCAGTCGTGTCCGACTTTTTGCGACCCCATGAATCGCAGCACGCCAGGCCTCCCTGTCCATCATCAACTCCCGGAGTTCACTCAAACTCATGTCCATCGAGTCAGTGATGCCATCCAACCATCTCATCCTCTGTTGTCCCCTTCTCCTCCTACCCTCAATCTTTCCCAGCATCAGGGTCTTTTCCAATGAGTCAGTTCTTCCCATCAGGTGGCTAAAGTATTGGAGTTTCAAATTCAGCGTCAGTCCTTCCAATGAATATTCAGGACTGAAATCCTTTGTATATAAAATAGATAAGCAAGAGGATCGACTGTATAGCACAGGGAACTACATTCAATATCTTATAATAACCTATCATGGAAAAGAATCTGAAAAAGAATACATATGCATATGTATAACCGAATCACTTTGCTGTATACCTAAAATGTTGTAAATCAACTATATTTCAATTTTTCAAAAATGGCCTAACACTGGGATAGGCTTCTGTGAGGTCATCTTTAGAGGAATACCATCTTTAGAGGTATTCCAGAACCTGCTGCTCACCCTCAGGGGCTGTGGTTGAAAGGATTCTGACACTGGATTCCTGGTTTGTGATTTCAAACTGAAGGGGATAAGCTTTTACTTTTACTTAATTACATGTACGTTGTACTAAGCACACAGCAGGGTCTGTGTTAATTTCGTACACATATTAACTCACTTCATTAACGAGGTCCACGAGGTAGGTCCTCATATTTCCATTTTATAGATGAGGTAACTGGACTTCCCAGGAGGTACTTGTGGTAAAGAACCTGCCTGCCCATGCAGGAGACATGGGAGATCTGGGTTCAATTCCTGGGTGGGGAAGATCCCCTGGAGAAGGGCATGGCAACTCACTCCAGTATTCCTGCCTAGAGAATCCCACAGACAGAGGAGCCTGGCGGGCTACAGTCCATGGGGTTGCAAAGGGTTGGGCAGGACTGAGTGACTCGCGCTTGCCTGGACTTGAGGTAGGGCCTCATATTTCCATTTTATGATGAGGAAACTGAGACATAGATAAGAAGCTGGCCCAGGAGTTTCCGACTAGTCAGTCCAAATCCAGAGTCTGTTCCCTTGCCTGCTCTGCTGCTGTGGTCCTGTCTGGGGTGTTTCTAGGAGCCCAGGTTGTGGTATCTGAGTCCAGGCATGGCTAGGGGCATCCGGCAAAGTCCAGCAGCAGGCTCTGCGAGGAGTCCTTTTCTGCAGGCATGGCTTTTAACCTGTAGGATGGTGTGACAGACGGGGTGGCCACCCAGGTGACAGAGAAGAGATGGCCCCTCTCCTGAAGCAGGAGGGTCATAGCGTCAGAGAACCTGACTGCTTGGAAGCCCAGGTAGGCAAGGGGCTTGAAGGACATCTGTTCTAGGACCCAAGAACAGGGAAGAGGTGCTGCCAATCCCAGGGGACTTCACGGAGAAGGAGACTCAGTCCGGGGGACAAGATGAAGATCGTGACGTCAGAACTGGCAAGCGGTGTTGGGAGTATTCAGGAAGAGGGCTTGGTGTGGAGCCCCAGGGCTGGGCTGGGTCAACTGCCCAGAAAGGAGGGCCGGCTTTGGAACACAGAGACTGGGCTCTGATCCCCAGACCTGCCGCTTTTGCTGTTTGTGTGACTGGGACACATGGCCAACTTCTCTGACCCTTGGTTTCCTTCTCTTGAAAGGTGGGTATGATGATTGGATGGGGCGGCGGGAATCAAATCAGCCCGTATTTGCTCCTGTAGAGACTTGTAGACAAGAGCGGCACATTGAGTGTCTTTGAATGCTGTTCGGTTGGGTTGCCCTTGTCTTGGGTGGGGATTGACCTCAGAGCAGGTGGAGGAGAGTGCGGGGCAGGGGCTGGAGAAGGGAAGGGCCAGGAGGGCTTCAGAGAGAAGGCTGGGAAAGCCAGGCCCTTGAATCATCCCTCTGCCAACTCTGGGGCCTGCGATACCCCACGTTGCGATCATCAAGTTAGTCAAGGCTTTGAAGGACCCTCTGGGTACCAACCCCAGGATCAGGTAGCTGGGGGCTATGGAAGGAGTTAGGACTGCTAAGGAATAACCTGGGATTTCAAGCTAATAATGCATTGAAAACCCCCAGGACCAGGGAGTGGGCTGGACCTCCCTCCCCCGGAACTGTAGTAGCACAGAACTGCTCCTTAGCTTCCCTTCCCATGTTCCCTGGGTGCCCTAGCATACCCCTCTATCTCCTCACCTGCAGAATGGGAGGATATCTAAGGTTAATTACATACCTTCCCTGGTCTTAGAGACCAAACATCTTTTTCCGCTCATCTGAACATTTAGAATTACTTCCAAGTTAGAGGTCTTTGTGCAAGGTAGCTAGACTAACAAAAGTGTTCACAAACTGAGAATGACAATAGCATGGTCTAATGTTTAGATCCATCAAGTTCTAGAGTTAGTGATGATACCCTACGTGTTAGGTTTAGCATTCATAAAATTCCCATCTTGGAGACGAGGCTGTTGAGGACCAGAGAAGTTACCTGACTTGCCGGAGGTCACACAGCTGATTAGTGGTAAAGCCAACTCCTTACCGGGGTTTTCCCATCCAGCTCTGATTCAAAGTAACTGCCCATGTCTTAGATGGGCCTCAGTCTCCCCATCTATGAGACGGGTGGATGGTTCCCTCTGGCAATAAAAGGTTATGATCTTATGATTTCTCTGTTCCTGGGAGAGCAGGGCTTTCTCTCAGCTCTGGTTGATACGTTTCTGTCTTGGTCTCCGGAGCATTTGGAAATTAATCAATGTCCTCCTCTTGTTGTTGCTTTTTAAGATTTTTTCTTTTTTCGGATGTGGACCATTTTAAAAGTCTTTATTTACTTTGTGATAATATTGCTTCTATTTTATGTTTTGGTTTTTGGCCACAAGACGTGGGATCTTAGCTTCCCAACCAGGGAATGAGCCTGCATCAACTGCTTTGGAAGGTGAAGTCCTAACCCCTGGATGGCCAGGGAAGTCCCTTCTCCTCCTCTGCTAGTGGAGGCTGGAAAGTAGGCCCCGAAGATTAATCCCGAGATGCCTCCGGATTCTCTTCTCATCATGCAGGGAGATTTTCAGGATCAACATTTCTGGTTATGAGGAGCCATCAAGGTCATCATGTGTCCAGCGGGGCCTTGCCGGGTGGGTGTAGAGTCCAAGCCCTTGCCTTCAGCAGGATGGACAAGTTGATCTGGACAGATCCCCTGCCTTCCTTCTTCTTTTAAGCCTCCTTGAAGAAGGCATATCTATGTCAGGCCCTGAGACACACAGCCGTGTTTCCCAACCATCCTCGCCAGGAAGCTGTTCTTAATGTTGAACCTTAATCCCTCACGCTGTAACTCAAGGCCCTTGCCTCTTGTTGAGTGCAAATGGGGAACAGCTGCTCCGGCTCAGGCTCTGACATCAGCTATTTCTCAAGATGACCCTGCGAGGCAGGCCAGGGTCATTAGGCCCAGTTTGGTTCTCAGTGCACACGTATCTATTCCTGCTCGCATGGCCCGAGACAGGCTTGGTGGGCCCCCGAGTGGCTGTCAGTTTCTGGGGCGTGTCTCTTAAGATGCTTGTCTCCTGATATTGTTCCAGGTAGCCAGACCAACAGGTTCACACATTGAGAATAACAATAGCAAGGTCTCATGTTTAGAGCTATCGAGTTCTAGAATTGGTGATGGTGTCCTGCATATTAGGTTTAACATTTATAATATTCCCATCTTGGGGGCAAGGCTGCTGACGAGGAGAGGAGTTCAGTGACTTGCTGGAGGTCACACAGCTGGTTAGGGGTGAAGCCAGATGGACTGCGGATTCTGAGGGCAGAGCTGCTGCCTGTTCAGCTGGCTTTATGAAGGCCCTTCTTGCTCTCCCTGCCGGCTGATCCTGCATTCCCGAGGGGAGCAGTTTTAGGGAAATAGCTGAAAATGAAAACTTGAGCCGCTAATCCGAGGAAGTGTCCAGATGACATTCTCGGGCATCTCCTTTGCCTTGTACATGGCCCTGTATTGGGGAAGTCTTCCCACTGGGCAAAGCTGGGGCTGTTCTATGAGGCTGCATGATTCCCCCCGTCCTAGGAGGTCCCACTCAGGGCCACGAGGGTTCTGTGGTCACCTGGCTATTGTCCGGCCTCTGTCCTCTCTGCAAGGAGGCAGGGATGGCCTCTAATCCAGTACTTTGCCACCTGCATCGTTGCTAAGAACAAAGTGTCACCAGCAAGCCGGGGCCCATGGGCCCGGTGGGTGAAGAGGGCTTTTCTCAGCTCGTGTCCTATCTGGCGTGCTCTCTGGTCTCTGTTTAGAGAAACTGTGGCTAACATGTTTGGAAGAACAGGTGAGCACATGTGAGGGGATTTCAGGGGCCTGGGCGGGGCCATTGTGTCCCCTCTTCCCGGGTTTGCTTTTGATGGGAACTCCACGACCCTCTGGAGTGTTCCTGGTGGTCTGCGGCCCGGCCCCTGCGTCCTCTCCCCAGATGGCAGGGACTAACCCCGGCCAGAGGCTCTGCTTAATGAGGGGACTTCAAGGCCCGGCCTGCCCTAGCCACCCCCTCTGGGGGCTGTTTTATTCCCATCCATAAAGCTCCTTGGTGAGGGTGGGGGGTGGGGTTAGAGCCGGGCTGTTCCTGATGTTTATCAGAGGCCTGGATCAAAGCTGTCCAGGTCGTAAATCTCGGTGGCTGTCAGGCCCCAGGGCAGCTGAGGAGGGCTGATGGCCCTCTGGGCCTCAAAGGAAAAAATTCGCTCCACTCCGCCCACTGCCGTCTCTGCCAAGAAGCTGTCCTCGGTGGAGCCTCTGCTGGGCCCTTCCTTTCCCGGGAGCTGCTCTGGGGATGGGGCGCGTGAGGGTGAGGGGCGAGGCTGCCGGCCCCTGAGTGTCTGAGTGTGCACACGCGGGGGTGTTGGGTGTCTTCACCAGGGTGGCCGTGAGATGCCTGAGGGTACCTCCACAGGCGGCCAGATCGGGGAGAGGGAGACAGAGCTCTGGAGCCCAAAGCCCTCGCTTTACAGAAGAGGCCCACGAGCAGGACACGCTCACTCGCTCACAGTGCCCTCAGCCGGACTCCTCAGGAAGCCAGCCCACGAAACCGTGCCCTCGGTTCTCTGTCAGGAGCAGAGCGTCGAGGCCTCGGGAATCGTGGTCAGGATTCAAAACCTCGAGAAACGGCCCCTCAGCTCCGGGAAACCCTGCCTCACCCTTCTCTGGCGTTCATGGAGGCCGTGACTGTGGGTTTTGTAGGCGCCTCGGGGGCTGTGTGGCATGGGGCTGACGTGCTAAGTCACTCCGTGTCCGACTTTTTGCGACTCCACAGACTGTAGCCCGCCAGGCTCCTCTGACCATGGGATTTTTCTAGGCAAGAATACTGGAGTGGGTTGCCATGTCCCTCTCTAGGGGATCTTTCCAACCCAGGGACTGAACCTGTGACACCCATGAGAAATTTGAGGTTGGAGAAGAATATGAAATGAAGCTGGAGGGTCTCAGACACCGTTGGACGGTGAGGGGCTGCTGCCCCCTCCCTGGATGGACTGAATCTCGTCCAGGTGGTCACGGGTGTGGAACTTTCTTGCCTGGGTATGTAGGAGGCCTTGATGGTCCTCTCCTTGCCTCAGGACACTGGCAGCTTTGGTCTAAGGTTTTAGCTCTCTTTGAAGGGGTAGAGGACTCTTTTAGGCAAAACTCACCATTTTCTGTCTTCTTCAGGGTTTTCTTAAGAATCAGAAGTGCCAGTGGAGAAAGAGGTTGTAGAAACAACTTAGCTCGACCCTTTCATTTATCCCCCAGGAAAATGAATCCAGAGAAAGGAAGAGACTTTTGGCAGAAGGAAAGCCGTCCGCCCAGAGACCCTGGGGACTGGCCTGGGTTCCCAGGAACTCAAGTCTGAGCTGGCTCACCAAACAGCACGCTAGCGTTGCTGTTGATAAACCATAGATGTGCTTATATAAAACACATAAATGTATATGACCATGATTCTGTGAAAATGCCCCACAGATAAAAGTGGCTTTAAATCCCCTATAAAATGTTAAAGGCGAGTCCTTAACTCCCAGCCACTCAGCAGGCTCTCAGAGGCAGGGGTGGTGTCAGCTACACTGCTGACCATTGAGTATCTGGGCTTGTGAAGAGGAGGCTGAGAAG
The DNA here is from genome assembly GCA_006410935.1 of Redunca redunca. NCBI lineage: Eukaryota > Metazoa > Chordata > Mammalia > Artiodactyla > Bovidae > Redunca > Redunca redunca. The sequence continues at coordinate 77,149 of SJYQ01005518.1, read as the reverse complement.
AGAAGGGGATAGTCATGGGATCGAGAAGGGGGGGTCTCAGAGACTTGGGTTCCAGGCCAGGCCAGGCCCTGGCAAACCGTGGCCGTGGGCAGGCTCCCTCGTGGTTTCCTGATGTACTTGCCTCACAGGTGGTTCTACAGATGAAGCTGTGTCGGTTCTTAGAGCAGCACTGGGGACCTGATATGTGCCCAATACGTGTCCCTTTGTAGAGACGCCTTGGGATCTTGATCCAGGTCACACTGGAAATAATCTCACGGTGGGAGGCAGAAGCAAGGTGGCTCTTGGTCAGGACGCGGGCACGCAGGGTCTGTGGAAGCTTAGGGACAGATCCCCCTCCAGGTGACGTGGGGCATGGGAGGGCTGGGTTCAGTTAACTCAGATTTATCCCAGTTGCTGTGGAATGGGTGGCTTTTAGGGTCTTTGTTCCATCTTGGCAGTGGGGTGGGTACCCCCTGGGCCGAGCTCTGGGGCTCCGTTGCGGTCTGGATTGTGTAATACACATTTGTATGTTGAAGTCCCAACCCGCAGTCCCTCAGAATGCACTGTGTTTGGAGATGGAGGTCTTTGAAGAGGCCATTAAGTTAGCATAGAGTCATTAGGGTGGGTCCTAGTGAGAGGAGGGCATCTGGGCATTTGGCACAGACTCATAGGAAGACTGTAGCAAGACACAGGGAGAAGAAAACAGCCGTCTACAAGCCCAGAAAAGAGGCCGACTCTGGGGTGCTGGACTTCCAGACCCGGGAACTGTGAGAAAATACGGTTCATCTGCCGAGGCCACTCCGCCTGTGACTCCTGGCCCAGGCAGAGCTGACTCACTCGGCGCGCACCCAGCCCTCCCCCTGAGGCCGGAGCAGCAGCAACGGCTGCTCCTCCCCTGTGCCCAGAATCCTGGACAGGACTGAGGCCCTCAGAGTCCACGGCTGCACCCCCACCTCAAGCCTTATCCAGTTATGTCTGGGGAGGCGCCTTGCCTGGGGAGGTTCCCGGGGGCGGCTCTGATGACAGGGTCCATGTCCCTGGAGACGCTGCCTCCCACCTCAGGCCCACTCAGGCCTGCCTCCCCGGGGGTTGGCGCTGAGGGGTTGCGGGCAGGTGTCGCTGCTCAGTCCCCGAGGAGGCCGGAAGCCTCTCCCCACCCCCACCTCCCCGGTCTGCCGGCAGCTGGAGGCCTGGCGGCCCTCGGCCCAGTGAGGGGAGACGGGCTGCCTCCCAGGCCACGCCAGGTGGGGAGCTTCCCGGGCTGGCTGCTGGGATGGGCGCAGGGAAGGCCCGAACCTCGTGTGTTTCACTCCTGCCAGCTTCCAGAGTGACAGACGCACAAAGCTACCTTTTATAGGTGGGAAATTACAGGTGCTGCCACTTCAAAGGCCTTGGCAGCCAGAGCTCTTCTTTGATGGATGACAGTATTATGCATGGTGATTTATTGCTGGGGCCACTTTGACAACAGAAATAACCAGTTTCTCCACCTTCTTGGCCCCCTCCCCCACACCTGGCTGGATTTTTTTTTTTTTTTTTTGGTGGGGGAGCCGGTGGGGGGTGACCTCCCCATGCAGAGAGGCTAGGGCCCCTGTTTTACACACACACGGTGAGGTTTCTGGCCTATTAACTTGTCATCGTGTGTCATAAAGTTTAGTGAAACGCTGGCAGATTGTAATCCTAAACAGGGCAATTACCCTATTATTAAAGCGGCTTGCTTTCTTTCTCTTTGTTTTATTTTGCTTTCTCTCTCTCTCCTCCACCTCCTTTCCTGGTTGGGGTTGATCTTACTTCTGTGCTACCTGCTCGATTAGTCATGGACAGGAGGCTCCTGCTCTGCAGAGATCGCAGTGACCCTGGCCTTGGCTGGGCGGAGCTCGAGGGGAAGCAGAGCATGGCAGCTCATTGCCTTGCTGCTGGCTGCAGCCAATGGAGAGACGGACAGACGGACCAGGTCGGGGAGACAGGGAGCTGTCCCAGCCCCCGGAGCTGTAGGCAGGCAGCAGAGAAAAGCAGGAGGCAGCAGGATGGTTTCAGGCTCCAGCAAATGAGGGTTTTTTTTTTTGAACCCATTGCTTTTGCAGGTCACTTGGGTTTCTCTCCAGGCGTTGTCTCCCTCTGCCCTTTTCTAGCTCACTTTCAGATCTGGAGGTCGCAGTAGGGTGACTGATGGAGTTTGAGTCCTGGCTGCCACTTACTTGCTGCAATTCCTCTGCCAGAGACAGACAATTTCTAGTCTTTTTTGATTTTTAACATTTTTTAATTTTTATTTTTATACCAAAAACATTTTGTATGGGAGTATAGCTGATATACAGTGTTGTGGTAGTTTTAGGTGAACAGCAAAGGGACTCAGCCATACATGTACATGTATCCACTTCCCCCCACAAACTCGCCTCCCATCAAGGCTGCCACATAACACTGAGTGGACTTCCATGTGCTAAACATTAGCAGGTAGGGGATAGTTAGGACTTTGGGAAGGTCATGTACACACACTGCTATATTTAAAATGGATAACTATTAAAAAAAATTTTACTTATTTGGTTGCACCAGATCTTAGTTGCAGCAAGCAGGATCTGGTTCCCCCACCAGGGATCAAACCCATGGCCCCGCATTGGGAGCGTGGAGTCTTTGCCACTGAACTACCAGGGAAGTTTCGAGACTCAGTTTCTAAGTCTATAAAATGGGAGTGGTGTTCTTGCCCTGTCTACTTCACTTGGATTTAGAGAAGATCAAATCAGATAATGGGTATGAAAGAGGGTGATTAATAACAAATCACTCTACAAATCTGGGGGATTACTGTAATTTCATATGTGCCATCGCAGCATTTTGTTTTGTGTTTCATTAAGCCTCAGCTCCTGTTATTCCAAAGGATTGTAAGCATGGGGGATCAGTCTTCAGTTTCTCTTCTTGTTCTTCAAGGTTGTGATGACCTTGGTCTCTAAATTGACGCGGGAGTCATTGTTGAGCTCATGGTCTGAACAATGGGGGTTTTCAGGCACCTTCATGACAAACAGTGGCTCTGTATACAGTGCTAGGTTAAGAATACAGAACCACATAGGCAGGTGGTCAAACGGACATAACTGGATCATAGTTTGCCAGATCTTATAAGGACCTTAGGGAATGACTACCCATTTTATAGACTTGTAAACTGAGGCTGAAGAGGTAGAATCATGTTCCAGATGTCAGCAGAGGTGGGACTAGGGTTCAAGTTGCTGACCCCCAGTCCAGTTCTTTCTCACTGGGAGAAGCCTCTTAATGACCTTGATTCTGGTTGCTCCTTCTCTTCCACTGTCAGGAGATTTCACTTGTTTCTTCAGGTATTCTCATCAATTTGCTTTCAGGGGAGGATCTGCTGGTAGTCTTACACCCTAGTATGAATTTAAGTCAATATTTAGCTCAATATTTGCTTTTGCAGCCTCATCCCTGGTTATACAGAGCTGGGCTTTGTTCCCTGTCAATAGGGATTCTAGCGGCGGTAAGAAGAGAGGCAGTGCCTTTTGGAGGCAGAGACTTGTGATTCTCACCCCCTGAAATCATCTTAGTTGCTTACTCTGCAGGGCAGCCATGGCTGGGCCCTGCTTCCTGAATTGTGCTGCTCTGGCCAAGATCTATGTGTCCAGAGTTCAGAGCGTGTTTGTCAGGACCTGTCAGAGAGTAGGGTTGGGTAGATGGATGGAGTCAGACAGGTTTAAAAATGGAAAGAAGCCAGACAGAGCGGAAGTGGTCCTTAAATACCCTGCCCCTTCTGTTTGTTCCTGCTTTCTTTCCCATAGTTGGAAAAATGCTAGAAATGGACCAGTGTTAAGAACTGTAAGTTCCTATTGTACAGCAGAAATGAACATGACATTGTAAAGCAACTATATTCCAATCAAAAAAAAAAAAAGACTTAAATTCCAAGTGGTCAGTGTGGGGCCAGTTTCTGAGTCCCTACCATGTGCCAGGCATATCCTGTGTGCAGGGTGGCAAGGAAAAGAGATAACATCAGCCTCATAGAGCTCAAGTCAGGGCCCCAGGTAAGGGGAGTAGGGACTCCTCGTGGCAAATGTATTGGTTTTTCTGTCTTTGTCCATGAAGGGAGCAGTGAAGCCCTTTCTGTAGGTCACCTTGAAACTTTGGTAGAATGTGATAAGATCTGACATCGAGAAAATGGAGACTTCCCTGATGGTCCAGTGGTTTAGACTTTGCCTTCCAATGCTGGAGGTGTGGGTTCAACCCCTGGTGGGTGAGCTAATATCCCACATGTCTTGCAGCCAAAACAAAACAAAACAAAACATAAAACAGAAGCAATATTGTAACAAATTCAGTAAAGGCTTTAAAAATGGCCCACATCAAAAAAATCTTAGAAAAAAAGAGAGAGAAAATGATGTCTGCAAATTTTGATAGTTGGAAATTCAAAGGGCCAGAGAGGATTTTGAGATGAGAGAGAAACACCCAAAAGGATACCAGAATCCCTTTTCTTTCAGGCTTGTAGCTTACCACAAGGCAAGGCATCCCCATGCAAACATCCTTAATGGCTTTTGAGATGGGGCCTGAGACTGACATGAGGGCAGAGATGGCCATGCAAGGCTTCAGCTTAGAGGAGATAGGTGGTGCCTGAAGCTAGGAGAACAGCTGCTATCTCTGTGGGGAGAAGGAGGTTGCAACCCTGAGTCTGAGGCTGCAAGTAGAGCCTGAATTGGGATGGGGAGGAGCACTGTACTCTGCACTCAGTTCCTTGTTCCATGGGTATTTGAGAATTCGCTGAGGTTGACCAGTTGCCTGGTCAGTCCTGTGTGCAGAGAACAGGAAATAAAGGAGAGCCAGAGCAGGGCTACTACCTCCCCACCCCTTGAGTCCATGATGGGACCTGTGGTCTTGCTGTCTGTGTGTGGTCCTGTCGAGAAACACTTCTCTGACTCCCCGGGGGCTTTGCCAGGTCAGGGCCGCCCTTTGCCCTTTGAATTCAGAAGGAGAGGACCTGTGGTGTCTCATCGTTACTGGCAATTTTGGATGGACAGACCTAATATATATCAGTAGCTGATTATGTGGTCTTGGACACTTTATCTCATTGTGACTCACCTGAAAATAAGGACATCGCACTTGTCCTGTTGACCTTGATGGATTGTTGTGAAATAATAGCTAATGAGATTATGGACAGCAGGTGTTTTGTAAACTTTATTAGCTGCACAGGCTAGTGCTCATGATGAAGGTTCTTGTTTTTTCAATTGAAGCATAGTTGATTTGCAATGTTTCAAGTGTACAACGAAGTGATTCAGTTATACACACACATATCTATGTCAATATATCTATCAGTATATCAATATCAATTCTTTTCAAAAATTTTCCATTATTGATTATTACAAGATGTTGACTATGGTGTCCTGGGCTATACGGTAGGTCCTTGTTGTGTATCTACTTTGCATACTGTAGTGTGTATCTGTTAATGCCAAATTTCGAATTTATCCCTACCACCCTTTCCCCTTTGGTAACTGGAAGCTTGTTTTCTATGTCTGTGAGTCTATTTCTGTCTTGTAAATAAGGTCATCTGTATCACTTTTTAGATCCCACACATAATTGATATGATACTTGTCTTTGTCTTAGTAAAATTATCTCTAGGTCCAACTGTATTGCTGCAAATGACATCATTTCATTCCTTTTATGGCTGAGTAATATTCCATTGTATGTGCACACCACATCAAAATGGGTTATAGACCTAAATGTAAGACTGGATACTGTGAAACTCCTAGAGGAAAACGTAGACAGAGCACCTTTTGACATAAATTGCAGCAATATGTTTTTGGATCCACGACAATGTCTCCCATTCTGTTACCCGGAACACTTGGAAGGCTGCCCCCCCTCCTCTGGGGAAGCTCCTGTCTTCAGATGCCCCAAAGGATTAGGTGCCTAGTTTACAGAGCAGGGTGGGCTTCTTCTTCCAAGGATACAGGTGATGAAGGAGAATGCTGTCTTTGGGAAGATCTTCTGAGAACCGCCCGCCCCNCCCCCCCTCACCATCTCTTCTTCATCTGAGTGGAAGCACCTTGCCTGGCCCTGGGGCCAGCCCCACGTTGCAAGGCCTTGGAGTTGTCAGACCTGAAAGGCAGCCTGTTGGCCCTGCAGGCTCTGGAGCTGACAGGTGTCTGCCAGGTGTACCAGCCGGAGCCTGGAGGTGAGGGAGATAGCCCAGTTAAGCGCCTTTCCTCCTGGAGTGGATAATTGCAGTGCAATAGCAGCTCTGTAATTGCTCAATAAAGCTTCTGCCCCTATCATGGTAGAATGGTGGCTGAAACATCTCATCTGAGCTCAGGGTGTGTTGTGTGTGTGTATATGCGTGTGTTGAGGATGAGAAGGGAGATAAAACAGCTCTGAGCACATTTTCAGAGCTTCTCAGGATATTCCTAGCCCTTCTCCCTTCCCTACAGTGTTATCCAGAAGCTCTTTCTAGATCTGTCAGAATTTCTAGATCTACGGATCTCCTCCAGAGCATAGCAGAGTGTAGATACCTCCTGTGATATTTATCTCTGATGATGATAATGATGAAGATGGCGTGGCCTGGAACAGGACTATGTTTTTAACAAGTTTAATTTAATTCAGTTTGACAAATATTTAACAAGTACCCATTCTTGCCTAGAGTTATACTTATTATATTGGGGAAGGAAGGAGGGAAAAGCCTCGAACATATGAAGAAAGATGACAGAAGCTGTTTTCTCCAGAATCCTGGCCTGTTTCAAGGGGCCAGGCCGTGCACAGACTGGCTGGGTGGGATTGGGATGGGGCAGGTGGGGCTGGAGCTGTAACAACAGATGGTCTAGAGTCTAGTTTTGGAAGGCAGACACACCTGGAGGATCCCGGCTCTGTCACTTACTATCTGTAGGATTCTGGGCTAGTTTTTTTGTCTTTGGACTCTTCAATTTCCTCACCTCTAATATGGAGTCAGTGATGTTCCCCGGCTCCCTGGGTTCATGTGAAGGTTTCATGCTTTAGTGACTTGATAGCATCCTGGGTCAGCAGCTCAGCAGGAAACATTGCCAGCATGGTTGTGATGGGGAACAGGGATTCAGTCACGGAGCCAGACTGCAGATTCAAGGCTCTCTGTATGTATGCCGGCTCTACCACTTGTCTGCCCTTTTTTAAAAATTTAGGACCAGTTCATTTAACTTTGGTTTTTATTTTTGGCCATGTGGCTTGCAGGATCTTAGTTCCCCAGGGATCGAACCCACATCCCCTGCACTGGAAGCTCAGAGTCCTAACCACGGGACCACCACGGAAGTCCCTAGAACCAATTCATTTTCATAGGTAATATACATCCATGTGGTTTAAAAGTTAAAAAGAACTGTGCACAGAAAAGGCAAATTGCTGCCTTCCCTGTCCCCTAAGGACTCTATTCCCTCTTCCCAGAGGCAGCTGCTGTCACCAGTTTCTGGGGTATCAGCATATAATGATGATGACGATGATAAAAATAGCTAATACTCATTTAGACTTTCCATGTGCCCAGCATTATTCTAAACGCTTATATTAATTTGTTTAATTCATATGCACATGGATTAACTCATATTTATATTTATACATTCATATTCATATACATAACATATGAATTCATTTACCCTTACAATAATGGCTTATAAGGTGGGTACCATTGTTATCACTAGTTGTTGGAACATATATAATTAAACATCTTTTTTTTTCCATTGGAGACACTCATTTATACCTTTTCAAGGGTTTCCCTGGTGGCTTAGTGGTAAAGAATCTGCCTGCCAATGAAGAGACATAGGTTCGATCCCTGGGTTGGGAAGATCCTGTGGAGAAGGAAATGGCAACCTACTCCAGAATTGTTGCCTGAGAAATCCCATGGACAAAGGAACCTGGTGGGCTACAGCTCATAGTGTAGTAAAGGGTTGGACATGGCTGAGTGACTAAACAGCAAACAATAGCAAATCCCGATATATAAGAAAAATCCCCTGAACAACAATGCTGATTAGGGAAGAGGCTGGGTCACGGTCATGGGGGAGACTTCACAGAGGAAGTGGGCTGGGGAGGATGGCGAGGATATAGGTTGTGTTGTCAAATGTCTACAGGAAACTTCCCCAGAGTCTTGCAGCTCTTAACTCCATTTCCGCCACAACACAGCTGGGCAAGGTGAGGACGACCATGTCCTCCTTCATAGAGGAGAAGAGAAATCAGAGTTGCTGAGTGACTTGCCCCCAACCACACAGCTGGCCCCGGGCTGACACTCAGTGCACTCATCCTTCTGACCCGTAGGCTAGCATTTTTGCCATGGCAACATGGTGGGGTGGGGGATGAAGCCTGAGCAAAGGTGGGTGAGTGAGAGAGCAGGGGTCCATGTGGGAGCCAGACTGAGCAGAACTTCATGGGCAGGGAGAGAAAGAGAGGGAGGTGGGCTCCAGGGAGCTTCTCTTGGGCTTTAATCTTCCGGAAAGAAGAAGGTCAGAGTAGACATGCCATCCTCTGGCCTCTTGTCCTTGGGAGCCCCACCATCCAGGCCTCATAGGAACCCAAGCAGGGTGGGAGTGGAGCTTCTCAACACGCTTATCAGAGGGGCTCTGAAAGGTTTTGGACTTCTTTCGAGGGACAGAGAAATGGTCCCCCCCCTTTGTTTGTAAAGGCTACAGAGGAAAGGACACACTGGAGCTCAGAATTGGACAGCTGGGCTAATACCAAAAGTAGACTGGGTGAGCCGACCCCAGTGACACATGGGGTGGCCCAGGATGCGGGCACAGTGATTTTGCAGCAAAGTCTTCATTTCTGTAGCTATTTATTAAAACCTGCTGGGCTCCCCTGGTGGTCCAGTGGATAAGCATCTGCCTTGCAATGCAGGGGACACCTGTTCAATCCTTGGTCCAGGAAGATCCCACATGCCTCGGAGTAACTAAGCCCATGAGCCGCAACTATAGAGCCTAGGAACTGCAACTACTGAGCCTCTTCGTCCTAGACCCTGTGCTCCACAAGAAGCCACCGCCGTGAGAAGCCTGCCCACTGCAGCTAGAGAGGAGCCCCTGCTTGCTGTGACTAGAGAAAGCCCGTGTGCAGCAATGCAGGCCCAGCACAGCCAACAATAAAGTAAATAAATAAAATTTAAAACCCTGCTATATAGATATATTATATATAAGCTATATATGTGTCATATATATATATATATATGTATGTATGTATATATGGGGTTTCCTGGTAGCTCAGCTGGTCAAAAATCCTCCTGTAATGCAGGAGACCCTGGTTCAATTCCTGGGTCAGGAAGATTCCCTGGAGAAGGGCTAGGCTACCCACTCCAGTATTCTTGGGCTTCCCTGGTGGCTCAGCTGGTAAAGAATCTGTCTGCAATGTGGGAGGCCTGGATTCGATCCCTGGGTCAGAAAGATCTCCTGGAGAAGGAAATGGCAACCCAGTCCAGTATTCTTGCCTGGAGAATTCCATGGACAGAGGAGCCTGGCAGGCTACAATCTGTGGGGTCACAAAGAGTAGGACCCAACTGAGCGACTAAGCATAGCACAGCACATATGTATATATGCCTCCTTCCCTTCTTTGAAAAAAGTGTTTGTTGAGCCTTGGATATACCATAGTGAGCCGTCCAGATCATATAATTATTGTATCTTATCAAAAAGTGCCATCCTGAAGAATGGACAGGTGCTATTGTGTGCCTGCTGCTGTTGGCAGCGCCACCAACTCCAGGTAAGGAGGCTGACAAAGCTGCTCAGGGGAGACTCCCTGAAGCCGAGACCCTCAGAGGGAGCGAGAGGGTGTCTTAGGGGAAAGAGATGGGTGTCTTCTAAGCAGAGGGAGGCCTGGGTAAGAGGGATCACAATTCAGGAATTGAAAGCAGTTCATCCTGGCTGGACAATGGGTGCAAAGAGGGGGCCACAGTCCTCCATAAGTGCACTGATAATTGTCTGTTACATGGATTAAAGAGATGTGCTTGAAGAAGTAGTTGGCAAATTGTGCAAGGCCTTGAAGACCACGGTAAGGATTTTCGATTTTACCTGAAGGGCAATATGGAAAATCAGTCTATAATGCTGTAGAATTTCCTCTTATCTGTGCTTGGTGATCCAGTGTAACAACGGTGAGGTCAGACAGTTGGGTGCTCTAGCATGGGATTCGGCCAGGTGTGTATGATGTGAGGACCTTGGGTAAGGCCAAGATGTCCCAGGGAAGCGTGTCAGCTGGAGAGGTTGAAGCAGTGGCCCATGGGATCTGGGCTGCAGTGGACCGTGAAGTCAGAGGGGGGGATTAGGGAGAAAGTAGTTTGTGTGTGTTCATGGAGTGATGATCCTGGTGGGGGTCAAAGATCCGGAGGCTTTGGAAAGATCATGGTAAGGATGGTGCTCTGCGAGTTTCTGACTTCAGGGTGATGTCTTAGAAAAAGGAGCTAAAGAAGAGTGGATGCAACGGAGTCAAGGAGATGAGGGGCCTGGATGGAGAACGGGTCATCTGAGCAGAGGGGGAAGCACCCTGAATGATGGCACTTGGGGCGGGGTGGGGAGATTGCCACTAGGCCTGAGACTTCAATAGGATGGGGGGGTCTGATGTGGATGGCTGGAGGGTGGTGGTTGAGAAGGTCGAGGAGGGATCAGTGGCACGATACTAGTCACGGTGGTGGGACAGAGGTGCACAAGGTCCAGTTCTTAAGCTCAAGGGGATACCGCCAAGCTGGGGGGTAACCCGTCTGCCTCCTCTGGGGTCACCAGGACAGTCATTCCATGTACCAGGTGGACAAGTGGTTTATAGGTTAGCACGGCGCATTCATCACGGCAATAGCAGCTACTGTTCAGCCCAGGGTCGGCCATCCAGGAGAAGGCCTGCCTGTGTATGCACATGGCAGGCGAAGGCCAGGGTCTGGGCTGGGTTTGAATTCCTTGCTGCACTTACTGGCTGTGTGACGTCAGGCAAGTGTCTTCACCTCTCACAGCCAGCTCCCCTCAGCTGTGAAATGGGGGCACAGACATCAGAGTTGCCGTGAGGATTAGATGAGTTTATCTGTGTAAAGCACTGGACACAGACAAGGGCAAATAGACATGAACTGTCTGTCCTTATCGTATCACTGAGGAACTTGGAGTTCAGAGAGGTAAAGTGATCTGTGTGAGGTCACACACCTTAGAGGCATCAGCTGCAATTCAAAGCCAGTCAGGCTGATACCAAAGACTCTTGCTGTAAAATCACAGTGCCTTCCTTCCCTGTAATCCTGGGTGAGACGGAAACTTAGGAAAGGATATTGACTTGTTCTAGGTCACCTGCTAGTAGGCAGTGGCTTTGCAGCCTGGGTCCAAGTGACTTTTGTTGTTGTTCAGTTGCCAAATTGTGTCTGAGTTTTTGGAAACCCATGGATTGCAGCACACCAGGCTTTCCTGTCCTTCACTATCTCCCAGAGTTTGCTCAAACTCATGTCCATTGAACAGGAGTGACTTTACTTCACTGTTTTTTTTTTTTTTTTTCTGTCACATTGTAAGTGGCTTCCTAAGTAACGGGGAGGGATATGGACTCTTTGAGAATGGGAACCAGGAATGCATTTGCTCAGGGCTTTGGGCTGTTTATTCGTTTTTGTTTCCAAACCCACAATCTCAGGGGGTGAGAGCTGAGAGCAATGCCTCTTAGAGTGGCAGGCAGGGTGCACTCTCGATTTCCTCATCTGTAAAATGGGAATGATAATTGCCCTGAGTATCCCAGAAGATTACAATGGGGCTCAAATTAGATGATGTAAGGAAAAAAACGCTTTGAAGACCAAATCACCTTGTCATCAGGTTCTCAGAGAGGCGTGCTTCACCTGGAGGGAAACTCCAGACTTGGTGCCGGGAGTCAGTCTCTTTCCTCATCCTGCTCAGCAGCAGCAGCTGGGCACCTTCTCCCCACAGTCCTGCTGGGCACCCCTCCGCCCCAACTCCGAGCTGCTCATCCCCCCGCTGTGAGTTGTGTGTGGCAGGCTCAGCCTGGCCTGGGGACAGAAGGTCCAGCTCACCCGGCAAGCTTGGAGGGGCCTTTTCTCCCCAGTCTCCTTGGCTCTGGGAAGGGGTGAGAGGAGCCCGGATGCCCACGTCGGGAGAATCATCCGCTCGTGAGTCCCAGACGAGATTGGATGTCTCCGGTCACCGTTCGGACCTACTTGGCCAAGGCAGCCCAGAGGCAGGGCATGGGAGAGGCTGGGACGCTAACCCCTGTCCAGTCCCTGTGGCTGAGTGACAGATTCCTTAGGGTCTGATGATGGAGCAGAGCCTTCACCCTGGGGGTGTGAGAAACGGAAGTGCTTGCTGGGGTCTCGGGGTCAGGAACGTGTTTACTTTCCGGTTATACTTGGGCTGGCAACCTTCCGAAGAGTCGCCCAGGTTCCCTGGGAATTGACAGGCCGTTCAGCGATGTCAGCGCGCACAGGGATATTTTCCTTTCTTTCATTTAGATGTGCCTTTTCGAGTGTAAATTGTTGGGGCTTTTTCTGCCCCCACCCCCACCCCTCCCCCGCTTTCTCTCTCTCTGTTATGTAACCCAGGAGGAGGAACTGGGAGCTGAGAACAGCTGTAGGAATGAAAGGGGACAGATGGAGGAAGGAAGCTGAATTTATCTGGGTACCTACAATGTGCTGGGTCCAGAAAAAATGTTATTGTATTTCCAGAGAAATCATGAAGAAGAATCATCATCTTAGGCTGGTTGTTCCCAAGGGCTGGGGATTGAGGGAAGGAAGGGGAGGGAGGTTGGGGTTATCAGATGTCAGCTCTTATATATAGAGTGGATAAACAACAAGGTTCTACTGTATAGCACAGAGAACTATATTCAATATCTTGTGATAAACCATAATGGAAAAGAATATTTTATGAAAGAATATGTATATATGTATGACTGAATTACTTTGCTGTATAGCAATAATTGACATGACATTGCAAACCATCTATACTTCTATACATCTATAAAAAAACTTAAAAATTAAAAGATATTAAAAAAAAAACCTCAAAAAAAAAAAAAAAAGAATTGTTGCCTTAGAATCTGAAAGCATTTGAGCTAGAAGGGAAGTTAGGTACCCTGAACTGTAAACTCCTTCTCTTCCTGGTAAGGAAGAGACTTGCCCAAAGTTCCAGAACTTTCTATTTTTTTTTTTTCTTTCTAGGAAAGAAAGCCTTGCCCTATAATAATCCTTCATTACAGACAAAAATGTTTTGTGATTCCCCTGCCCACTTGTCAGCTGGACAACTGTTTACACGGACTCCTGGGCTATCAGAGTTCTGGTCTGGCCTCATTTCACATGGATCCTGCAGAGGACCTGCCCTCTCAGCACCCATCTTCCCTGCTCCCTCGTGTTGTGACCCCTTGCCCCCAGTCCTAGGGCTTGCACTCTGGTTTCCCACATGGTTGCCTCTTGGCAATTCATCCCCCTTGGGACTCAAGGGGTTACCAGTATCAGTGGTCATTAATTCCTGCTAAAGTGTCAACAGGGGAAGTTTGGGGAGCCTTCCAGTTTAGAGAGATTTCACTTGGTGTTATGGGATGAATGGTGTCTCTTCTCAAACTCATATATTGAAGTCCTAACCCTGGGTACCCCAGAAGGTGACTCTATTTGCAGACAGGGGGTCTTTAAAGAGGTCATTGAAATGAAGTATTAGGTGGGCCCCTGGGAGAAGGCAATGGCACCCCACTCCAGTACTCTTGCCTGGAAAATCCCATGGATGGAGGAGCCTGGTAGGCTGCAGTCCATGGGGTTGCTAAGAGTCAGAGATGACTGAGCGACTTCACTTTCACGCATTGGAGAAGGAAATGGCAACCCACTCCAGTGTTCTTGTCTGGAGAATCCCAGGGACAGGGAAGCCTGGTGGGCTGCCGTCTATGGGGTCTCACAGAGTCGGACACAACTGAAGCGACTTAGCAGCAGCAGCAGCAGCATTAGGTGGGCCCCCATCCGATAGTCCTGGTGCTGTTATATGAAGAGAAAATTCAGACATGGGTGCAAAGAGAGGATTGTGTGAAGATTCAGGGAGAAGACAGACCAAGGAGAGAGGCCTCAGAAGAAACAACCCTCCCCACACTTGACCTTGGACTTCTAGCCTTCAGAGCTATTCAACAACACATCTGAGTTGAGTAAGCCACACACCCATCTATGATATGCCATTATGGTGACCCTAGCTAGCACCTGGCCTCTTTTGCAGCCACCTGGCTGGGAGAGGGTCCAGCCAGGAAGTTCTGAGACCAGGTAGAGGGTAGGAAGTTCCCAGGTAGGGAGAAGGTTTGGGGTAACATGAAGGCCACTGTGGCTTCTCAAATCCTTGGCACAATAGCCTGGGCCTTCGAATGTGCTGGTGGGATCTGGTGTGAGTGAGCAAACTGAGTGCCAGGAGACCTGGGCTTGATCTGCAGCTGTCTGGTCCTTCCCATTGCAGGGTCTTCTGCAAATTCCTTCGCGCCTGTGGGTCACAGTTTTCTCATCTGTGGCAGAGAGAGAATAATGCCTGCCCAGTCTCCCTCCCAGGTTGGGGTGTGGATTTAAAGGGAAATCGTTTAAGTACTCTGCCCGTGTTAGGGATGGTTTGAAGGTGATGGTTGTTTCCCTTCTGACCCGCAATGCTGGTACCCACCTCTGGTTTTGCTCTGGTTTGGAGCAGGAAAGAAGGCTCTCCTGGAAACTCAGGGACGACTGTCATGTGCGGCATCCAGGTCTCGTGCAGAGAGCCCAAGTAGAAGCCAGACTCCTCCTGTGAGTCTGTTTCTCTTCATTAAGGAGAAAGTTCCAAGCCAGCCTCTCTGGGGCAGACAGTAAAGCACATGTGCATCTGCGTCCATTTCCCTCTGAGTCCTAATTTTTCTAAATTATAAACGCAACAGTGTGTTTTGTGGGAAAAATTAGAAAATACAGACAAGACAAAAGAATTGTAAAAATGTATTATTTCTACTATGGTTGACACCAAGTGTATAGGCACTCTCAGTTTCTTTTCTTTGTGTGTGTAGGTATGGGTGGTAGCTCAGCTGGTAAAGAATCCACCTGCAATGCAGGAGACCCTGGTCTGATTCCTGAGTTGGGAAGATCCCCTGGAGAAGGGATAGGCTACCCACTCCATTATTCTTGGGCCGATGGGACCTGGTGTGAGTGAGCAAACCTGGACTTGACTCATAACTATGTGGTCCTTACCATGCAGGGTCTTCTAAAAATTCTTCCCTGGTGACTCAGACAGTAAAGAATCTGCCTGCAATGTGGGAGACCTGGGTTCAATCCCTGGGTTGGGAAGATCCCCTGGAGGAGGGCATGGCAACCCACTCCAGTATTCTTGCCTGGAGAATCCCCATGGACAGAGGAGCCTGGCGGGTTATAGTCCACGAGTCGCAAAGAGTCGAACATGGATGAGCAACTAAGCATAGCACATGGGTATTTTCACAAAAATGAAATCTCATTGTATGAAATATTTTATAATCTATTTTTAAGATCGACTACGTACCACAAGCCTCCCTTTCCTCCGGAATTCATCTCCATCACCCTGTTAAGTTTGCACTAGTGGTAAAGAAGCCGCCTGCCAATGCAGGAGACGTAAGAGACACGGGCTCAATCCCTGGGTCAGAAAGATCCCCTGGAGGAGGGCATGGCAGCCCACTCCAGTGTTCTGGCCTGGAGAATCCCATGGACAGAGGAGCCTGGCAGGCTACAGTCCATAGGGTTGTACAGAGTCGAACTTGACTGAAGCGACTTAGCACATGCACCCGTTTTAAGACTTTGTTCTGATGGGCAGCTCCAGAGACCCTTGAGAGGAAAAAGGGTGACCTAGAAGTGACTTCTCCCCAATGGCCAGTGTTTGTTCTCAGCTGTGCAATCTCCTGAGTCTCCCTGAAGGCAGGTGAGGTTTGGAGAACACTGAACTTAGAGTCAGATAGGCCAGGAGTCCAGCTGCAGCTTTGCCATTTACAAGCTGTAATCAGGAAAGGAAAGGACCCCAGGTGACTCACTTATCATTTCCAGGCCTCCATAAAGGATTAACAGCAGAGTGTAAGTAAAAAAGAGCTCTGGAAACTGGCAGCAGTTATTAATACAAACTCATGGATGAACAAAGGCTATTTTGTTGCTTTGGCAGGAGAAAATCCAATGTCTTGAGGATCATAAAACACCATGAACGAATGAGTCTGGTCTATAGGAAATAGAAGAGCTTGAGAAAGAAAAATCATTTTAGTTTTGAGAAATGATTCGGACTTTGAGAACATACTTCTTGGTGAGTAAAGAGGTGGGGCAGCCTGATTTAGAAGGAGAGAAGAACGAGATGAATATTCAGGAAGCCAGAAACAAGGGTTCCTAATAAACAGTAATAGTGATGATGATGATGGTGATAATGATGATGGTGGTGGTGGTGATGATGGTGCTAAGTGATGATGATGACAGTGATGATGGTGGTGGTGATGATGGCGGTAGTGATGTTGATGGTGATGATTGTGATGGCAGCTAATACAGAGCATGTACTATGTGTCAGTGTGCTAAGAGCTTTGCAAATATGAACTCAGCGAATCCCTTGAACATCCCTATTTGGTAAATACAATTATCATTCGCATTTTACAGATGAGGACAAACAAGGCACAGAAGAAAGATGAACCAACTTGCTCCAGGTCATACAGCTGGTAAATGAGGGAGCTAGGATTTGAGGCCAAGGTCACACGTTTCCATAGATTCCACATACCTGGGACCAGACGGGAGCTCAGAAGAGCTGCAAAGCCAGAGTGCTTGAGACAGACAGACTCTGAAGACAAACGCTGTGTTTATGAGTCAGCGTCTATTTGGAGACAACTTGCAGTGAGTGAGTAGTTTTGCTTACAGTCAAGGAGACCAGCTGGAAAGCATTTTCATCTGTGACAACTTGGGAAGTGGGGTGGTGAGGAAGGGAGGGGGAGGCGCCTGCATTCATTATTTCTCCAGGGCCCTGGGGAGGTGACCGGTGGGAGGGAGTGTCTGCTAGGATGCTGAGCCATGACATTCTTTTTTTCCTGCCCCCTCCCTCCCCAAGACATTCTTGACCGACAGCCTCCACCAGGAGGAAGTGAGATTGCCCAGAACTTCCCCTGCGGTTCAAGATGGACTCTGGCGTGGAAAGCTGGGGCCCTTCTGCGGGTGTGCCCTTGGCTGGTGTCTCTTGGTTCACCCAGAGGCAGTCTCCCCTTCTCCTTCCTCTGATCTCTCTTCTCCTGCCCAGCTGCTCCCCCTCCCCCAAGCATGGCTGGGTCAGGCCAGTCATGGGATGGAGAGAGTGCTCTGTCTGTGAGAGGGGGCGGGGGACTGACCCCTGGGAGTTGCCCTGAAGCCCTGCACAGGTTTGAAGGAAGTTCTGTTTCTTCCGTGGCATCATTAACATGGGGTAGAAAATGGCCAGCTGACATCGGGGGAGGGGGCCTGGTTGTTCGATCCTACTGCTGCCAGAACCTGTCCTGAGAGGAGGACAAGTTCCCCCCCTGCTGATGGCAGGCAGGCTGGGCTGCCCCCCGATGTGGGCACCTGCCAGGGTTACGGGACCTGAAACCCTCCCAAGCCTCTGACAAGGCTCAGTAGAGATGCTGGTCTCCTGTGACGGAGCTGGCAGCCTGTGGGAGCTGGGCCTGAGAGGTTGCACGGCAGGGAGAGCCATCAGAGGACAGAAGGTGCTGGAACCTGGAGGGAGGTCGCAGCAGAGCAGTTGTGAGCAGAGGACTTGCTGATTCCATCAGTGACGTGCTGCTCTGTGTGGAGCTGGGTGCCTGGGACCCAGGTCTCTGCAGCACCCTGGAGCCCTGAGCTCTGAGGGCTGCAGGAGCAGGCAGGTAAATGCTGAACAATCGTCCTGAGTGCTCAGTGTGAGCTGGGGGCTGGGGGCAGGAGGAGGAAGTCAGATGGGCTGTGTAGGGAAGAGTCTTCGCAGATAGGGAGCCCTTGTGCAGAGAGATCTGTCCTGCCCACTGCTGATCCGTTTTCGGGAATTTGTCCCTTCTCTGTGTGCAGGCTAAGTCACTTTAGTCCTGTCTGACTCTTTGTGACCCTTTGGATTGTAATCCACCAGACTCCTCTGTCCATGGGATTCTCCAGGCAAGAATACTAGAGTGGGCTGGCATGCCCTCCTCCAGGACATCTTCTTCAAGACCTAGGGATTGAAGCCAAGTCTCTCACATCTCCTGCATTGGCAGGTGGGTTCTTTGCCACTAGCATCACCTGGGAAGCCCTGGTCCCTTCCCTGGAGGTTTGAAAACCTATTTTATTTTAAGGAACTATTTTGAGTGCACCAAGCAGTTTGTGGGGTCTTAGTTCCTGGACTAGCTATTGAACCTGGGCTCTTGGCAGTGAAAATGAGTAGTCCTAACCACTGGACTTCCAGGGAAGTCGTTGATAACCTATTTTAAAAACCAACAGTGTATCACAAACATCTTTTCATGTTGACCCAAATTCATCTCCATCAGCATTTTTTTGGTTAAGACTCTGTTCCAGTGGACAGGTCTGGGGACTCCTAAATGTGTTAGATGGGAAGGGTTCACTGGGAAATGACTTCTCCTCTCTGTACAGACACATACACACACACACCCCTCATATGCACACTCACACACATACTTCTAAAATGTATATACTTTTTGGCTCAATGCATTTTATTTAAAAAAAAATTTGGTTTGGAAAATTTCACATATACATAAGATTTGAGAGAAGAGCGTAGGGAATACCCACAAACTCATCTCCCAGCGTTTCATTGACCTCCCCTGCGTATTATAAAAAGCAGTCACAAGTCCCTGCATTCCATCAGTGCTTCAGGATGCATCATCTCACACCACCCTTACAGCAATCCTGTTGAGTTAAACAGTGATTATTATGATCTTCATGTTATAAAGAGAAAACCAAGGCTCAGAGAGGCTAAGGAACTTTTCCAAGGTCACACAGCTAGACAACCCAGGACTTCTGATGCCTAATCAGGTTCCCTCTCACTGGATCATTCTAACTGCATTTTAGGATGCAGGCAGGGCAAGTGGGGGGTTGCAGGCGAGGTGGTAGTTGGGGGTGTGGGGGAAGGAGTCAAGGGGGTTTTTCCTGAGACTCTCAGCTTACAAGGTTGCCAGTCTAAGGCCTTCCTTTTAACCCCTTTGCTAGTCCCGCTGTGCTGCCCTGCTGATCAGAGCAGTTGAGACAGGGGTGGGCAAATTAAGCTCCCTCAGGTTTTCCACCGGTGGCTTCCTCGGATCATGGCTGCAGGATGTTTATAAAACTCGGAATCAATTTGAGGCGCAGAGATTTTCAATCAGGGAGGCAGATTGCACTGATAGGGTCAAAAGGCCTGTCGCCAACGAGGATCACAGCATCTGACATATTAATTTGAGCTGTCAGAACCAATATGTGTAACAGAGGCGGGGATTCACAGGCCCTGTTCGGGGAAAAGAGTGGGAAAAGGAAAAAATGGGGGAAAGTACGACCCTGTGATGGACTAACATTTCACAGATTCCTGGACTCAGTCCCGCTGCTTGTAACCAAGGTACCCCTCCCCGCACCCGCCTCCCCATCTTGGGGAGGGAGGCAGTGGAGAGGGGAGGTGGCTGGCGGGAGGACCAGAGCCTTCTCTGTAGGATGCTGGCTGCATCACGGCGATCATCTCTCTATAAGTAAACTCTGCCTGGCTTTTTTTTTTTTTTCTTTTGGCTGCACTGGGTGGCAGGTGGTATCTTAACTCCCCAACCAGGGATCGAACCCATATCATCTACAGTGGAAGCGTGGTATCCTAACCATTGGACCACCAGGGAAGTCTGTCTCCCTGGCTTTGCACACACCCACTCCCTGGCTCTGTCCTTGCCCCCACACCAGTTGAGCTCCAGAGCTCTGAGCTGTGGCAGGAAGTACATTTGTTCCTGAGAACCCTTTGAAATCTGCAGCTAGAGTCAGCTCCTGGTGGGGAATGGACATGAACCTTGTGTCTCTGGAGACTCACGCTCAGCCCGCCTCAGGTCCGGCACCTTCCTCCTCTTTCCCACCCTCCCGCTCCCCGTCCTCCTGTTTGGCTGTCTCCATCCTCATTCTCCCCACCTCCATTTCTTTGGATAACCCTGATTCTCCCTCAAGACTCCATACCTTCCCTGAGATCTGAGTGCCATGTCCTCAAATGAATCCAAGTCAACACACCACGGGGCAGTCTGCATGGGTCCTGGGTGTGCCGGGTACACACCGTGTTCCTGGGGACCCCATCTTGTTGGGGTACACACATAAACGGGGTGGACCCAGAAAAGTCCAGCAAACTCCATGCTTCTTAGACCAAGTGATCAGGCAACGATGGGAAAGCACAGCATTGTGGCCAAAGCATTGTGAAGGCTTCATTTCCGGGAGCCCCCAGGAGACCCTGAACCTTGACTTGGGGTGATCTGTGTCACGGAAAGAATTATTCTCTGGTCAGTGGAAGCAGTGAATACAGGCAGACCTCGTCTTATTACACTTGAGCTCATTGCACTTCGCAGATACTGTTTTTTACAAACACACCTTTGTGAGGGTTGGGGTGACCCTGCATTAAAGGAGTCTGTTGGCACCATTTTTCCAATGGCATTGGCTCCCTTAGTGTCTCGGTGTCACATTTTGGTAATTCTCACAATGTTTCAAACTTTCTCATTAGTGTTATATTTGTCATAAGGATCCGTGACCAGTGATCCTTGGTGTTGCTACTGTGATTCGCTGAAGGCTCAGAGGATGGGTGGCATTTTTTTTTTTAGTAGTAATTTTTAATTAAGCTATGTGCATCCCCCCCCCCACCAAACACATACATTTACATTTACTCCTTTAAAAGATACATGTTTAGATATATGTTTATAACCAGAGTTCCCATGCTTATCTTTAGTTTCAGTCTCATAGCAGGAGACTTATTCCAGCTTTTCCCCCTTTGATATTTTGATCTCGTCCTCTGATGGGAGAGCTGGCTCGTTGTCTCCATCTTCCTATATACAGTCAATGTCCTCCTTGTGCACTGTTTTTCTTAGCCAGAATGCTACTGTACACTTAATAGACTACAGTGTAGTATAAACATAACTTTTATGTGCCCTGGGGAACTAAAAAATTCGGGTGACTGGCTTTGATACTCGATTTATTGTGGAGGTCTGCAGCTGAAATCCCAATGTCTCCAAGGTCAGCCTGTGTTTCTGACACTAGGCACAGTGGAGAGGTGAGCCTGAGAGGGACACAGCAGGGCTCTGTTAACTAACACGTGAGCGAATCTCACACTGAGATTCCGAAGCTCGTGGTCCCCTCAGGCATCTCCATGTGGCTGGGCCTCTAGCAACGTCTGGAGCCTTCCTCCAACGTCTGATGGGAGACAACCGGGCTTTCCGTTTTCCTGGGCAGTGGTGCTAGAGGGCCTCCCTTGGGGGCACAGGAGTTGACCCTCCAGCTCCCTCCCTAGACCAGCACCCTCCAACTCTGCCTGCCTGATGTCACTTCTGCTCCGGCTCCGATCTATCCCGTAACCTGTGTAGCACCCATTGTGAAACAGTCAAGAGTTTGTTCTTCTCAAAACATTTTGTGCTGGACAGACCTTTGAAGAAACTAGCTCCCGAGAACATCTTGTGTGTGTTGTGTGAAGGAACACAAATGTCCTTGCTCTGACCAAAGACCCC
Source organism: Redunca redunca (assembly GCA_006410935.1). Taxonomy (NCBI): domain Eukaryota; kingdom Metazoa; phylum Chordata; class Mammalia; order Artiodactyla; family Bovidae; genus Redunca; species Redunca redunca. The sequence goes on along the minus strand of SJYQ01005518.1, from coordinate 55,648 downwards.
AGTTTTGAAAAGAAAGTAAATAGGGGGCAGGTGTGATCAAAAAGATGAGGACTTCCCTGGAGTTGCAACGGTTAAGATTCCATGCTTCCACTGCTGGGGGTTTGATCCCTGGCCTGGGGACTAAGACCCCATGTGCTGCAGGGTGAGGCCAGAAAGTAAAAAAAGAAAGAAAGAGTCAAAAAAAAAAAAAGAAGAAAGATTCAAAAAAAAGAAAGGAAAATGATGTGTGAGATTTATAGGAAAAGCTGTATTTCTTCTCCTGATCAGCCTTTCCCTCTTCCTGTAATGTACAAGTCAAAACAAACAATGCAGAAAGACACACACACACACACATACACACACACGGGCGCACACACACACGCGCGCACACACACACATGCGCGCACACACACACACACATAGAGGAAGTACGCTTATAAGAATCCGCTTTGGGGTGATAGCTAAACAATATGAAGTTTCTTCTTGAGATGATGATAATGTTCTAAAATTGACTGATGGTGGCACATAGTAGTATACTAAAAACTAGTGAATTTTACACTTTAAATGGGTGACTGTATGGTATGTGAATTATATTTCAATAAAGCTGTTAAAAGGGGAAAAAAAAAAAATCTCTTCCTACCAGGGCCGGCCTGGGACTGGAACTAGAAAGGGCGCGAGCGTTCATCATTGGTCCCAGGAGTAGGGTCACCCAGAGTCCAGGAGGCAGTGGTGAGGCTGGAAAAGGGGCTCCATCTCTAAACCCAGCCATGTTACAGGTCCAGCTAGAGACTTGTGGCAATTGGTTCCCAGGACGGCACTGCTGGAAGGGATATTAAAGGCCACAAGGTCAAATCCCCATTTCCCAGATGCAGAAACTGAGGCCCAGGAAGGGGAGTGACTTGTCTGCAGAATAGTTTGTTAGAGTCAATTCTGGGACCAGCCCTTCTGAAGCTTAATCTAATGTCTTTCCTTTTTCCTTCCAAAAAGAAGGGCTAAAATATGTCTAGGGATCTGTATGTTCACAGTTGGCCTTAGAGAGTATGGAGGGCATGGAGGGGCGGGTAGGAGTAAACAGGCTGCTGCATCACAGTTTGAGACACTTTGGTGGCAGGGGGCAGGGGAAATAGAGGAGGTTATAGGTAGACCTCGGAGAAGGCAATGGCACCCCACTCCAGTATTCTTGCCTGGAGAATTCCATGGATGGAGGAGCCTGGTGGGCTGCAGTCCATGGGTTGCAAAGAGTCGGACATGACTGAGCGACTTCACTTTCATGCATTGGAGAAGGCAGTGGCAACCAAATCCAGCGCTCTTGCCTGGAGAATCCCAGGGACGGGGGAGCCTGCTGGGCTGCCGTCTCTGGGGTCGCACGGAGTTGGACACGACTGAAGCGACTTAGCAGCAGCAGCGGCGGCAGGTAGACCCGGGGAGGGATGACACACCTCTGTGTGTGTGTGTGTGTGTGTCAGGGCGCGGGGGTGGCCAAGGGTGGTTTCCTAAAGGAGTTATTTTCCACCTGAGATGGAACCGATGAGTAGGAATCAGGTGCCGACTGGGGACTCGGGG
>SJYQ01005518.1:29272-54088 GCA_006410935.1 Redunca redunca | reverse complement strand
TTCTGAAAAGTATCAAGAGTTTTTATAGGAACGGCAGCATAAACATTTGATTTTCCCCCTTATATATCAATTTTCAAAGAAGCTTTTTAAAAATGCCATTATGTCAGTCAAAGGGTTGAGGTCCAGAATGGATAGGCTGCAGAGTGCTAGAGCCAGGATTTGAATCTAAGTTTTCTCAGAGCCCAGCCTGTGGGCTTAATTACTATACCTCATTGCTTCCCAGAAAGGAAAATGGTCATGAGATAACATTGTTAAGCTAATCAGTCAGAATATGAAAGCATATCATTATGAATCTGTTGAGATATTTATAGATGCATAGAAAAGATGGAGGGAAATACTGAACACACCACCATTTTAAGGTATTATCGCCAGAAAGTTTAAAAACAAAAGCACCCAGAACGTTTGGGTTCATTTGCTTCCGGACCTTTCTCAAAGGCTGCTGAGAGCCTACAGATGGTATTAAGTTATTTTTGTACAACAAACAGAACACTTTTCTTGTTTATAAAGGCCCCTGCCATCTTGGTCCTTGAACGCTGGCAAATGTCCCGTGGGGGAGCTTGGAAGTGTCTTTCTCTAAGGAGAGAGGGATTGTATTCCTTCAAGGATTTCTATACACTTTCTATGGCTACAGTCAGTACAGTTTAGTTGGGAAGAGACAAATCTGACATCATCTGGGTTCATGTCTTGCCTTAGCCACTTCCTAGCTGTGCCATCTTGGACAAGTCAATCTCTTTGTGCCTCAGTTTACTCATCCTTGAAGTGGGGAGGGTCACAGAGTCCTAGGGTTCGTGAGGGTCATATGAGTTAATGCAAGAAAGAAGCTATCCTTAAAAAGTGCCCAGTGAATGTTAGCTCTTCTTATGCAGGAGAGTCTGGAAGAGTCATCGGCTCTGGGTAGTCCTGCTGTTACAAGAATAAGAGGTAGGACTGCTTCCCCAGGTGCCAGATGCCAGGACTGTGGCCAAGCCCAGGCTCTGCCTCTCGGACACACGTTTCCCCCCCATCCAATTTACCTTGGCACAAAAGGATAATTCATTGGTATGTCCACATCCTGGTCCTCAACATAAATCTTCCCTGCTCACACGGGTGGTGACAGCTTCCCAGGTCTCCTGGACTCTCTTCTCTGAGTTTCCCATTAATGTTGTCTACATGCAGAGAGACCTGGGGCTTGTTTTCCCCTGAAGCTATTTTTCTTTTGAGAAGAGAGGGTAGGGCAAGGAATGGGGGGCCTGAAGAGGAGGGAGGTGGGAGAAAGACCCTCCCAAGATATCACTATGATCTTGAGATCCAGCGGCCTGGTGGAGAAATACACAGGCCAGGTACCTCCCATGAAGGCCTACCTGGTACCAGTCCTGCCCGTCCTGGCGGCCAGGAGAAGCCGGGTCAAGGTGAAGCTGGCCCTGCCCTGGGGAAGGGGTGAATGGTTACTTGTGCAGCTAGTTCTTGATTTGATTTCCTCCTCAAGCACCTTATTTCTTCCTCTTCAACAGGCAAGTGCATGCTGTTTGGCAGTTTCCAACCATTCCCAGCCCTTGTAATTGACCTGATAGGCTTGAGTAAACAGCTTTCTCCTGAGGGCCTGCTGAGGTCTGGATGCTTAGTTGAGACCTAGGAGTGAGGACGATCATTTTATTTCTTTCCCAAATGTTTGGACTTTGAGTCAGAAGCTGCCATGGAAAGGGGGAAAAGAGAAAACACTTCTTGATGAAATGTTCTTCATTTTGTGCAAGACTCCGGGTATGTACTCCCTGGAGGCTCAGTTGGTAAAGAGTCTGCCTGCATTGCAGGAGACTTGGACTCGATCCCTGGGTGGGGAAGATCCCTTGGAGAAGGAAATGACAACCCAGTCCAGTATTGTTGCCTGGGAAATCTCATGGACAGAGGAGCCTGGTGGGCTACAGTCCATGGGGTCGCAAAGAGTCAGACACACCGGATGTGTTAGGAATGGAAGTGACATTTTCTCATTCATTCATTCATCGGAGAAATGTGTAAATTGGTTATTTCTATTTTATTAAAAATTTTTTGGGTCACACTGCACAGCACGTGGTATCTTACTTCCCCCAAGAGATGGAACCTGCACCCCCTGCAGTGGAAGCGTGGAGTCCTAACCAGTGGACTACCGGGAAAGCCCCTGTATTGATACTTCTAGATAGTGCTTTTTAGACTGTTGTTTTTAGCCTCAGAACCCCTATTTAATAAAATCTTCGTGACACCCAATACTTAAGAGATTGAACTAAGGTCCAGAGAGATTCAGGGTCTTGCCCGAGGCATCCACGCCCGTTAAAGGGGTGCTGGGTGGCATCCAGATATGTTCCTTTCTAACCCTTTGATCAGATAGATATGCCCTTGCTATTTGGAACATTTATAGAGAAGTACAGGGAGTCCTAAACTTACAAATGAGTTCTGTTCCAAAAGTTCATGAGGAAGTCAGCTGCCTGGATCCGGAGTACATTTCCCTATAGAGACAGAGGTACGGATGGTGGCGAGGTGCCCAGACTGGCCCACAAAAGCCCATTTAATCCACAATGTGTTGGAATTCTAGAACTAACAGTCCTCCATTAGCTTTGTGCTCATAACGGCACTGTGGAACTTGTGTACTTGGACAGTAAGCCCTCCCGTGTGGGGAGCACGGCTGTGAGTTCCCACCCGCGTGGACACAGTAAGGAGCCAGGCTGTGAGCAAAAATGGCCTTTGCGTGTTTAGAATAGATGCTGCCAGTTTTCTTTTGTCTCAGTAGAATGTCAAGTCCGCAAAAGAAGGGATTTTTTGTTAATTTTATTTCCTGCCGTATTTTCCGCCCGTAAGAAGTGCTTGATAAATGATTGTTGATGAATCGATGCACTAAAGTTTCATGGAGTTCTTGAAGAAGATCCTCTGGACCCTCACTTGGAATCTAGGCAGTGTGTTCTTTAAACATACATCTCCAGGAAGCCAGGTTATTTGGAAACAAATAAATCCCCAGCCCATTCTATTCTGAAACAGCAAAGTAATGGCTGATATAGAGAGATCACATCGACAGCAGGGATAGGTGACCAGCTTTCAGGGAGGAGACAGAAAAACCAGAAAAAGCTGATACAGGAACTCCCAAAGCACAACAGCCTTGGATCATTCAGGTCAGGAACCCTGGGAGTCATTACTGTAAAATAAACATTAATTAATGCGTTACAATTTATCACCCTTGTTTAAGGAGGTAGGAGAGGGTGTGTGGAAACTGTGGAAAGCATAATAAAGTTATGTTTCTTAAAGAAACAGACTCTTCTGTTTCGTGGAAAACGATTCTAAGACGCTTCAAGTTCTGAATGCCTGACTACGCTAGTCTGTAATATTAGAAAAGCATTGGCAATTATGCTTTAGTTATAATGGGTACTCTTGGGTTTTTGTGGAGCTCTCAAGCTTCCCTGGTGGTTCAGATGGTATAGCGTCTGCCTACAACGCGGGAGACCCAGGTTCAATCCCTGGGTTGGGAAGATCTCCTGGAGAAGGAAATGGCAACCCACTCCAGTATTCTTGCCTGGAAAATCCCATGGACAGAGGAACCTGGTAGGCTACAGTCCATGGGGTTGCGAAGAGTCGGACACAACTGAGCAACTTCACTTTTATCAATATTTTTGGGCTGCAAATATGATTGGATAGCAAGTGAGAAATTTTGTTTCTAAAGCAAAAAAGAAACCGAAAGGGGCATGCATCTTAGCTGCTGTGGACAGCAGTTCATCGCAGGTGGTTCAGGGGGCGCTTCCAGGAGCCCAGGCAGTGGTAGCATCTCTGTGGAGTGTGCGTTCCTGGGGGGCTTTTGCTTGAAAACAGACTGTGGGCTTCAGACCAAGGCAGACCTGCACTCAGTGGAGGCCCTTCCACTTACTAGCTGTGTTACCTTGGACAAGTCGTTAACCACTCTGAGCCTTGGTTTTCTCTGCCTCAGAAGGTAATGCCTTCTTCTTTGAAATGAACGAATTAATTTATTTTTGACGGTGCTGGATCCTAGTTGCTGCTTGCGGGCTTTCTCTTGTTGCAACAGGCGGGGGCTACTCTCTAGTTGTGTTGTAGGGGCTTCTCACATTGCTGTGGCTTCTCTTGCTGCAGCTCTCAAGCTCCAGAGTGTAGGCTCAGTAGTTGTGGCCCATGAGCTTAGTTGTTCTAAGACATGTAGAATCTTCCTGGACTGGGGATAGAACTTGTGTCCCCTGCATTGGCAGGCAGATTTGTAATCACTGGACCACCAGGTAAAGCCTTCTACATAAGAGTTGTGAGGTTTAACTGAAATAGTTCCTTGAAAGGGCCTCGTACGGTGCTGTTACACGAAAGATACTCAACAAATGCAACTTCCTCTCTTACTATTTCCCAGGGATCCCCTCCTCTCCCTTCCGTGGTTGAGTTTGAGTGAAGGGTGGACTATGTATCGGTGAGTGGCTTACACACTCAACGACTCTTCTCTATAGCCATTCTCATTTCCTGCCTTACTCAATGTCTGGATGGGCGGTTGGGCCAATGAACATAGTCTAAAAATGCTTTGCAAAGTTTTGGTAAATATCGGGTTGGCCAAAAACTTCATTCAGGGTTTTTCTTGAAACATTGGAATGAGCTTTTTGGCCAACCCAATATTTGGCCACTGCAAATATAATTGGATTAACAAATGAGAAATCTTGCTTTTAAAGAAAAATTTAGGTTTAAAATGGTTTAGGTGATAATTTGAGTTTGAGAACTAGTGACAGAGCATCATTGAGAACACCTGTGCTCACAATGGAAAGAAGAAGAAGAAACACCCCTGTCTCCCCACCTCCTTTCCTAGACCACTGTATCCAGGAGGCCAGTGGCCTGCATGAGTCAAGGTAGTCTGAACATGTCTCTCCCTCCTCGAGCATCAAACCCTATAGCTTGGGAGAGCAGAGAAAAAGTTTTATACAAAGGTTTTATCAGGGACTTCCCTGGTGGTCCAATGGATAAGAGTCTGCCTGCCAATGCAGAGGACATGGGTTCAAACCCTGGTCCGGGAAGATCCCACATGCCATGGAGCAACTAAGCTTGTGCACCACAACTACTGGAGCCTGGGCGCCTAGAGCCTGAGCTCCTCAACAAGAGAAACCGCTGCAGTGAGAAGCCCGTGGAAAGCAATGGAAAGACGCCCCCACTCACTGTAACTAGAGAAAGCCAAGCAAAGCAACAAGGATGCAGTGCAGCCGATGAGTAAATGAATGAAACAAATAAAGCCCACCAGGTCTTAGCTGTGGCACTCGGGATCTTTGATCTTCGTTGCGCATGTGCGATTTTTAGGTTGATCTTCGTTGCGCATGCACGATTTATAGGTTGATCTTCGTTGCGCATGCGCGAGCTTTAGTTGCAGCGTGTGACCTCTTAGCTGGGGCATGTGAGCTCTAGTTTCCTGACTGGGGATTGAACCTGGGCCCCTGGCATTGGGAGCATGGAGTCTTAGCCACTGGACCACCAGGGAAGTCCCAGAAGAGTTTTTTTGTTTGTTTTTATCTGTTTGCTAGGGGAACATTCTCCTCTTATTTAGGATTCAACCACACAATGAGAACCCTGGAAGTCAGTGCTAGCACGTGCTGCTAGGGAGACTCCTGGAAGCTTTGAGTAAGAATCGGCTGGTACTCAGTGAAGTAGAAATTCCAGAACTGCCATGGTGGACAGTTGAAGAATGTGGAAAGGGTTAAAGAAGGGCCTCACTAGAGTCTATTTGGTAGAAAATCCATACTGTCTGTTCTCTAAGGAAAACACAGGACTTCCTCCAACCTACCCCCATTTTTTCAAATTTTATCGAAATATAGTTGATTTGTAATGTTGTGCCAGTCTCAGGTGTATAGCAAAATTATTTAGTTATAAATTTTTATATATTCTTTTTCAGATTCTTTTCCCTTATGTGTTATTACAGTGTATTGAATAGAGTTCCCTCTGCTTACATACAGTAGGTATTTTTTGGTTATCTCTTTTATATATAATAGTGTGTTATCTGTTAATCCCAAACTCCTAATTTATCCCTCTCCCCTCCTTTTCTCCTTTGGTAACCATGTTTTTATTTTGTATATCTGTGAGTCTATTTCTGCTCTGTAAATAAATAAAAGCAATAGCATATGGTATCTGTCTTTGTCTGACTTCCTTCACTTAGTGTGATCATCTCCAGGTTCATCCATGTTGATGTAAATGGCATTATTCCATTCTTTTTCATGGCTGAGTAATATTCCATTATGTACCTACACCAAGTCTTCTTTACCCATTTATCTGTCACTGGCACTTAGCTAACTCTCATTAACAAAAGTGATTAAGACTATTTCTGTATCATGAGTGCTGTTGAGAATCTCAGCAATGGCTGTCCTCTGTAGGCTAGGGACTGACCATCAGAAATTCTATGACATAATTTCACTCTCTTATGCCAATGGGGTTGATAGCATCCCCACATAAAAGGGGCCAGCTGGTGTTACAGTCTTCAGAATCCAGGTAGTGAGTGCAGTTTTGGGGGGAGCAGGGATAGGGAGCAGGGAGTGGTGGAGGTGGCGGGGGGCGGGGCTGACTACAGAGAACTATGAACGCAGTTAACAGAATATAGACCCTCAGGGCAAACACATGGGCAGCTAACATGGGAATCACAGCCAAGAGAAATGAAGCTCAGGAAGCTGCCCCCAATAGAAAGGCAGATTCCTCGACTTGCTTTGGAAACACCTGAGCCAGTGTTTAGACCTGGGACCCTCCACGAAGGGAGAGATCAGGTCTCCACGGCAGAGGGCCCTGTAATGTCACAGCCAATACACAGTGGCAATGATCTGTTCAGTCCTTCCCCAAAGGTACAGATGGCTGTTTACTTGAGTAACCATTCCCTGGGGTAGAGAGAATACGCAGACTTATCAAGGACTATTGGACACAGAATCTGTGTTGACTCCCAGGAAACTGAAGCATCAGTATGGTCCCTCCGGCTAAGTCTAGCTCACAATGGGTCCTCTGGGTCCTCTGATCCATCTGGGAGACATTTCCCTGGTCCCTAAATGTATAATTGGAATAGATCTCATAGTTGGCAGGACCACAGTGTTGGTTCCTTGGTGTCTGGGGTAAGAGATATTTGGAATAAGAATGGCCAAGTGGCTTCTGAGTCTTCCCCCACCTCCTGGCCAAAATAGTAAGTAAAAACCAATATTGCATCCTGTGAGGAAGAACATGTTGTAAATCAGGGCTGTTTTTAAAGAACTAAGGGATGTTCAGACGACTGCCCAAATCATATTCGCATTTAACCCACTCATTTAGCCTCTACGAAAACCAGATGATCTCGGGGGAGGATAGTAAACGAGCACAAACTCAGTCAGGCGGGAACCGTGATGGCAATTGTTCTGTCAGATGTATTATCTGTGCTAGACGGATTAGTGTGGCCCCAGGTACAGGCCGCTGATCTGGGGAGTGCATTTTTTCCATACCTATCAGGGAGATCAAAGCGCTTCACGTTCACATGAGATGGACGACAGCATAAATTTATGTCTTGGCCTAGGGCTACCTTAGCTCTTCTGCCCTCTGTCATAACAAAGCCTGAAGGGACCTCGGCCATCTGGACATTCCATAGGATGACACAGTGGTACGCTCAGTGCCACAGTGATCGTCTTCCTGGGGATTAACAAGAGGCCGTGAGTATATTGGAGGCCTTGGTAAGTCACTTACACTGTAGACAGTGGGAAGTACGTCAGTTGACTTTGCACACGGAGATGCTTTGTCTCAGACTGTCTCCTGGGGAACCTCGCTTATCGTTGTTGCTGCTTCATCACCAAGTCGTGTCCACCTCTTTGTGACTCCAGGGACTGCAGCGCACCAGGCCTCCCTGTCCCTCACCATCCCCCAGAGTTCATGTCCATTGAATCGGCGATGCCCTGGTTTATGATAAGGATGTCTAAAAACTGAATCTTCACCCAAATAGGGTTACCTCTGTCAGGATGGACTAATTTCTAAAGCTTTGGTGGCTTAACACAAAAACAGTGCTTTGACCACTAATGAAAAATCTGATAGGGCTGTTTCTGGTTGGTTGGTTGGTTTGCTCCCCTGAGCCCTTGAGGATGATTCGGCACCATCATCAGCGCCTGGTCTCCATAGTCGCTGGGGAGGGGTCTCCGTGCAGGGAGCGCACAAGGACTTGACCTCCTGGCCTGAACCTGATGCAGCCCTTTGGTTCACATTCTTGGTGAGAAGAGTCCCAGTGAACTGACCTAGATGCAGCAGGTGGGGAGAGGGTGTGGAAATTGCAGATGGGGCAGCCACTCCCCAGCAACCACGACATGATGTGTCAAGGGGTGCATGAGCCTTGGGGGTCAGTAGTTGTGTCTACCACACTGCCCTAAGAAAAGGTGAGAAATAAGTGAGGTTAGTCCTTTTTAAAAAGAGTATTTTATTTATTTGGCTGTGCTGGATCTTAGCTGTGGCACACAGGATCTTGTTCCCTGACCAGCGACGGAACCCAGGCCCCCTGCACTGGAAGCTCGGAGTCTTGGACACTGGACCACCAAGGAAGTCCCAGTGAGGTTGATCTTGCCTCCATCTAACTGAGTCCGCCATGGCCTCCTGGTTTGGTGATTCTCTTCTTTGAAGCTCTGATCTCTGATATTCTTTGAAGACTTGCTCTCAGAGCACCGCTTAGTAACTAAACCATTAACTGACAACCAGGCCATTGGCTCAATACCCAGCCCTTCCTAGATCTTGAAATTCTCTCCCATCTTCAGCAGGCCTTTCCAGAATTCTCTGCCTTTGCTGGTGCAGGGACCCCCTCCTGGGGCATGGTTATCTTCTGGCTAGGAAAGGACACCTCTTCTCGTCCTTTAAGATCCAGCTCAGAAGTCACCTCCTTGGTGTTCCTGACCCCTTGAGTATACTGGGATTATAGCATCTATCACACTAGAGCATAAAGAACCAGGTGCCGTGTGTCTTCTGAACGTGGGGTGTTTCCATGTCACCAGAGTAGAAGCTCTGTGTCGTCAGAATTCTTTTCTACTCTGTGTCCCCAGGGCCCAGGACAGCACTTGGACCAGAGTAGACACTCGGTCAGCAAGTATTGAATGAACAGTCCTTTGTCACTTTCTTGCCCTGGCACTGTGCCCAGTAGGCAGAGCATCCTCAGCTGCTGAAGGACAAGGTTTACAAGGTCAGAAGTGTTTGCAGTCTCAAGTCATCCTTGGTGCTGGTGGGGTTTCAGATAGTGGCTTTGGTGAATGGTTCTGATTCTGGAAAATCCTAGGTCTGGCTGAAATTATTCTACCTAGACATACATGCACCTCCCAGCCCACAACACATCTTTATTCCCAGATCCTTGCCCCAAATCCTTTTTGAAGATGAAGACCCAAGGAAACTAGTTCTTGTAAAACCATTTCCTTATTTTTCTACCCTGTCGAGTCTGCGCCTCCATCACGCCCACCCCGAGCCTTGGGGCCGGCACCTCCAAGGCTGGCTCCTCATCAGACAGACTTGTTCCCACAAAGGCCCAGAACCTGAGACTTAAATTGGATTTGCCTGTGGCTTTGCGCTCTCTGCATCTTCCCTCCTTTGTTTTTGATTTATCGTTTTAATCAGTTGTAGTCAATCATTCCCTCTCTGTCTTGCTTCACCATAAACACAACCCTTTGCCAAAAAAATTATGACTGTATTAAATGATTTTATGACAGTAAACTGCAGATTGTACAGTGTAAACACAGGTGTTGCTCAAACCCCACACCCTCCAGCTCTGCCCAGACCGGCACGGGTGCCGTATAAGGAGGGTGCCTTCGGGGCCGTGAGAAAGGAGCCATCCTGGGGAGTCTGGGGACTGCAGGTCATGCGGTTCAATGCTTTGCCATAGAGGTGAAGAGACGGAGGTCTGGGAGGAGAAGCCGCTGGTCTCAGGTGGCACAGATGCCCGATGACTAAGCCAGGTGAGATGTGAAGTCGTCGGGCGTCTATGATCCCTTCCGGGACGCCTCGTCTCCCTCCTCTCCTTCCCCAGGTTCATTTTAGGCTCATTTCACTGTAGCACAAATGCTCGTGGCGGACATGGGAAGATGTGAGCACTGTAACTTGTCTGAGGCTGTGTATATATATATACATGGGTTTCCCAGGTGGTACAGTGGTAAAAACCTGCCTGTCAATGCAGGAGATGTAAGGGACACGGGTTTGATCCCTGGGTCGGGAAGATCCCCTGGAGAAGGAAATGGCAACCCACTCCAGTATTCTTGCCTGAGAAATCCCATAGACAGAGGAGCCTGGCAGGCTAGAGTCCATATGGTTGCAGAGGGTTGGACATGACTTAGTGACTGAGAGTGCATGTGCACACATATACACGCACACACGTGTGTATACACCTGGGTCTTACTCTTTCATGTTGCCATTGGGGTGGAAGTGGAACACAGGACCGCCAGCAGAGAAGTCTTCCTGCCTCCCATCCTTGCAGGGGAGTGATGGAGAGTCTGATGCTCTGGGGATGGCTGCCTCCTGTCCTGAGAACAGGAATGGGGAGACAGACCCGAGAAAAAGAGACTTTTCCCAGGCTTGAGGCTGTGGGGATGCTGCCCAGCCCAACACTCTGCTCAGAGATGAGAGCTTTTCCCTGTGATGGCCTGGCTGCTCTGGAAGTCTTGGGAAGCGAGAGTCCAGAGTGGCTCGCCCCAGAGCCCTCGGGGCACGGGGTTGAGTTTCTTTTGGTACAGGTACAGAAGAAGGAAGAGTAAGAAAGAGTTTGGAGGCTACTTTCCCCAGGGGAATTACCCTCTGTGATTTTCATCTCTAACCATGAGAAAGGCATTTTCCAAACAGGTAATTTATCAGATGGAGGAGTGGATTCCAAAGGCAGGACAGTTTGGGACAACTCAGGGATGATGTCATGGCCCCGCTGGGACATTTCGTAGCCTAAGGTTTCGGGGCCCTCTGGGAATCAGCGCACGTGTGTGCACACACACACACAGGACATGTGTGATACATACTCATATACAGTTTCGTCTGAACACTGGTTGTTTCTCCTCCTTCCTGTTTGTTTATTGGTTTTCACTCACCTGGGCCTCTGCAGGAAACAGATCCAATATTTACCAAGCAGCTCCAAAGGTTACGTTTGCTTCCCAAAGTTTTTATTCCTCCTTCGTTTGGGTAAGTTTCAGCTCCCAAGAGAAGCTGTTTTTTGCTGAGCCTGGGCTGCACGAGTGAGGCAGGAACACAGGCCCATCTGGTGAAGATTGGAACATAAATAGCTCCCTTTAAAAATAAATCTCCGCTTTTAACTCTGTAGATAAAAATATCTGAATAAAGGACAATTCTTAATCTCCACCTTCTCCCCTGCTCGACTGGAGCGTTTCTAAGAGGAGTTTTTTCCCCTTCTCCTTTTACAGGTTTCATTTTGGCTTTGATTCTAGCGACTTTACTGACAGATTACTTCATTTTAACTATATGGCTTTTCTGTCTAGCGGGAGGCATATTTCTAAGTATCATATTTATCAAAAGAGCTCTGCAAAACAAGGGCCAGAATTACTCTTTTGATGGTTCCCCTTCTAACTACAACCACAATAAATTTTGTAAGAAAGAATGCTCAACTGGGGACCTTTTATGTTAAAGCCGAGAACTGGGGTTCAGACATTGTCACTTTCAAACCTCCATCCATCGGGCTGGTTCCCCCTCCTCCTCTCCCCTCCCCAGGCAGAGATCTCACATCTGGTCTCACTTGCACGGCTGGTCCTGGGCTCCCCGGGGCTCCATATTTTTCCCCCTATAACTTTAAATCAGAGGAGCATTTCAGTAAATCACAGGGAACACTTATTTATTGGACATAGTTTTGGGTCTCTTAAAGCATGGAAAATAAATTTAATGGAGCATTCGGAGCACTTCTCCAATCTTTTGAGGGATTACTTGGGGAATTTGTCAACTGTGCCAAGCCCGGCAGCCTGATCCAGAGAGATGGTGGGGGTTGGGGGGGAATGATGGGAGGATCTTCTCCCAGGGCCCAGGTGGGTCCTAAATCATCCCCGAGAAAGATGAGTACAAAGGGGCCTGGTTGCCAGCCAGGTGGAGGGGGCAGTGTCACCGTTTAGTTAATAAACTATCATTTCAGCTGGAGGGTGACTTTAATCTGAATTATATTTTGCTTTTGTCATCCACTCTTGCCAGGTAATTTATGGATGACCACAGCACGCTTCTTAATCTCAGTGAAGGAGGGAGTCGAAGATGGGGCGGTGGGGGGGAGGAGCAAAGGAAGACTGTGGACTCCGAGAAGGGAGGGTGCAGCTCTGGGAGACTTGGGGGTGACCTTGAGGAGCCTGGAAGAGCAGGCCAGTGTGGGATGGGGCCGGAGGGGTGAGGGTCCCTCGCTCTCAGCTCTCAGATCTGGAAAGAGCCTTAGCTAGTGGAGTGTCACATCCCTGGGACATGCTCCATGCGTTTTGGAACTGAGGGGTTTGAATTTGGGAATGGCCTGCCCTGGGGAGTTACAGTAAATATACAGTTCAGTTCAGTTCAGTTCAGTCACTCAGTCATGTCTGACTCTTTGTGACCCCCTGAACCGCAGCACGCCAGGTCTCCCTGTCCATCACCAACTGCCAGAGTCTACCCAAACTCATGCCCATTAAGTTGGTGATGCCATCCAACCATCTCATCCTCTGTTGTCCCCTTCTCCTCCTGCCCTCAATCTTTCCCAGCATCAGGGTCTTTTCAAATGAGTCAGCTCTTCTCATCAGGTGGCCAAAGTACTGGAGTTTCAGCTTCAACATCAGTCCTACCAACGAACACCCAGGACTGATCTCCTTTAGGATGGACTGTTCTTGCAGTGCAAGGGACTCTCAAGATATACAGTAAATAAATACATACAAGCAAATTTCATCCCAAGAGCATATACGCAATTCCAATTTGTTCAAAAAGCCCAACAAAGTTAGCCTAGGTACCCAGCTAGCACAATCGGCTGTATACTGCTGCTTTGACGTCTGCTTCCGAATATCTAGGGCTTGACTCTGTGCAGTAAAGTGCACAAAAGCACAGCCACTTGCAGAGGAGGAACGCATGTGACGGTGTGTGCCAACCACACGGATTAACTCACGTGACTGGACCCGCGAATGCACATTTGCATCTTTGAAAGTTTGCAGCTTGGAGGTTCGTATGCAGGGGACTTGCTGTAGCGAAAGGTGAGGGCTTGATTGTGGAGTCTGACTTTCCCAGGATGGATGGGAAGTGATGAAACTGATGAACGGGTGCAGGAGGCTCTTCCTGGGAAAGGCTGTCGCTAGCTGGGTGGGTGAGTTTCACTTGGTGCCTTTGAGTGGGAAATGCGGGTAGGGCTGGGGGCTGAGAATGCAGACAGTCAGGAGGAGGCGTTTCAGGGCTTTTAGGGATCTGGAGCCTGGAGTTCAGGGCAGAAGGGCGCTTCTTTAGGAGAGGAAGATGGAAGGGGGTTGTGGAGGGAACCCCCAGAAGGATGTGCCCTCTTCAGACGGGAGCTGCTGGAGGCCCAAAGTGCAGCTTGCGAGGGCAGATGGGCTCTGTGTTTGGAGGCAGAGTGACGGTGACATTGTGTCATTATCAGTATTGGCTGCAGCAACAACCATGCCCTCCCCTCCCACCCCCCGACACTGGATTTTGGGTCCTTGCCTTTTGCCTTGTGTTCATCTCAGTCTCTGTTAAGAGGAAGGGGGCTAGTGCTCTTATTTTTAGGCTTGGATGGGTAAAGTGACGCATAATAAGGAACAAAGTTTGATGGAGATTGATGCTCAGGTCAGAGGTGCGGCCCCTTTCCAGCTTTCATGCCCTCAGGGTCCCCAGGTGACGGAGAGAATTCTGCTCCAGAAGCCAGTTTCTCTTGACATTTCCGTGCTGTCTTGGTGCTAGTGGTGAAGAACCTGCCTGCCAATGCAGGAGACATGGGATGAGAGTTTGATCCCTGGGCCAGGAAGATCCCCTGGAGGAAAGCATGGCAACCTACTCCAGTATTCTTGCCTGGACAATCCCATGACAGAGGAGCCTGGGGGGCTACAGTCCAGGGGGGTCACAGAGTTGGACATGACTGAATCAAGTTAGCACAAATGTACACGTGCTGTCTTGAGGAGTGAGCTTTTCTCTGGAATTTCCCATCCTTGCTAGTCCTTTCTATGCTGAGATGGTCTCCCTCTTCGCTGTGTCTTCGTTCTTTGCTTTTTCAGCCTCGCAGAGCAGCCCTGGTCTGAGACTTAGCAGATGGGGCTGGGGGCTGAGAGCACACACTCAAGGCAGAGGAGGAGAGTGGGGGCTGCAGGAAAGCAGGAGGGGTGGGGTCCCTATCCCCCTGGAGACACAGGCTAAGGGGCAGGCGGATCCTGCTGCAATTGTGCGTCTGTCCACACTCAAAGCCGAGCACCAGCTGGGATCACAGCCATCCGGGGCTATGTTAGGTGGCTTCTTAGCTGTGAGGATGAAGTTTACAAAATTACTGGATGGGGGCTTCACCAGTTAGCAGGGGTCTAAGCCCTGACCTTCATGTGGCCCTCCCAGCTTCGAGTGCACTTTCTCCTCGACTGATGGAGATCTTCTGGGGCTCCAGCCAGTGTTCTGCCTGGCTTCCCCTCCCTTCTCCCCATCTCTAAGCTCTCTCCCCTCACAGTTTCAGGAACACACCAGGCTCCAGTTTACTTTCTCTCTTTGCTTTCTGTGGCCCGTCTCTTCTCATCCATCAGTCTGTTCTGCACATGCTTCAAGGTCCAGATCAAGTTTTATTTTCTCCTGGTACAGGTCTGACCGATTGGCTCTCTCTGACTAGTCTCCAGTGGCCACTGCGTTCTGCAGCATAAAATTAAACAGGCATCCTAAATGTTCATTGACAGAGGAATGGATAAGGAAGGTGTGTGTGTGTGTATATATACATATACATATATATGTGTATATATATGTGATGGAATATTACTCAACCATCAAAAAGAACAGAACAATGCCATTTGAACTGGCATGAATGAATGTAGAGATTGTTATATGGAGGGAAGTAAGTCAGGCAGAGAAAAACAAATATTATATGTTATGGATTATATGTGTAATCTAAAAATATGGCTCCAATGAACCTATTGACAAAACAGAAATAGAGTCACCAATGTAGAAAAAAAGTTACGGTTAGCAAGGGGAAAGGGGGAAGGATAGGTTGGGAGATTGGGATTGACACATACATACTACTTTATGTAAAACAGATGACTAATAATGGCAGACTGTATGACACAGGGAACTCTACTCAGTACTCGGTAGTGGCCTATATGGGAAAGGAACCTAAAGGTATATGTATACGTACAACTGATTCATTTAGCTGTACAGCAGAAACTAACACAACATTGTAAATCAACTATACCCCAACAAAAATTAATTAAAAAAACTGCTATTGCCTGGAAAATATAGTTGGCTTTGAAGAACTTTTTTTAAAAAATACTGTTTCAGTTTTACCCTATTTGATTCACTGTTTCTCTGAACTGTCCCATCTCCTCCCTGATAAGTGAGGGGTTTAGATGGAGGATCTCTAAGGTCCTTGACAGCTATGACATTCTGCCAAGGATTCTAGATCTGTTTCTCTAGTCTCCTCATCTGGACTGCAAACTTTTCAAAAGCAGTGACATCTTTTGCTCACACGGACTCCTGCAATATTTGAGCCTGAGTGGACAGTCCCTAAGTTCTTTTGTTTTCCTGTCCTTTTTGTGTCCTTTTTCCTACAGACAATGGAAGGCATGAGGCATAGCCCAGATGCCCTGGAAAGCCTGGCCCAAAGAGAAATTGTTCCATAATTTATGGATATGGTAAAAATTGCTGTGGTGTCTTAACACTCAATGTCCTCTGTGGCAGAAAATTTACTGATACCCTGGGGACTCTGCCCAGCATAGGGAGACGTCATTTTTAAAGGGGGTCAGGGAGCACTCCCTGCCCACTTAAAAAAAAATGCTCAGCTTGGTTAAGACCTTGGCTTGGACACTTACCACCCACAAGACTGGGGCAAATCACGTGGCTTGTGTGAGGCTGGGTTGCTCACCCCTACAATGGCCACTGCCCTGTTGTGGGAATAAAAAGGCGTGATGTGTGAAAACATTCTGTAAATTGTGAAGCTAATAGCTGTAGGTGTGAAGTGGCCGAGGAGGCCTGGCGTGTGGTTACTTCACATGTCATCATAAAAAAGTCAAAAATCAAACAGAAAAACACAACCTAAAAAGAAAGTAGCGAAGGGTTTATTTTCTCTCTCTCTCTCTCTTTCACTCTGGGACAAAAGAACAACTTCTGTCCTCTGGTTAACACTCTGTAGATGCTCCCCCTTCCCTACCCCTGGCCGTGCCCCGCCGCCACCACAAAAGAAAAGAGAGAAAGAAATTAAAAGAAAGTCCATGAGTAAGAAGGAATATCCTGGTATATTCTGAAAGTTGACTCTGGGAACAGAGGAAAATATGAGCAAACAAAAGCTGTCACTCACTGGCAAGCCACTTCCTCTGGGGAATCGTTACTGGGAAGAAAAACTAACGATCTGAACGTTGCCTGGAGCTGTGCAGAGCCCAGGGCTCAGGCTGGTAGAACAAGGCCCTCCGGATGGAGGCTTCCGGCTCATTCTGGGGGTTTTAGCGGCTAGAGGAGTCGTGTTGTTGGTTAAGAGTCTGCCTGCTGCCCGCTGCGTGGTCACTGTGCCCCATTGCTCAGCAGCCCAGCAGATCTCATGAATGGGCCTGTATGGTGGGGCCAGGCCTCGCCAGAGACATCAGTGGGAGCTCCCACCCTTAGCTTGTGTGATACACGCATGACTCTCTCTCCTTCCCCTGCCCCCAGATCCACTCTCTTTCCACATCCATCCACCTTGCCTGTCAATTTCCTCCCCACCAATTAGACGTCAGGGCCCCCTCCACCCCCAAAGTTGGCAACTGGGGCTCCAACCTTCCAGAAACCTGTTTGTGTGCACACAGACAAAGGCCTCCCCCTCACCCTCCCCGCCTCAACACACCATCATGGCTTTCCAAGATGGGTGATTGAGTTTTTCCCCTGTTCTGCTTGATATTTCTGCCAAAGCAAGAAAAATCCTCGTTGAAGTCTAGCAGGAAATCCAATAAAGATTCTTCAAAAGATGGGCTTGACATTGAAAAACAGCAAAATTATAAAATAGGCTTTAGAAAAGAGAGCAGAGAGTTATTATATCTGGCACCAAGCGAAAGCCCCGAGACCCCGTCCAAATGAGCCATCACAGACTGAAAGTGTTTAGCTTCCCGTTGATTAAATATGGAGAAGGACCCAGGGCTGCCAAGCCTCGGGGATCCAGAGTTTGTTTTCAGTCAGAATGTGTTTTCAGTCAATGGAAAAAATGGTCGGCCCGCGCTGGGCTGTGTAACCAAGAAGCCCCAGGTTTGGGCTGAAAAATGGCTGTGAAGCAGAAAACCATGAGGGCAGTTAATCATCCCTCCAGACCCCTGTAATTTAACTCAGCGACTCACTCCACTTGAAAAGCTCCCCCCACCTCCTTTCTTTCTTCTTCTCTCAGTTCATTTCGCTCAAGGGGGAATAGATGAGCCCTACTGAGGCTCGTCTCTCTCTACGTTTCAGCTGTTAAAACTCCTTACCCCTAAGGCACAGTCCCCCACCCCTTCATGCCCCCCCCAACCCGCTGCTCTGAACACCCTGGGGTGTAAGAACAGTCGGAGGAGGCCATTCACAGGGATGGAGATGGAGTTCCTTCAGGGAAATCTCTTTGTCCCAGGAGCTCCCTGGAATGGGGAGCCTGGAAAAATCACTTCCTTCCCCACTGCCTTTCCAAGAAAGGCTCTTTTTCAGAGGTGTTGGCTGACGTTCTTGAAACAGGGTGATCTAACTTCACGCTTGTCCTTTTCTCTTTTCCTGGGTTCTCATCTGCCACAGTGCGTTTCAGAGCAGTGGAAAGTATAGGATATGGCGTGAGCGCATGCTCAGTTGTGTCCGACTCGTTGCAACTCCAGGAACTGTAGCCTGTCAGGCTCCTCTGTCCGTGGGATTCTCCAGGCAAGAATACTGGAATGGGTTGCATGCTCTCCTCTAGGGGAATCTTCCCCACCTAGGGATGGAACCTGAGTCTCCTGCATTGGCAGGCAGATTCTTCACCACTGGGCCACCAGGGAAGCCCATATAGGATATTACTTGGCTGTTAAAAAAAGAGTGAAAGAGTGCCATTTGCAGCGACATGGACGGACTGAAAGATGATCATACTAAGTGAAACAGGTCAGATAGAGAAAGGCAAATATATAATATCACATTTACGTGGAATCTTAAAAATGATACAAATGAACTTATTCATAAAACAAATAAACTCAGACTTAGAAAACAAACTTATGGTTATTAAAGGGGAACAGGGAGGGAAAGGATAATTTAGGAGTTTGGGATTAATGGATACACACTACTATGTCTAAAACAGATAAACAACAAGGACTTACCATATAGTATAGGGAATTATACTCAGTATCTTGTAATAACCTGTAATAACCAGGAAAGAATCTGAAAAAGAAGAGATACTATACATGTATATGTATAACTGAATCACTTTGCTGTATGCCTGAAACTAACACAATATTGTAGATAAACTATTTGTCAACAAAAAAATTTTAAAAACTCAAGTATAGGAAGTCTGATTTTGGCTGTCATGAAGGCCCCATCAGTGAGGATCTGGGAGAGAAAGAGAAAGAAAGTGAAGGACTTTTGTCTTGTGGAGCTGGAGTCTGAGGTGCCAAACCTCCACCCTTGTCAAATGCAAACACATATCGACTTCTGCGCTTCATGTTTTACACTTGGTGAGTAGCCTCAAGGGAGCAGTAGGGCTGGAGAGTTTCTGATCCTCTTCCTTGCACTCCCAGAGCTATCATTGGCCCTGTGGCTTTCATCAGTTCATCTCTCGTATAACTGCTACCCATGGATCCCCCTGCATGGAAATCTGTGAGAAATCGCAGGGCATGGGCTCAGCAGAGGCTTTGTTTGGTCTTCTGGTTGTTTCAAAGTGGTGGTGGACCTATCTCTAAGCCTCTTGAGGTCTTTCAGCCGGGCACCGAAACTCACCAACAGCAAGTCACCCCAACCAAATGTATTTTTTTGAGGGCTAGACACATAAACTCGAGACAATAAGTAAATAAACGGCTTGGAAATGGTGCTATGGGAAATGCTCAGTGGTTTCACGCAGACAGATTCTTTCGTGAGGATGGCAAATTCGCAGCGGCCAGACGGGGAGGACGTGAGCCTGGCCAGCAAATGGCCTGGATGACCGAGAGGAAGGAGGAGGAGACAGGTCTACGGGGTTAGGCTGTTTCAGAGAGCTAGCCTGAGGCGTTCTGGGCAGGGAGAAGGTTAAGTAAAGAGCCATGGATGGGACGTGGGGTGTGTGTGTGTGTTTGTGTGACCATTCTGGGGATGGAGATCAAGGAGATTATATTATAAGAGGGAGGAGGTGGACAGAACAGTCCATTTGTCCTTACGTCCAACCTTCTGCCTCCACATTCATCTAATTCCCCGCCTCCCCATGGTCATCACTTACTGAGGAATTACAGTAGGCCAGCCTGGGGCCCAGAGGCCTTGTATATTACCTCAAGTTACCCTTCTCCCAGCTTGCTGGGCCACACCTTCTCTTCCTTCTTCACAATAAGGAATCTGAGATTTGGAGTCTGGGAGAACACAAAGCTTGAACACGGCAGAGTTGGGATTTGAACCCTGGTCTGTCTAGCTTCATGCCCTGAACCCACAAAGGCAGGCTGTTGGAGGCAGTGATTCCCGGGCTGGATGCTCGGAGAGAACCCAGTGAGGTCCACATCAAAGATTCCACTTCACAAGGGGAAGAAAGCCAGTAGGCCCCGTCAGGTCAGGTGGGGAGCCTGCATTTCAAAAGCCGTGGAGGCTGCCGAGGGCCTCATGGGCAGCGGCAAGCCCAGGTTGGAAGGGTCAGTGGTGGGTCACTGTCACCATCCATCACCCGCAAGCCCTTTGTCCTCTGGGGTCAGCAGGAGAGGCGGGGGCTGGGCACCAAGCAGAGCAGGTGAGCCAGCGGAATGTAAAGGCCTCTGCTGGGGGCAGGAGATGGGAAGGGGCACTGAGAATTTTAAGGGGAATCATCATGCTTTGGTGAATACCCTGGTGGGAGTGGGAGAAAACGTCTGTTCTGGGCCTCGGAACCCTGCAGATAAACAGCATTCCAAGAACAAGCGAATTCATCCCAGTGCTGTCACTACCAAGACTAGTTATCCATTTACATACCTGTTCATTCGTTCCGAAAGCCTCCTAGACCCACGTCACCACAGTTCCGGAAGTTACCAAGAAACACATCATTATACTTGCATTCAGAGAAACCTGCAGACGTGAAAAACATATGCATGAGGCATCTAATACTGAATAATGACACATAGTAAATGGGGCTTCCCAGGCAATTCAGTGGTAAAGAATTTGCCTGCCAATGCAGGAGATGCGGGTTCAATCCCCGGGTCGGGAAAATCCCCTGGAGGAGGAAATGGCAACCCACTCCAAAATTCTTGCCTGGAGAATTCACAGACAGAGGAGCCTGGTGGACTCTTTTCCACGGGGTTGCAAAGAGTTGGACACAGCTGAGTGAGCATGCATGCGTGCACACACACACACACACACACACAGAGTAAATAGATATCCACAAGCCAACTTCCTTTGATAGCACTTTGCTTTACTATGCTTTAAAGATTACTACTTTTTTTTTTTTTCACAATTTCAAGTTTTGTGGCCACCCTGCGCTGGGCAAGTCTATCAGTGCAATTTTTCCAACAGCATTTGGCTCATTTCATGTCTCTGTGTCATATTTGGGTAATTCTTACAATATTTCCATTTTTTTCATTCCTTATATATATATAAGTGATCTTTGATGGTGCTACTATGACTCGCTGAAGGCACAGAGGATTCCTAACATTTTTTTGGAATCAAGTATTTTTTAATTAAGGGATGTGTATTCTTTTCTTAGACATAATGCAGTAGTCATGTATGGATGTGAGAGCTGGACAATTCAAAAGGCTGAGCGCTGAAGAATTGATGCGTTAGAACTGTGGTGTTGGGGAAGACTCTTGAGAGTCCCTTAGACTGCAAGGAGATCCAACCAGTTCATCCTAAAGGAAATCAGTACTGAATATTCACTAGAAGGACTGATGGTGAACTTGAAACTCCAATACTTTGGCCATCTGATGCAAAGTACTGACTCATTTGAAAAGACCTTGATGCTGGGGAAGATTGAAGGCGGGAGGAGAAGGGGACGACAGCAGATGAGATGGTTGGATGCCATCACCAACTAGATGGACATGAGTTTGAATAAACTCCAGGAGTTGTTGATGGACAGGGAGGCCTGGCGTGCTTTAGTCCATGGAGTTGCAAAGAGTCAGACATGACTGAACAACTCAACAACCAGTGCTATTGCACACTTATATGACTACTGTAGAGTGTGAATGTAACTTTTATATGCACTGGGAAATCAAACAGTTCCTGTGACCAGTTTTATTGCAGTTTTACTTTATTGCATCAGTCTGGAACGGAACCTGCAGCATCTCAGGTCTGCCTGTGTATATGTGCCATGTGGCAGGCACAGTTTTAAGCACGTGCATGCATCAGAGGGTCTCCTAACCGTGGCTAAATGAGGTCGGAGCTCCTGTCATCCCCACTTTTCCTACGAAGAGATGGAGGCTCAGGAAGCGAATTAACTTGCCTGTGTGGCCAGTGAGAGGCGGGGCCAGGAAGCAACTGCAGGCTACCGGGATCCATGGTGGCTCCCAGCGGGAGTGGTCCACTGTCTATAGCATGGGTGGTGGTGGCGGCGGTGGTGGTGATGCCTTCAAAAACACGATCGGATGCTAAGTGAGCAGGAGAGACTCAGAGGTCAGGATGGCAGGGCAGGGCCCTGTGGGCAGGAAGCTCTGGGGAGAGAGTGTACTTGGGCAGGTTGTAGGATAGGACCTTTAGGAGCAGAGACTGGGGTGGGGGGACCCGATCCTGAGATTTGCTGGGCAGAGGGTGAGTTGACCGAAGAGCCCGGTGGTCAACAGGGGACAGTTATCAGTTATCTGTATACACATTCCCTCTTTTTTAGATTTCCTTCCCATGTAAGTCACACAGAACGCAGAGTAGAGTTCCCTGTGTTATGCAGTAGGTTCTCATTAGTTATGTATTTTATACACGTGTGCTCCTTGCTAAGTTGCTTCAGTTGTGTCCGACTCTTCACTACCCATGGACTGTAGCCCGCCAGGCTCCTCTGTCCATGGGATTCTCCAGGCAAGAATACTGGAGCGGATTGCCATTTCCTCCTCCAGGGAATCTTCCTGACCCAGGGATGGAACCCACGTCTCTTAGCCTCCTGCATTGGCAGGTGGGTTCTTTACCACTAGCGCCACTTACAGTAGGGTATATATGTCAACCCCAGTCTCCCAATTCATTCTGTCCCTCTCTTTTCCCCTTGGCATCCATATTTTTGTTCTCTGCGTCTGTGTCTCTGTTTTTGCTTTGCAGATAAGTTCATCTGTACCCTTATTCTAGATTCCATATGTAAGCAATACTGTACGATATTTGTGATTCACTTTGCTGTAGAGAAGAAACTAACACAACATTATAAGGCAACTATACTCAAATTATAGAGAAGGAAATGGCAATCCACTCCAATATTCTTGCCCGAAGAATCCCACGGACAGAGGCACCTGATGGGCTATATAGTCCATGGGATCGTGAAGAGTTAGACACGACTGAGCAACTAACACAAACTCAAATTAAAATTAAAAAAAAAAAGAGAGAGAGTACAGGCCAGTGGGCAGGCTGTGGGCAGGTGGTCTTGAACGCTTGAACTCTGACCTGGCTCCTCTGAGGAGGTGGCATTCTCTGAAGCACGTGGAGCCTACAGCTGGCCCAGCATAAAGGACACGGTCCTGGGAGATCACGATTCCAGCCCTGACTGTGCCTCTAGGTGTCTGACTCCAGGTCACTCGGATGAATTATCATCTGTCTGCATTCCAGCTATCTCATTTTATAAATGAAAGGCTTATGCTGGGTGCATCTCTCTGGCTCTAAAGTTGGTGGTAAAACTGGAAGCATCTAGCCAGGCTTTTGAGGAGGACGGGGCCTGGAGGGTGGGAAAGAAACTGGAGGCAGGTGGAGAACTTGGAACCGGAGGCTGCAGAAGAGGTTATTTTATGGACCTTCTCTTCCTCGCCCTGTTTGACAAGTGGAGAAACCGAGGCCCAGGAAGATAAGTGGTTCTCAAGCCACATAGCTCATCACTGTGCAGCTGACAAGGCCATCCAGTCCCTGGCCCTTAGGGATTCGTTTCTCCCTTTGGGAGGGTTCTTTCGGGGAGCTTGGCTTGGAGCAGGGTTGGGGGACAGGGAGGCTCGGCCTAGGGGTGCCGTCCCCCTTCATTCCAGGCCCATTTGTCAGTGCTGGCTGGATGGCCATCCCCCAAGGGGCCCAGTTCAAACAGTTCTCAACTCCCTGGTTCCTTTCCTCTGCCTGGAAAAGCCCTGACTCTTTGGGGAAACTCTTGGACCATCATCTGTCAGAGGTCAGAGGTCAGTGCAGGCTGTGAGCTGAGGCCGTCAGAGTAGGGGAATTGAAGGGCCAGCATGGAGGTGTGCTCCCCGGGGCCTGCGTGCCCCTCTGCTTCTTGGGGCCTGGGAGCTGCCACAGGGTGGGGTAGGGTGGGCGGTGAGGCCGTGGGGGCAGCGCTGAGTCTCCAACACTTGAGTGAAGCCCCCTCCTGGGTTCTTCTTAGCACTCCCTGTCAAAGGAGTCTGGTAAAAGTTAACAGGCCTCCCTGCCTTGAGCAGATCAGAGGCACCCCGGGGGTCAGGGAGAGGTCACTGAAACCTGCTTGATGGCAATCCCTGGAACTGACCCCTCCCCTAATGCAGAACCTGGGGCTCCTGCCAAGGAGCTGGGCCCGAGCCCTCCTTTGTCTGAAGGTCCCTTGGATCACGTCCGAGGCCTTCCTTATAGGGGCCCCCTTTCTGTGGCCCCTTCCCAAGCCCTGGGCCCAACTGTGTGTGTGTGTCAGGGGTGGGGGGAGAGGCAGGGGGAGGCGGGCAGTGCAGGGGAGTAGGGAGCAGGGTGATCTGTGGATGAGATGCCAGACTGATCTGGGCCTGGCCAGGTGTGACCCTGGTCCCTGACCCCTGGTAGCCCAGAGAGGGAGGAGGTGAGGCTTGAGGGGTGGAGAGAGGCTGTTGGCTAACATTTACCAGGGTCTTTGAAGATATAAATGCTTCCCCAGGCCCTGATGGGATGGATGAGGTCAGAGTTCACAGGCATGGTTGCCTGCTTCTCCCAGTGAGCTGGAAATCTTATAGGCAGATGGGTTAGGGTCCCCTGTGATGGGACTCTCCCCAGGGCATCTGCTCTTTCTGGGGCTTTTGGAGATCAGACCTAGTGGCTTGGAGGCCTCTGAGGGATCTGATGGGAGCTGTCTTTTTCAAATGCCCACATTTCTCTTGGGTGTGCTTTCCGGGGTATATTTGGCCCCACTAAGATCAGTCTGTTCAAGCTGGTTTTAGAAAAGGCAGAGGAGCCAGAGATCAAATTGCCAACATCCACTGGATCATGGAAAAAGCAAGAGAGTTACAGAAAAACATCTATTTCTGCTTTATTGACTATGCCAAAGCCTTTGACTGTGTGGATCACAAGAAACTGGAAAATTCTGAAAGAGATGGGAATACCAGACCACCTGACCTGCCTCTTGAGAAATGTGTATGCAGGTCAGGAAGCAACAGTTAGAACTGGACATGGAACAATAGACTGGTTCCAAATAGGAAAAGGAGTACGTCAAGGCTGTATATTGTCACCCTGCTTATTTAACTTCTATGCAGAGTACATCATGAGAAACGCTGGACTGGAAGAAACACAAGCTGGAATCAAGACTGCTGGGAGAAA
>SJYQ01005518.1:0-28655 GCA_006410935.1 Redunca redunca | reverse complement strand
GTTGGTGATGGACAGGGAGGCCTGGCGTGCTGCAATTCATGGGGTTGCAGAGTCGGACACGACTGAGCGACTGAACTGAACTGAAGATCAGTCACTGGACAACCTGGGAGAGAGAGACTCATCTCCTGCCTATTCCTATCCTTTTTTATTCTACAAATACTAGATTGCCTGAAGTTTCCTGTTCACACTATGCTCCTTCACACCTGGTGCTCCCCCATGCTAGTTGCTCTACAGGCATTCCCTTCCCTACCTTACCGCTCAGGATGACTAACCCTATCCACCATTCTGTATCGCCTCCTCCAGGAAGCCTTCCTGGAACGGAATCTGCCCCTCTGCTTGATTCTCCTATAGGACCAAATCAACTAATACTTATGTGATATGTACTAGGCCCTGTTCTATTGGGAATGCATTAGTGCATGAAACAGACAAAAATCATTCCTTTAAAGAACTTACATTCTAGAGGGCAATAAGAGCAGTGACAGTACCCTATTTAAAATGCCTTACATGTACTAATAAATTTAACCCTCAGCACATCCCTATGAGTTAGGACAATTATCCACATTTCACATTTGAGATTACACTGCTGATAATGGGCACTTTTAATTGAACTTAATTTAATTCTGGTGATAGCCCGATGAGAGATGTGATTTCCTTCATTTTCCAGATGAGGAAACCAAGACTTAGAGGGATTAAGCATTTGATCCAAGGTCATTTTGTCAGTAAGGAGCGCCATGAGTTTGAGCAAACTCTGGGAGACAGTGGTCCTTGGGGACCGCAGAGTTGGACACCACTCAGTGTCTAAACAATAACAAGCATCCTAATCGGGGTGGGTCTAAGCCTGTGAAGGACCATATTGCTTCCCTCTCATAATAGGACTCTGTGTCTGTTTTGAAGCCATTTCTCGTTCTATTAAATGATCTGCTCATCTTATCATTCTGGGTGCTCCCCCGAGGCAGCGACCTTGGCTTATACTCTGTATCCTTTGACCTCTCATTGTGTTCGGCACTGAATGGGCTTCTAACAAACACTTGTCTATGACGATTGACAGCTATATGTGGGTGGAGATGAGAATAAAGCAGCTAATATTTATTGCACATGCTGTGTGCTGGATTCTGCCTTGGTTTTTGTTAAGCATGAACTCTTTTGGTCCTTTCAAATTTCTACGAATTATGTCACTGCTCAGAAGCTGGCAGTTAGGATGTGCGGAAGGTAGGACTCGAGTCACAACTTTCTCTGACTCCAAAATTCCGTGTTCTTTCCTCAGCACCACGGGAAGTTGATCAGAGGACAGATGGCCACTGTGAAGGAGCCCAAGCCTCTTGCCTGTTGCTTTTTATCCCCACTTGGCTGGGAGGTGGACAGGAATTAAGATGGGCCTTTGAAGCTAGGGGTCGCATCCTCCTTAGGCTGCAAGGCATCTGGAGAAATTGAGCCTTCGATTTCAAGATTATTCCCACCCGATGAAATATTTGAAGTAGTTGAAGGGAGTGACCAGACACACCAAAGGTGTTCAGTGAATTTTTACTGCTCATTGTGGAATCATTTTCTGTTCCAGAGAGACAGCCAGATTCCGACTAAGCCGGCAGACCCTCAGGGTGTTTTTGCCTTTGGAGGAGGAGGATTATGGCAGAATAGACTTCAGTCCTTAGGTCTGCAGCAGAAATGGGAGAGTCCTATTATATGTGTGTTTGGTTCCTTTGTTCTGACATCTTTTTTTTTCCCTTTCCCAATTAGGAGGGGAATCTTCTGATTCATCTGCCCACAGGGCTTAGCAGACTGGCCAACTGGATGTATGCATGGGGAGAGAAGGTCACACTGCAGAGCAGGGGACCAGACCCCCAGCTTTTTCATTCATTCTTGCCAGCAGGACTCATTTGCTTCTAGAACCCCCTCCCTCACAGTAGACAGGCACGTTAGACACCCCCCGCCCCACCCCTCTCTTGGTTAATCCCTTATTTTGCTTGACTAAGAGTCAAAATGCAGGACTGCACCCAAACGAACTAAGCTCGCTTAAATCACTGGCAGGTAATTTGATAGATGTTGGCCGGCGCCCACTTTGGGAATTAGGCAAAGCCTGAGCCGTGGAGACGGAGGGAAACAAGCTTGAGTAAGTGGTAAGAAGGTGGCCTCATTTCACCCAGAGACGGCTCCGGCCCCTGCCCCACACCTCAGACTGGAAGCCTGGTGTGGGCTGACCTTTCTCTCTCAGCCTCTTCCTTAGGAAGGCAGGACCAACGGACCCCTGGTCCCAGCTCTGACTCCTGAGTGTCTGCAACTTTAACTCCTCCAGCCCCGGTCTTATTTCCCAGAGCCCACCTGGAGAAGAACAAGTGAGTGATGTCATTGGTTATGCTCACTTGTTTGCTGAGCTAACCCAGAAAGGACAAGGGTTTTTCCACAGATGGGCGTGGTGTCCTACAGATGAGTGTTTTATGGGCACGTGCAGAACCCGACTGGTTATGGAAGGCAGTGCCCAACTGCCAAGAGGGCAGTTGCAAGAGAGAAACTTCTAGGTCCTTTCATCACAGTGAGGATTGTTAGCACTCACTTCAGATAAGCAGAACAAACAGGCCTTGGCCAAAGTGGGAACTGGTTCTGCCCCCTTTCTTTACTTTTCTAAGTCATCAAAGCCAAGTTCCTAAAGCCTGACTGTCTCACGGTCCTTTCTGATGGCTTCATTGTTTTGTTTATTGTGCTTATGACAAGTGCTAACAGACCGCTTTCAAAGTGTGTTGATATTTCGGTTGTTTTTGAATGGCCCTTCTGTTTTCCTGCATCTGGACAGCATTAGAGGCTGACCCCAGGGAGCCACTGGGTTCCTATAAAGTGTACCAGGTCCCCTCTTGCAGAAAACACTCGCCGTGGCAAGATCAGACACCCCATCTGGACAGGAACAAATACCCAAAATGAGCAGAATTAGGAGATAGTATTTAGCAGCCAGGGAAGACAGGCCCAGGCTGGGAAGGGGCCAACAGGCATCGCCAGCTGGACTGTGGGTGTTCCTTCTGTCCACGGACATATTGTGATCTTCCCACGGGAGGACACTCCCTAGCAGAGGGCCTGGCACATGGCGATGCCACCAAACTCTGGTCATCGAAAGTTTCCTTCTTCACTCAGGCTGCCTGGTCAACACCAGGAGAGTGTCCAAATAAGGAGTTCCCAGAGACTGGGCAAGGAACAAGAGCTGGATGGCGAAGAAGAGCATGGGGTCTGGGAGGACCAGAAGAGGCAGGGCAGCCTGCCCCACAGCTCCTACCCGCTTCCCTCTACAGCTCTCTTGGGGCATTGGTTTTCATGCTCTTTTCCTTCTGACTTCTTCTGCTCTGTCCCCAACCCCAGACCCTGCCACAGGCTGTGCTAGAACCAGCTTCCTCCAGGGTGAGAGAATCTCGGGGCATAGACCAGGCTCAGAGGAAGGGAGTGACACACACAGTCTCACTTGATAAGTTCAGCGCAAACTCAAAGTCGTTTCTTCAAGGTCGTCTGTGGTTTCCTTCTTTTGAGCTAGCTGAGGTTTTTCTGTAGCCCACATGATTTAGCAGCTTGTACATGGTTCTCTCTTGCTGGGTTTCAGTAATGGCAAAGTCCCATTCTGACTGCCCTCCAGGTAGCCATGTGGCTTTATGTCTGAAGCCTGTGGAGCTTGAATTCAGAGTCAAATGGATCAAGATCGAGGGGATGGCAGGGAGTTTGGTGCCTCAGAGCTGCAGTGGGGAGCATCTGGGCAGGTCAGATAGGGGAAAATATTCAAGCTACCATTAATCCTCAGAACCACGGGAGGCTCACAGACCCACAGTCAGTGTGCTCACACCTATGGACATGTTGGGTGGGTTGCGGGCTGCATGATGACTGTCTCTACCCACCAGGCCTCAAAGTTCTTGATGTCTTCAGGGTCACACTCCTTGGCATTTCCTTCTAGGCACATACTGTCTGGTCAAAAATTCCCATTTAAATAGCTTCTCCTGCCCTGGATCTTTTTCCTTTAATTTTTAGCATCCTGAGAATTGTATACATCACAGCACTTATTTTGGCTGATCTAGAATGCCTGATCAAGTGCTCAGTGGTGCCATTTTCTTTCTCCAGGACTGGAACTGCATTGGCCCTTGGGCTTCCTTGGTGACTCAGACAGTAAACAATCAGCCTGAAATGCAGGAGACTTGGCTTCGATCCCTGATTTGGGAAGATACCCTGGAGGGGGAAATGGCAACCTGCCCCAGTATTCTTGCCTGGAGAATTCCATGGACCAAGGAGCCTGGCAGGCTATATAGTCCATGGACTTGCAGAGAGTTGGACATGACTGAGTGACCCACACTTGGATCTGACAAGGAGACAAAGAGAGGCTCTGGATCCAGGGCAGGGAACAGGCTGGACTGATTGGCCGCTGAGAAGCTGAACATGCCTGCCATAAAGGTATGAACATTCTATTGGCAAACTTCCTGTTTTCCAGTGAGGTTTTCTGGATAGGCTTGATGGAGAGTGGTGGTCTTCCATCTGATATCCCATGTGTGTGAGTGCGAGGGTGTGAATGCTTGTCATTTTGAAAAATTTCAAACTTTATATAGTGGTTTCTTTTCTCACCAGGGTCTCTGCTTGTGTGAAACTTTCATTTTACAGCTTTGGCTGTTAATTCATCACAGGCACCACCATCAATAAATATTTATTGGGCTTTCACTGGGCTCAGCATGTTGAAATAAGGACTCAAGGGGAACCAATAGCATTTGGGGGTAGGTTTGAGGAGGCGGGGGGACCGGGAGAAACACTCATTACCGTTACCATTTCTGACAACCCTGAGGTTTGGTGACTTTATAACTAAAGTGATGGGGTCCACCTGATACCCATTAGGCCATCAGCTATGGGACACATGAGTCGTTACGAATGTAGTCACCCTCAGAAAACCCACCCATCTGGGGATTCAGTGCTGCAAAGGGATTGCAAAGGGATGAAGTGGGCCTTCATCACCGTCTTGGTCTTTCCCATTGTGCCTGTAAAAGCAAATATGGTGGGCCCTTGGACAACTCTGGGGTTAGGAGGGTTGACACGCCATGTGGTAGAAAATGCACATATAACTTACAGTTGGTCCTTCATTTCTGTGGTTCTTCAGTATCTACAGTTCTGTACCTGCAATGTCAAATAACGACAGGTCACATAGCACTGTATTATTTATTTGAAAAAAAAAAAAAGTGAATATAAGTGGACCCAGGCAGTCCACTTATATTACGGATCCTGTTTTCCAAGGATCCACTGTATTTGCTGAATGAGTGATGGTTGCCATTTGACTTTGGAGTTTAAGAAGTGCGTTGACATCAGGGAAGACTGGAGCCTGTTGAGGCTTTGGCAGGAGAGGACCAAGTCTCCTTTTTTTGCAAGTGTATCTGTGACAGCCTGGAGGGGTCTCCTCTTGGTGGGCACCCTGGAGTTGCGTGGGCTGGGAGGATACTGGAGGGAGGGCTGTGTGCCTTGCACGAAGCCCTAGTTTATCAGACTAGAAACAGCTGCCCTGCCACAGCAGTGATTCAGGTCTCCTGGGGGATTTTCTTTAACTTTATGAAGATGAACATGGCTCTGAGAATTCCCTTCAGACCTGGGCTTCCTGCTAATTGCTTCTATATTTATGGGAAGATGGGAAGACCATGGCAGGAGGCTACGGAGTGGAGTCTGTGTTCAGGCAAGTGGCCCTGGCCCTAGTGAGAGTTGTGAAAACATAGATCTGAGCCCTGAGGGGTCGAGATGCTCTTCCTGAGAGGTGGGCAACCTATTATTATTACTACTACGGTTTCCAAGTTCAAGCTCATACTGTTTGTCACACAACAGGTAAATAAATTGAGAGATGAGTTGTTGGGACAAGGGACTTTATTTGGAAAGTTGTTGGGACTTTATTTGGAAAGTCAGCAGACCAAGAAGATGGTTGACTGGTATCCTAAAAAACCATCTAACCCAAGTCAGAATTCTGGCTTCTTTTATACTAAAGGAGGGGGTGTGGCTGGTTGTTAGATACTTTTTGGAGCAGGAATCCTTTGTTCTTCCAGTTGTCCAGGTGGCTCTGGTTACATTGTCCCTGTAAACCTCCAGCAAGACAAAGGTTATTCTCTGTTCTGCAACTCTTTGTATATGAATGGGAAAATGTTCTACCTTTAAAGGTCAGAGCCTTGAGAACTGGGCTTCCTGTATATTTCAGGCCACAGGCAACATTCTTTTACAAAAGGTGGAACCAGCATGACTCAGCACAGGCCACAGAGTGCAAAGTTTAGATAGAGCTAAAGGAATAGATCCAATATGAAGTCAGGCTTGCTCTCTGTTACACTACTATTCCTCTTGTACAAAAGAGACACCAGGACAGAAACCAGGAGTGGTTGTGTGCCCAAGCTAACACTATCAGAACAGGATCCTAGAAGGTTCAGATTCTCCACTTCCGTGGCGGGGCGGGGCCGGCAATCAAGCAGAGCTGAACATTCTAGAAGATGCTGATCAGTGTCTCGCAAGCTGCTTTCCCCCCGAGGTTAAGTTGGCGGTGTGTGTGTGTGCTCAGCTGCTTCAGTCATGTCTGATTGTTTGCGACCCTATATACTGTAGCCCACCAGGCTCCTCTGTCCATGGGATTCTCCAGGCAAAAATACTGGGGTGGGTTGCCATGCCCTCCTCTAGGGGATCTTCCTGACCCAAGGATCAAACCTGTGTCTTCTGTGTTTCCTGCATTTCAGGCAGATTCTTTACTGTTGAGCCATGAAGGAAGCCCGAAATTGGTGGTATGAAAGGTTAAGAGGGCTGATAGGGAAGCATGGACCTGGGGAGTGTTGCCTGGCTCCACATTTGCTTCTAGTTTAGCTGTGGAGCTTCAGTTTCCCCATCTGTGAATTGAGCATAATGGTACCTCTCTCGGAGGGTTGTTGGGGGCAGCAAATGAAATAACAGCATATGAGAAGATTTGCATTATGCCTGAAGGACAAGTTAGTGATTCATAACTCTTAGATGCCATTCTAGGGAGGCAGTCGAGTGGTTAAGAATATAGACTTGGAGCCTGACTAGCTGAGCAAGAAAGGTTGAGTGACTCTGCTCGTCACGCAGTGGGTGAGGACAGGCATGGTGAATTCCCCAGTTGTGGGCTCTTCTCAGGCCTCTTCAAGCTGGGCCTTCTGATCAGGGGACCATGCTGGGGCTCTCCAGGCACCAGTGCTGGTCCTAGGAGTTACTATCTTGGGAGCTGGCGTGATGTGACTTCCTGGTCTCCCCAGACAGCTATCAGGTGAGGGGCAAAGCCCTGGAGGGAGTCCGGAGGTGCTGCTCCTTGCCCCCTACCCAAGATGGCTCTGGGGTGAGCCCTAGCAGCTGCCCGGCTACCCACAATCCAGTGGGGGCAGCTGCCTCCCGGCAGAGCGGAAGTCACAGCGCCCAGGCAGGGTGGGGGTGCCCCCCCGGCGCCCTGCGGATCTTGGCGTGGCTTTCTGTCAAGCCTCTGTTGGTGCCTGGTTCCTCCATAAAGCCATTATGTACTGGGAGAATTAATCATGCCGTTAGGTAAGCATTATGGCACTTTTATGGCAGCTTTGAAGCTAATCTGTCACTAATGCTGGCTGGATTATCATGATTTCTTGCAGTTGTGATTCATTAACTCGAGGCCTAATAGTAATTCTATTAAACATCTTCCATCACTGTTTGCCCCAACACGTCCCCACTCTCCATTCTATTGTGCAGCTGCGGTGGCACCTCTGGCAGCCTGTGTGGTCTCCAGAGAGGGGGCCCCGAGGAGATGGACAGGTCCCCCCGCCAGCTAGAAACCACACGCGTCCATTCCCAGCCCAAGCCGGGGGAGCACGTCTCCTCCCCACCCAGCTGGACTTCTCAGTCGACGCTCGCTTTTCTCCCAGAGGAGGCCTCGGCGCCTCTCCCGAAACGCCCGTCTCGCTGAGGTCAGACTGTGCGGAGGTGAAGGTGGGGCTGAGGCGACGGCTGAGTCTCAGAGGAGGACAGGCACCCCACATGTCCACAGGTGACTCAGACCAGCAGGCCTACCTGCGGCAGAAGCAAGTCTGCGGCTGAGAGTGAGACAGAGATGACAGAGATACAGAAAGAGAGAGTGCGCGAGAGAAGTAGGAGTGGCTGAAGAAATCTGGTCACACCTGGCACTTTCCACTCTGGCTTGAAGCTCATGAAACTGCGGGCATTGAAGCAGGCGGTGGGGACAGGAAGTCGCGGTGGCCCTTGCCGGCTGCTGCCCTGCCAGCATTAATAAAATTCCTCAGTGAGGTTTTTCAGCGAGAAATGGTTCTCTGAGGCGGGCTGTTCTCTGCAAAAGGTCAGCTTCGGGGCACGGCTTGACGGATGGGCTTTGAGCCGGCAAGAGAAAGCAAGTGGAGGAGAAGGGGCCACCGGGGGTGGGGTGGGGTGGTGGGCTGGGAAGAAGCCAGGGAGGACCAGAGCACGAACTGGGCCTGGTGGCAGCATCTCGGTCCTGAATCTGCACCATCCATCAAGGCTGGCCCTGATATCTCAACAATTTGTAATGGTCTTGCCTCCCCCCTGCTGAGCTGCCCAAGTGGGCAAGCCCTGACCCCTCTGGCCCTCATTCAAGCCTCTGCTGCCGCCCGCATGATGGATGGCCTCTCGTAACCCGCCTCCCCCCTTCCCTGGGCTTGCCTCACCACAGCTGGGGAAACATGGGCAGGTAGAGGGGTCAAGCCCAGGGCAGCCACAGCGACCCAGGCACCGAGGCCAAGGGACCTTCTGTTCCCAACCGTGGCAGCAGGTGATGCCAGGGCCAGAGAAATAGAACCGGGAGAGGGAGAGAGGAGAACATTCCAACTCTATAAGGAGAAAATGGGAAAAAAAAAAAAAAAAAAACCCCCACCCCAAACCAAAAAAAAAACCTTCTCTTGCCTCCTGAGGTCTTCCAAGATTCTAAAAATCTCCAGCGCGGTGCGAAGTCTCCCGCGCGGCTCCAACACTGCCTGCTCTGATCCATCTGTGTTTTCTCACGCCTGTGCGCTTGAAGAACCACTGAAATGGAAAACAAGTTAAAAAATACATAGATGTATATAGATAGACGGAGAAAGAGAGGACAGTGCTCTGCAGCCTGGATTTGCTTTTTTTTTTGTCAGTGTTTGTTGTAGGAAAAAGTGTATAAAAACAAACCTCAGACAACTGGAGTGAATGTTCTTGACACATCAGCCAGGGAGAAGTCAGGATCCAAAATGTGCCTCCTTCCCGGTGCTGGGCAGAGCTGGGAGGAGGAGGCTTGTGCCCCAGGCTCCAGCTTCTAGGGGTATTTGCTGCTTCCTGTTCAGGGGCAGACGGTCCTTCTAGGGGTGGGCCACGAACCGTGCTAAGGTGGGGATGGGCCAGCAGGGAAACGTGTGTATGGGTACACGTATAGGTACGCATGTGTGTAGACATGTATATGTATACACTCATAGGCATGTACATGTAGGTGTACACGTGTGGGTATCTGTGTGTATGTGTGTAAGCACGTATATGCATACACATGTAGTAACTGTATGTGTACATGCATGGGTATGCACGTGTGCAGTTATGTATGTGTACACGTGTAGGTACATATATGTGTCATGTACATGCGCATATGTATATGTGGTTGTATTCATATATGTCTGTGTATGAGTGCATATGTATGTATGTGTGTGTATATCTGTGTATGTATACATGTATACGTGTATGAATGTGTGTCTGTTTGTGTATGTGCGGGGGGGTGTCTGTGTCTATGGGTACGTGTGAATCTGTGTGCATATGTACACATGTGTTTCTGTGGGTCTGTGTGTGTGGGGGTGTCTGTGTGTCTATGTGTCTCTGTGAGTGCGTCTATTTGTACGTATGTGTTTCTGTGGGTCCATGTTTGTGTGTGCCTGTGTGTGTGGGTGTCTGTATGTGTCTATGGCTATATGTGAGTGTGTCTGTGTGTATATGTACACGTGTGTTTCTGTGGGTCTGTGTGCCTGTGTGTGTGCGGGTGTGTGTGAGTGTGTGTGTATATGCACACGTTTGTTTCCGTGGGTCTGTGTGTGTGTGGTGCTGAAGAGGCCTGTGTCTGCTGCAGAGAGGATCAGGTGAGCATTCAGTTCCGCATGGGTGAACTCACCCTTGGCCTTGAGAGCTGGGGAAACCCGCTCTCCGAGCCACAGCAGACGCCCCTGATAACTTCCTCTTGGAACTTTCAGGGTCTGAGCAGGAGGGTCCAGGAGAGAGGTCTAGGCAGGGGGTCTGGGGACCATGGCTTCTTGAAGGAGTTGGACCAAGAGAATAGAGCAGCTGGGGTGTCAGCAAGAGGGGTGGTGGCTGGGGGAGCAGGAGGGAGTGGGGTGGGATCGGAGACTGAGAGGCCGGTGGAAGGAGGGAGGAGGGAGAGGAAACAGGCACTGAGAGAAAGATCCAAGAGCGGCGGTCACGGGGCAGGAGTCAGCAGGGAGAGGGAGAGGAAATTTAATGAGGGCAACTTGAAGGCCAGCTTTAACCAACAGCTGGCGGGGGGCCGGGTTTGATCTCCCTGTGAGTCAGGAGTTTGATTAATCGTGGCCTGTGGACGAGGCTGGACACCTGGTCTGCTGCTGAGCTCTTTGATCTCCAGGGTTTCTCAGGGCCTGTGGGAGGGGAGTTGCAGGAGCGAGCAACTCCCAGAGCCCTGGACAGCCTCTCAGGGCGCTCCCCAGGAAGGGAGGCTGAGGCCTGGGGCAAGCCGGGAGGCCACACGAAGGGAGGCCTGAGGCTGTATGCCCATGTGAGTGGAGCCCCCGAGAGGGAGGGAGTGGAGGAGGCCTTTGAAGGGGAAAGTTCCTCCAAAATCTCGGGGGTGATTCTGTGATGAGGGCTCCCCCACCCTCTGTTGCTGCAAGGGAACAGCAGAACCATTTGCACAAAATCCTATGCTGTTGCTTGTGGCTGCAGGCTGGTTTAATGGAGGAGCCTGCTCTTCGAGGGGTGCAAGGAGAAGGGAGGTGTAGGGCTCCCTGGAACGCCTCCATTTTCTACATGTTGGATGGAAA
Organism: Redunca redunca; assembly: GCA_006410935.1. NCBI lineage: Eukaryota > Metazoa > Chordata > Mammalia > Artiodactyla > Bovidae > Redunca > Redunca redunca. The sequence goes on along the minus strand of SJYQ01005518.1, from coordinate 17,670 downwards.
TGGATTTGAGAAAAGAAAGCGACATATTGCCAAAAAAAAAAAAAAACAACAAAAAACACCAACCCTCAAGAAGAAGGAAAAAAGGAAGTAAAACCCTAATGCCCTTAAAAAAGAAAACCAGAAAAAAAAAAAGTCATATATTATGTCTTTGGACTAAATCCATTGGTGTTCTGCCAATTTCAAATAATAGTGTAACTCGATTAAGAAACTTGAAGGGATTTAAAGTCGCTGGCTTTTCTGACTCCTCTCTGAGATGGAGACAGTGAGAAGTCACTGTCTTCACCAGGCTAATTTGTTCCTGGATTTTTCAATCTTCTGCAAGTTGGTGATGACGTTTATGACTTGGTTGCCATATTGGAAGGGTTCATGATTTTTTGGCTCGTGACTTCCACCTGGAATTTTCAGGTGACTGGAAACAGGACCCTGAATATGTCCTATAGCTGAGAAACTACGTGTGTGTGTGTGCACCTATAAATATCTTCTTCCAGTTTTACATGCCCTCTGCTCTCCTTTTGGCTGGCAAACTCCAGCTTATCCCTGCCTTAGGTCTCAGAGAGGGGCCCACCTGGGTATCACAAACGTGTCTCCCTAGAGGTCAGCTGGCACACAGGACATAGAAGGGTAGGGTCCCAAAGGCTCTGGTGCCCAGCAGCAAAGGAAATTCTGGAAGTGAAAGAGGACAAGTTTTCCAGTGGGATTAGAGTTCTGACCAAATGACACCAATGCACTTTGGAAGGCAGCTGTAGGGCAGGGCAGTGGGCACTGGCCTTGTACCCCAGGGCCTAGCTTCCTGATCCCTAGCTGAGCGACCTGGGCCTGCCCCCTCTAATACCCAGGTTTAATGCTTGTTTCCTCATCTATAAAATGGGGTAATGAGAAGTTCTTGACTCCCTGGCTTGTTGTGAGGCTTAAAAGCATCAGTAGTGTGAGAGCTCCCTATAAACGAGGAAGCCTTCCATGAACTGCCAGCATTAGAATTATGGCTTCCAGCACAGAAAGCCGGGTCTCTTCAAACACTCGTGTTGACAGCAGGGATGTTTTAATTTCAGACAGGGCTTGTTCATGGAAGGCATTTGACAGTGGAATCCCACGTTACCTGCTCCCCCCAGGGCACCTGCTCCCCTATAATTATTATTTACTAATAAGCATATTTTGTTTGTAAAGCTTCCATTAAATCTGGCTGAAATCCTCCACCCTCTGGCCTGGCTTTTCTGGGGGCACCGAGACAGGAGCTTCTGGGGCTTCCCTCTGGGTAGGGGGCGGGGTGGGGGTGGCTCCTAATCTGTGGGCAGCTGCACCTGCCCTTTCCAGGGTGGTCACAGCCGGTGTGACCTGTGGGTCTCTGTGGTGCAGTAACCGTGTTCTCCAGTCTGATCCTCCTGCCCTAGCCTCCTTGGCTTGTCTGGGGAGGAACGCTGCATCCTGTAGGCCTGGGCTTCCTGGAGCTTCACAGCTATTCTTCCCTGCTATCTCTGGTCCTCAGATGAGCAGACATCCCTACTGTGGATAGGCCGTCCGCCTGGTGCTTGGATCTCAGGCTCTGCTTCAAAGCTGGCTGTGATATCAGCCGTGTGAGACACAGGACAGGATCACTCTGTGGACCAGTGGTCTCCACCCGGTCTCTACGCTGAAATTACTTGGAATGTTTACAGTGCCAAAGCCTGGGCCCCACGTCTAGAAACTCTGATTTCATTGGTCTAGAGCAGCGGTCCCCAAACTTGTTGGCACCAGGGACCAGTTTCGTGGAAGACAATTTTTTCCGCAGACGGGGCTGGAGCAGGAATGGTTCAGGTCGTAATGCGAGTGATGGGGAGTTGTGGATGCAGCTTAGCTCACTGGCTGGCGGCTCATGTCCTGCGGTGCAGCCCAGTTCCAAACAGGCTTCAGACCAGTACTGGTTCAGGGACTGGGGTTTAGGACCTCTAGTTTAGAATCAGATCTTAGTATCAAAAGCCAGGTGGTTCTTATGTATAGTCAGGGTTAAGAAATACCAGTGCTTCTCAGATTTAATGTTTCATACAAATCTCCCAGGGGATGTTATTAAAATGCAGATTCTGAGTCCATCTGTGTGGGACAACGGAACTTGAACATTTCTAATGAGTGTGGCAATCCGTGCATGGGCCACACTTTGGCGAGCAAGGATCTCTCTTTACTTAATCCTGATATCTCAGTTCATCTGGCCATGGCCAGGGATGGCTGACCTGGAAAGCAGGTGGAGGTGAACACAGGAAGAAATCTGCAAGGCAACTCCAGAGGCTTGCTTGAGTGTGTTCCTGCCAGGTACCAACTGTGCAGTCTTTAACCCACCAAACACACACACAGACACACGCATATACACGTGTGAACCCCTCCTTCTGAATCTGTTCTTGAATACCCACGTAAATAGCAACCATAAGATTTCCAATATTTCATTATCTTTCCAGGTTTCCTACTTTATCCTGTGAAGATATCTAAATGAATGAAAATATTTGCTGTAGAACATGAAGGTGCCAGGCCATGAATTAAATATCTATTTGTAATACCTAACTGGAAAGTGAAAGTGAAGTTGCTCAGTCGTGTCCGACTCTTTGTGGCCCCATAGACTGTAGCCTACCAGGCTCCTCTGTCCATAGGATTTTCCAGGCAATAGTACTGAAGTGGGTTGCCATTTCCTTCTCCAGGGGATCTTCCCAACCCAGGGCTTGAACTCGGGTCTCCTGTATTGTAGACAAATGCTTTACTGTCTGAGCCACCAGGGAAGTAACTGGAAAGTAATCCCTAACCTGGACTTGTAAATAGTCAGCCCCAAGACCCTTATGTAGCCAAATGAAATCTCCTAGAGGTGACTATGATAACAGCAAATCCCAGTGAGCCTGCGAGTCAGTAGCTACTAACATTAGCTTATCTGTGAGAGGGAGACAGATCTGACCATGGTACAAAGGCTTCTGAGTCATGGGAGAGGTCCTTACTGATAGCATTTAGCCTGGAAGATCAGTTCAGTTCAGTCGCTCAGTCATGTCCGACTCTTTGCAACCCCACGAATCGCAGCGTGCCAGGCCTCCCTGTCCATCACCAACTCCCGGAGTTCACTCAGATTCACGTCCATCAAGTTAGTGATGCCATCCAGCCATCTCATCCACTGTCGTCCCCTTCTCCTCCTGCCACCAATCCCTCCCAGCATCAGAGTCTTTTCCATTGAGTTAACTCTTTGCATGAGGTGGCTAGAGTACTGGAGTTTCAGCTTTAGCATCATTCCTTCCAAAGAAATCCCAGGGCTGATCTCCTTCAGAATGGACTGGTTGGATCTCCTTGCAGTCCAAGGGACTCTCAAGAGTCTTCTCCAACACCACAGCTCAAAAGCATCATTTCTTTGGCACTCAGCCTGGAAGATCACCCCCTTCCAATTACAGGTGTGCATGTAAACTACTGCCTTTCCCATCATGGCTACAGGTGTTTGGGGAGTGTGGGGACAGGCAATTTTGCAGAGAACATTGACAGAGGAGGTTTTCCATGGGTTAGCATCATGCTTACACATTCTGTGGTTTCGTGGAATAATACACAGAAAAACAAATAACCAGAGCATATAGTTGACGAAGGCTCCATGAAAGAGTGAACTTTGAACAACTGAGAGTGAGTTTTCTAAGACTGTTGGCTCAGACCCAGGGAGGGGTGGGTGTGACATGCAGAGGTCTGGNTTCTGTTTCTTAATGTCCTCTGCAAAGAAGCTGGCCCTGGGTTTAAAATAGCCCTCTGGTCAAAGCAACTATTTAAAGAGTATTGGGGTCTGAGAAATGCAAAACAAAGTATTGTTGATTAAAAACACATGGTTTGTTCTCGAGGCGAGAGTAGCCAGCAAAATCAAATGTGACAGTGTTTTGGCTTTTTCTATCCCACAAGACATGATGGTGATTTATTAGAGTGATGTCAGCTGTGGTTAAAAAAAGTTTGCTGTGTTGTCTTAATAAAAAGAGGCTTTACCTTGGAGCTGTCAAACTCCCTGCCTCCTCTGGCTTAAGGCAGGCGCTGCTGGGCCCTCAGCCCTTATATGGGGGGAGAGCTTCTCCCCAAGGGGCAAACCTCTGTCTTGGGAGGAGGTCACGAGGCCACAGGGCACTGAGTTCTTCTTGGTAGAGCCGCAGGACGGCCTTTGAGGGGAGCTGCAGCCCGCTCTTGGCTCGTTCAGCTTTGAGGACGAGGGCGCTGGCTTGGCTTGGAGTGTGAGTGTGGCTGACTGGGTTGGGTGGCAGGGCCTGGTTGGAGGGAAGCACGTGGCTTTCCCCAGGTCACAGTGACTTAGGCCTGGGTGGGATGGATAATCTGCTGGTAGGCGAGGAGAAGCCGGGCTGCTGGCTGAATAGGAGGAGAGTTTCTTAGCCGAAGCTCTTTGGCTTTATGAGGAAAAGAAGCCCCTTGAGAGAATTCAAGTAAACAGTATCTATTGAAGGAACACCACAGCTCTCTCTCAGACAGCTGAGGGGAGACAGGGCGTCTGGGGAATGAGGTGGGCAGCAGGTGGAAGCAGCTTCTTTCTTCTGTCTTCCATGGAACCATGCAGTCTCCGATTCTCTTCTGTTTTTGTTGCCGTCCCTCTGCGGGTGGTGGGGGCTCTCCTTGGGGAATGTCTTGGTTTGTACTTCTTCCTGGCTTTGGCTGTGCCCTGAGAGGAGAACCCTTGTATCAACTTTTCCCCGATACTGCACAACCATGGTTTTGTCCATCATCTTTCTTCACTGAGTCTCACTGTCTCAGTTCCAAATTCTGGAGAGAAAATCCAGTTGGCATAGAGTCCCGTGTGCATCTCTGGTCCAGGTGACCACTCGTGGAGTGGTCAGTTTGGAGGGGACCCCTTCTGGGAGGCAGGGGCCTAGAGGTGATGGTAGGGGGTCGGCTGTGGACGAAAACCCTACATATTACAAGGGCAGTTGAAGGAAGCAACCGCAAGTGTGTGTGTGTGTTTGTCCTAAGGATCTAGGACTTTCTAGGAGTGAGAATGCCTCTTCCTCTTTATTCGGTAGGAAGGATAAGTGTCCCGCTGGGAAGATGAAACCCACCAAACACCTTTAATTCCTTCCCAGAGACACACTCAGGAAGTGAGAAGAAGACATTATTATTTTTTGAATTAATCTATGGTTTTCTTCCCAATTTTAGAAGAAACACATACATGATTATAGACAACTTGGAAAACAGAAACCCATGAAGGAAAAAAGCTGCCATGATCCAAGATAACTGCTGTTAACATACTGGTGTGTTTCCTTCCATCCTTTTTTTCTCTAAGTACTAGCCCGAGGCTCTGTGAATGATGTGGGCTGCCGATCTATCTTTTGACTCTAATTATATGTCTTTAGACTCTAAGACTTTAGGATTGCTTAAATGTATTCTTATAATTTTCCCTGAGAACACAGGGTTGTTTTCCCCTTGTTCTTTCACCTTTTCCTAGAGGAGGCACCTTGAACAGAATCAACACTGGCTAGTCCCTCTAGTCTGCCTCCCTACTTTTGTGCAGATCAGCACTGTGCCCCCTTCCCCCTGCCCACCGACATAGCATTTTAACTGCTTCCACTCTTGAGTTCCTTCCACCCTCTTCTTTGGGGCTGTTATTGTTGTTTTTTCTTTAATATTTATTTATTTGTCTGTGCTGGGTCTTAGCTGTGGCATGTAGGGTCTACTTCCCTGACCCAGGATTGAACCTGGGCCCCCTGCATTGGGAGCCTGGAGTCTTAGCCCCCAGACCATCAGGGAAGTCCCAGGGCTGATCTTTTTAAAGCCCCAAATCTCATCTCACTAGTCTTCACAGAAGATCCTTTACTGGTCATCCCCTGCATTTAGGATAAGGTAGATTAAACCCGTGACATGGACCTCTGAACCACCGGAAGACTATTCTCAGCCACACACCCTTTCTGGCAACTCTTGGACTGTCTCAGGCACATTCCCCTCTTGCAAATGCCATTCCTGCTGTTCAAGAGCTTGACTCTACTCTTCAACCTGAAGGCTGAGTTCCATGTCGCTTCTTCAGAGAAGCCTGTTCTGATGGTGGCCTCTTGGAGGTCCCCAGCATCTCCTGTAGCTTTTCTTCAGAGCAAGGATCGCAGTGTGCACTTACATATTTGTTTGTTTGGTTATTATATAATGTCTGCCGCCTGAATAGACAGGAATGCTCCCTGAGGCAGGGCATTTGTTTTCCTGGGTTAGAGCCTCCTTCAGCGCTTGCTGGATGAAGGAGTGGGTGGGTGCTTCCCTGGTGCCTAGGCCTGAGTGAAGGGTCTCCACGCAATGGCAGAGTGGGTTGGGAGGTCTCATGAGAGGACGTGGTTTTGCATAAACATTTGGGTAAGTGACTTCCACGTTTGCCATCACGTGTGAGCGCCCCAGAGACGCACACACATGGCACTTGGTGACTGAGGTGCTGAGCTTGAAGCCTGCCTGCTGAGATGCTGTCAGTAAGGCTGCTGAGCAAGGTGGATGTTCAGGGAAGCACCTGTTCCTTGATGGGGCTCTGCCACTTTCCACTGCGAGCATTCTGTTGGCAAACTTCATTCTAGAGTATGAATTCTAGAGAGTTCACTCTACCAGCTGCCAAGGCTCCTAGGATTGGGTGTAGCCACACAGCAGGGTTCCCTGCCTCTGAATCACCCTGGCAATGTGCTTTGGCTGCACCACAAATCTTGCCTAAGTTAAAGGAAGATTTAGCTTCCCTAGAACATGGATCTATTGGTACTCTTCTAGAGATGGTTCTTCTCTGGAGAAACATTAAGTTCATTCAGCGGACATTTGTTGAACTCTGGCGTGGCATATCAGGTGCAGATGCAGACAATGGGGGTGAGTGTTAACAGCCCGAGCTCCATACTCTTGCTGAATGATAGGCAAATAAATCAAGAGTCTAATTGTTGGGGTGAGGAAAGGTGAAGTCTTTCATTTATTTGAAAGTCCAGCAGATCAAGAAGATGATGGACTAGTGTCCCAAAGAACCACCTATCCTGAGTTCAAATTCAGGCTTCTTTTACTAAGACGGAAGGGTATGTGGTTGGTTGTTGCAAACTTCTTGGCATCAGAATCCTTTGTTCTCGCAGCTGTCTACACTGGTCAGGCTGTGATGCTCCTATAAATTTCCAACAATACAAATATTGTTCTCTGTCCTGCAACATTTTATCTCTATGAATGGGAAAATGTTATACCTTTAAAAGTCAGAGCCTTGAGAATGGCTATCCCATGTATTTCAGGCTATAGTTAACATTAGTGTAGAATAGAATGCAAAGGTAAAAGAAACAGATCCAATATGGAGTCAGATTTGTTTGTCCCTATTACATAGAGGGCTGAATAAGACACAAAGGAGAACTCAGCTTTGGGAAAGCCAACTGTAGCTCGGAACATGGTCTACACGATTATCTTAATTCCTTAGATTAGCCTTATGCGTGTATGCATGCCCAGTTGCTCAGTCATGTCTGACTCTTTGTGACCCTATGGACTGTAGCCCACCAGGCTCCTCTATCCATGGGATTTTCCCAGCAAGAATACTGGAGTGGGTTGCCATTTCCTTCCCCAGGGGATCTTCTTAACCCAGTGTTCAAACCCGTGTCTTCTGCCTCTCTTGCATTGGCCTTATGATGTTATTAGGCCTGTTATTGTGCCTATTTTATAGTAGAGCAAATGGAGGCTCTGAATTTCCATGATTTGCCTGGAGTCCCAGTTTGCATGTTTGATAGCAGTGCAGCTCAATCTCCAGTCTTTTGACTTAAACCCAGTGTTTATTTTTACTACTATAAGCTGAAGATATGAATGTGCCTCTGCTTCATGCCCTCTTCCTCAGATGATCTCTTCTCCTGGTAAAACTTGATCCCCCAAAGTGTGATGATCCCCAGAGGGTCTTCCTTGGTCCCAATCACATGCAGTACCCTTGGCTACTGTAGAAGTTGCAGAAGGTCCTGGCTACTGTACAACGCTCTTCCAGGCGCAAACAGGAGGGTCTGAATTGTCCAAACCAGATTCCAAAGAGGAATGCAGAGTGATTATTCTCCCAGAGCAATGAAACCAGTTGCTAAGCCTGAGATCTATTCTCTGGGGCATTCAAGAAGTGCTTTCCCAGTGAGACTTGCCCCCTGAAAGATGATAGGTGCACAGATTTCTAGGGTGATGTCTGACACTCTAGGCATCTTTTAATGACATCCCTGATAGAGCACCATCTGACTTAAACAGTTCATGATCCAGGACACTCATGGTCACCTGAGACCTTTCATTCCACCTACAGGCAGATCCATTCGATTTGGAGCTCAACAAATGAGGAAAACAATTCTGTCTCCTTGGAGCTTCTCTCACTAGTGTTGATCCTGGAAGGCATCAGCGCAGCGCCTCTCCCACCAGCAGGCTGGCCCTTGGGGAGCCTGGAGGGAATCGTGGTGAGAACCCAGGCTGGTCAGGCATGTCTGAGCAGGCCTGGTGAACCTCGGGGTGGACCTGTTCAACACAGGAGGGACTGAAGAGTCTCCGGGGAAGGAGCTTGTCTTGGAGGAAGAAGGAACCAGGCACAAACAGCGGCCTGATAACCAAGCTTAGATTGCAGTGGGGTGGGAGTGCTTCTGAGCATGGCCTGGGGTACGGTTCACAGTCAGCTTTGGGCTCTACTCAGCCCCACTGGACTTCTTTCAGTGAACTATAGAGAGCATATAGGCATGGAAATGCTATAAATAAATGCTATAAACTAATAATGGTGGTCACCAGGGAACTAGCTTTGGGACTGGGTCTTCATAGTCAATCCCATGATGGGGAGAATGCCCCGCTCCTCCACCATGTGGTACAACCCTGCAGTCCCTTGGCCTGGGAGCCTCCAGCGCCTCTCTGGTGGCAGGGACAGCAGTGTCCTGACAGGACTCGGAGCAGGCCAATGGAAGCCACATGGCGGGTGACAAGCAAACTGACCGTGTGTGTCTTGGGCATTAATGAGGCACCCCCGAGGGATTCTGGAAACGCCGGGTTAATTGCAGGGGGATGGACATCCTGAGTGACCCAGTGAAAGCTAAGTCATTGTTATTTTCTTAACACTTAACGAATGACTGTGCATCGCTTCAGTCGTGTCTGACTCTTCGACCCCATGGACTTTAGCCCGCCAGGCTCTTCTGTCCATGGGGATTCTCCAGGTAAGAATACTGGAGTGGGGTGCCATGTCCTCCTCCAGGGGATCTTCCTGACCCAGGGATCAAACCCAAGTTTCTTGTCTCCTGCACTGGCAGGCAGGTTCTTTACCACTAGTGCCATCTGATATGCACTGTCTGAACACTGACCACAGCCTTGTTTGAAATGTATTCTCAACCATAACTTATTGAAGAAGAAATTGAAAATCAAAGAGTTTAATTTCTCCAAAATCATACAGGCAGCAAATGGCAGAGCCTGGACCCTTAGTCTGTACTCTTTTTTTTCACCTGGGATAAACCACGATGGAAAAGAATACAAAAAAGAATGTATATATGTGTATAAATAAGAGTTATTTTGCTGTACAGCAGAGGTTGGCACAACACTGTAAATCAAGTATACCTCAATAAAAGAAAAAGTCGTTGTTACTAACGTGATAGGATGCAAACGGGCATCGACCTGGTAGGACTGTCACAGCCCTGCCCCTTCTCCCAGCATCTCTTTTCCTGGTTGAACATCCCCGATGTTTCTCAGTTGTTCTTCAGAAGCCCCCGTTCTCAGTCCTCTGCTGTTCTTCGTACCCACTTTTGGAATCACTCCAGGCTGCCAGCACCAAAAGCATTTGCTAAAAGAACTTTAGGAAGTCCTATAATCAACATGGCCTAAGAATTTTCTTTTTCTTTTTTTCTTTTTCCTGATTGGGTGAAAAGAAGGCTCCCAGAGCCTGGAAGCAACTTGCCTGTATCCTATGTACCTGGTCAGGGCACGAGCCAGTGCTCCCCACAAGCCATCTGGCTCAGAGCTTGCAGCAGGCTCTTGGCCATCACTGCCCTCATGAGGCATGCTGATGGGGACAGAGTGGCCCTCAGTTTGCATGAGTGAGCACAAGGTAACCCCGGATGCACGTCTCCTTCATAATTCTTTAATTCTAAGGACTCGGAAATGATGATGGAGAAACGGACAATAGCTGAGTGTCGTCTAATTACCAAGCATTTAGTTACATGATGGCATTTGTTCTCACAACAGTTGTGGGAGGCAGTCAGGTCAGGGGAGACCCCATTTGACAGAGGAGGACGTACAGGCACGGAGGGGCAAAGTCATCTCTTACAGCCATCCAGCTAGTACGCTGAGGAACCGTCAACCACGTCCTGATGTCAGAAGCCCGTGCTTTTCCATGACATCATGACACCTCCCAATAAAGATTCCTTCCTCTCTTCCCAGGAGGACTCTGGCCTTGGTTTATGCTGAGGACACCGTCCAAGTGACCGCCAGCGAGGGCTGCCTCCAGGAGTGATGCTCTGGGGCTGGCGCCTCTTTGCTTGCCAGGAGCCCCATGGTGAGACAAGAACCACTCTCCCAGAACACAGATTTTTCTGATTTTGTTCTTTTTCCTGGCTGAGCTGGGAACCGGTTGTGTGATCTTGGGTAAGTCATTTAACTTGTCTGGGCTTCAATTTACTGGCCTGTGAAATGGAGCTGATGAACCAGAGTCAGCGTTTTTTAATCATTTCTTTTTTTTGGGGGAAAAAAAGCAATTTCTAACCATTTCCTCTAAGGAGTTTTCGTGGAGCTTTACTTGCTGCAATTTACATTGCAAAAGCAATTAATTCTTATTTAAATAAATTCTTTTTAAAAAAGAGTAGTCACATATTGCTTTTTTCTTTTAATATTTTGCGCATTTAAAAAATGTTTATTTATCTGGCAGCATTGGGTCTTTAGTTGCATCATGCTGGATCTTTCGTTGTGGTGCACGGACTCTCTAGCTGTGGCGTGTGGCCTTAGTTGCTCTAAGACATGCAGAATCTTAGTTCCCTGACGAGGGATCGAACCCCCATCCCCTGCATTGGAAGGCAGATTCTCAACCACTGGACCACAGGGGAAGTCCCTATTTTTAAAAATTTTGAATTAAGTCATAAAGCATGTTTTGCTCATTCTTCTCCTCGGCCATCCCCTTTCTGGGCGGTATGCTCTCCCCTCCCTCCTGCCATCTTGCCCACAGCTGAGAATCCCTCCACTTGATGGTTTAGACTCTTGCTCTGGGTGTGAGATGACTTGAGTCCTAGGGTGTATTTGTTCTGGAAGAGAGGAGACAATACAGCCTTTCTGGGTTGCCCATCTCTCTTCCTGGAGCCTCCCCCCGCCCCCATTTTTCTCTGCCTGCAACAGTCATCTCTGGGTGCCCCTCGGGCTGCCCCTCGACTCCCCCCCAGTTTCTGGAGCAGCGGGTGGGTGGCCCTCCCGTTTGAGCAGGCCATGTCTCAGTGTATTTGCCAGCGCAGTTATCTTTTATTTCTGGCATGAGCTGTAACACAAGAGTGATCTTGACTTCAGGATTATCACCTCTCATCATTCTTTCTCCCTTTTCTTCTCTTCTTTTTCTTCCTGAAAGATGATAAAATTACCAGACAGGGCCTCCCGCTTCCTCCAGGCCTAGTCAGAGCTCAGGGATATTTACTTCTTGGGTAAACAGCTATAATCTCCCTAACCAGACTTTATCACAGTTAAGTAAGTTAAATTCTTCTGGTCTAATCCTCCATGTGCTGTGGGTTTTTTTTTTTTTTTTGAGTATAAAGCGTTCACCATCTTTTGATATAATATGACAACGCTGGGCCGCTGGATATGATTAGGCGTTGAGCAAAGAGGTTTCAACTTAACCAGACTGGAAAAGAAGGGCCCCCTTTGCAAAACAGCTTTGGGCAGGAAAAAAAACAAAAAGACTCACGGAAAAAGCACTTTTGCTCATGAGAGGTACAAAAGAGAGGTATGTGGGTGTTTGCAGGGCCCGGGACTTTCCCCAGTCAGGCAAATCTCTGGCAGACACTGAAAATTGAGCTGGCCCCCGCATCTGTGTGCTTCCTGCTGTTCCTAACCACGTGACGGCCACCTCGGCCAGGAGGTAGCCCACCAGGCTCCTCCATCCAGGGGATTCTCCAGGCAAGAATACTGGAGTGGGTTGCCATTTCCTTCTCCAGGGGATCTTCCTGACCCAGGGATCGAACCCAGGTTTCCCGCATTGGAGGCAGATGCTTTAACCTCTGCACCACCAGGGAAGCCCACGCTGTTTAGAGAAGACAGGAAAAGGGAACAGCGCTGAATCTGAAGCTGGAGGTCACGTCACTCCCAGTGGGAGAAAGACACGCTCGCCCCTCTGGGTAACAATCGAAGGGCATTTCAGGAACCAAGACTTAAAGGGGCTTGGCTCAAATTGTTGAAAATTCTGGGGCATGGAAGATGGTTACAGGTGATGGGTGGAGAGAGAGAAAGGTGTCTGAATGTGGCTGGAGACCAAAGCCAGCCTGGGAGACCGGGACAGGCCCTGTGTGTGTAGATGTTGGTGCCATCGGGGGAGGGTGGCAGAGCCTCTCCAAACATCGGCATCAGCAGAAACCACGGTCGGGAGGCCAAAGGCTCCTGGCATCAGTGTGCCTGGTGATGGGACTGCAGGCCAGGTCTCTAGGCCCAGAGGTGACCACGGCGCTGCGAAGATGCGCAGAAGCGCGTCCCGTCTCTGTGCACAGATGCCGCGCATCAGCTTTTCTTTCCTGTCGACCTTCCAGTGGGTCCTGAGCTCAGTTCCCGTGCCCTGCCTGGCCCTGCCTGGCCCTGCCTGGCTGTGCCACCCGTGCTCCCAGCCAAGCCGTGACACTTCCCCAAGCACCGCCTGGGTGTGTTTAAAGCCCGAGCCACACCGTGGGGTTCAACTCCTCCTGCCACCCTCCGTTCACGTATGTGTGTGTGTGTGAGAGAGAGTGTGTATTTTTGGCCTTGAATCCCCACTACAAAGAAGAAAGGAAACTGCCAGGGCCAAGGATGCAGAGGCAGCTCACAGCGTTTCAGAAACGGTCCTGCTGTCTCTACCACAGGCGACACTTGAATGGAGGCAGGTCCATCGGGCAGTTAGCGCTCCGTCTGAGAGCAGCCCCAATACTCGGGTGCGCTGGGGTTGGGGGACTCAGGCGTCTCCCACTCTGTCCTCTTCTTGAGCAAAGACAGCACCCCAGCCACCACGCCAGGGTCCCCTCTCCCTTCCCTCTGGGTGGCCTCACCCTGCAGGGCCCGGGGAATTGTGTCCAGGGTTCTCGTGTTGTCTTCTTCTCCTGCGTCCCCCTCCTGGCAGCCAGGCCTGCTGAGGTCTCGCTGGGTGGGGACCACTGGGAACGGCTGCACCTCCCCTGCACCAAGTTGATCATGGGACTTGCTCCCGAGGGCTCAGAGTGCCCCACTCGCTGCGGGAAGGGCTTCCAGGCTGCATGACCTGAATGTGCTCCTTGTACCCTCTCTGCTGACAGCCCAGCTCCTTCACTCCTGGACTACACCTTGGTCCTTTAGAAAGATCTCCAGGACTTCCCTAGTGGTCCAGTGGTTAAGAATCTGCTTTGTGATGTGGGGGACATGGGTTCAATCCCTGGTCGGGGAATGAAGATCTCAAATGCCGTGGGGCAACTAATCCTGCGTGTCATAACTACTGCCCTCGAAATGAATGATCCTGTGTGCTGCAACGAAGACCCGATGCAGCCAAATAAAGATTTAAAAAATGTCCATCCCCATGTTTGCCCCGTGTAGAAGTCCCTTGCTGCATTTTGCCAGACTATGTGTCAGAATGAAGAAAGAATGAATGGATGAAAATAAAATCAAAGATAGAGGGTTTGCTTTCAATACCTGCCTCAAAAATACCAGCCCCTATTCTTCTGCCCTGAAAAAAAAAAATTCATCTCTTTACTTCTTTTCCCTATTGGTCATTTTGGGAGAAGAGTGGTAAGGCCATGCCCCACCTTCTGAGTGTTTCATAAACCATCAGGCATTACTGCTCACCAGGGCTTGTCATCTTCTCGGGGCAGCTGGTGGGAGCTGGGTTTGATGGGGCTGTGGGAGGAAAATAGAAGGAAACCAGGGAGTCTTGTTGGGGACTGTCTGAGTCGCCAAGGGGCCCCGGACTGGCCTTCCAGGTGATGGAAGCGAAAGCATAAGGACCTGGGGGACTCAGAAGGAAGGAGACGGGACATCGAAGCCAGGGTAAGCAAGCCTGGAGCAGACTTGGGCTCAGGCCAGTTGCGCGAGAGGGCAGAGCCCTGGTGCCGATGGGGCGAGCCCCGTATCTCTGCCCTGTGTTGGGCGGGCAAGGCGGCTCCTCTGCCAGGGGGAGGCTGAGCACAGTTCACTCTGTGGCGCGGTCGCCTGGCTTCCTTCTGGAATTCCCGACTCTGGTTTAGAGCTGCCCTGTCTGCAGTGCGTTGACACAGGATCCCTCACCCCATGTGCTAAGTCACTTCAGTCATGTCTGACTCTGTGCCACCCCAGAGATGGCAGCCCACCAGGCTCCCACGTCCCTGGGATTCTTCAGGCAAGAACACTGGAGTGGGTTGCCATTTCCTTCTCCAATGCATGAGAGTGAAAAGTGAAAGTGAAGTCGCTCAGTCGTGTCCGACTCTTGGCGACCCCATGGACTGTAGCCCACCAGGCTCCTCCGTCCATGGGATTTTCCAGGCAAGAGTACTGGAGTGGGGTGCCATTGCCTTCTCCGCCCTCACCCCATACATTGGTTTTAAACATGGTGAAAGAAATGTTAATAATGTTAAGACATAAGTATAATCAGTCCCCAACTGACGAGTCTTTGATTTATGATTTTAGGACTTTATGATGGTGTGAAAGTGATACATATTTAGTAGGAACTGTACTTTGAATTTTGATCTTTTCCCAGAGCTAGTGATACCCTGTACCCTTTCTTGTGATACTGGGGCAGTGGTAGCCACCCCATCGTGAGAGTGAACAGTCAACACACTTATCACCATTCTGCACCCAGATGGCCATAATATTTTTCACTTTAAGTACAAGAGTCAACCAATTACAAGAGATATCCAACACTTTATTCACAAACAGGCTTTGTGTTAGATGATTTTGCCTAACTTCAAGCTAATAGAAGTGTTCTGTTTAAGGTAGGCTAGGATAACTCATGAACTTTGGTAGGTTAGGTGGATTAAATACATTTTCAATTTATGATATTTTCAACCTACAGTGGGTTTACGAGATGGTGGGCTTCCCACGTGGCTCAGTGGTAAAGAATCTGCCTGCCAATCCCTGGGTTGGGAAGATCTCCTGGAGAAGGAAATAGCAACCCACTCCAATATTCTTGCCTGGGAAATACCATGGATAGAGGAGCCTGGAAGGCTACAGTCCATGGGGGTTGCAAACGAGTTGGACATGACTTAGTGATTAAATAGCAGCAGCAACCTTATCGTAAGTCAAGGAGGATCTGCAGTGAATATCGAAGTTATATATAGACGTTGGAATGATCCAGAGTTCAAGTGAAAGAATATTCATGGAGCTTTGGACACAGTGATGCCCATCAGAGGATGTTGAATAGGAATAACAGTAGTAATACTGATAGATACTGGTCACTGAGTGCCTTTTATGTACCAGGCATGCTGCTGCTGCTAAGTCGCTTCAGTCGTGTCCGACTCTGTGCCACCCCAGAGATGGCAGCCCACCAGCCTCCCCCGTCCCTGGGATTCTCCAGGCAAGAACACTGGAGTGGGTTGCCATTTTCTTCTCCAATGCATGAGAGTGGAAAGTGAAAGTGAAGTGGTTCAGTCATGTCCGACTCCTAGTGACCCCATGGACTGCAGCCTACCAGGCTCCTCTGTCCACGGGATTTTCCAGGCAAGAGTACTGGAGTGGGGTGCCATTGCCTTCTCCAATGTACCAGGCATGTTCTCACATAATTCTGACAGTAATCCTTTATCTCCAATTGACAGCTAAGGAAACATACTCAGCAGTTGAGTAACTTGCCCAGGGCTACATAACTCATGAAGAGGCAAAGCTGGGGTTTGGGCTCAGCTTCAGGGAACCTAGGAACCCAATCAATAGAGAAAAGTGTGGAATTAGATGCTCAGGTCTGTGATTCTGTCTGTACATTGATAGTGGGGGTGGTTTAACTACTAACTGGTGTCTGACTCTTGCCACCCCATGGACTGTAGCCCGTCAGGCTCCTCCATCCATGGGATTTTCCAGGCAAGAATACTGGAGTGGGTTGCCATTTCCTTCTCCAGGGCATCTTCTCAACCCAGGGATCGAACCCGTGTCTCCTGCATCTCCTGCATTGCAGGCAGATTCTAGACTGCTGAAGGATTGCGGAAACCTCTATCCTACCTCGATAGGAGGTGGTAAAGAAAGAAGGTCTGTAAAAGCTCCAGGGAGTGACAGAAGTTTCTGGAAGGAGTTGAGGCTTGATCTGGATTTAAGTAAGCTGAGGGCTGAGGTGCATGAGTGGGTCTGGGGTTTGTGAGGGTCAGTGAGGAGAACAGGAAGACAGGACGATGGCTTTGCTTAGCGACACACCGGGGAGCCCAGGCAGCAGTTGAATGTGCTGAAATGCTAGTGTCCCCACCCTTTCTCTGTGTGAATTCAGGCAAATGAATAAACCCTTCTAAGCCCTGGCTGCTCATCAATACAGCATCGATAACTATAGTAAGGATGTAACTTATGTAAGGTATTCAGGGTCTGGCACAGGCAAACTGCTACATAAATGTTGTTTGTGGTTGAAAATGTTCTCAATTGATCAGCTCCTGTGTTTCTGTGTTATCTTAACTCTTCCCCCTTTTTCAGGGTCCCTGGCCATGGAGCCATCAAGTCTGGCTGATTCTCTCTTCATAGTATTTGTTCTTTCTTTTTCTTTCTCATGGCCACCGCCCTTTATTCTAGGTCCTTGTCATTACACGTGTAACATGGCAGCGGATTCCTGGCAGCTCCGTACCTCCAACCTTTCTCCACACTGGTCAACCTTGTCTGTTGACATCAGATTGTTCCCTTGAAACCACTGCTTTCTGCATCTTCCTTCCTTGCTCAAAACCCTCTGGTGACTCACTCTAGAGTTTCCTATTAAATCCAGACTTCTTAGCTGAGTCACCTACGCCCTACTTTTTCTTTTATTTGCCTCTGTGTCTTAATATGGTCGCTCTTACTGTCTCATACACATGCTAGTTTCTTTTCCATCAGTGAGCCTTCATTCCTGTTTCCTGCTCCAGGTAGCTACCTCTTCCTCTCCATCTAGCCAAGCACTCATCTTCGAGGCTGGCTCCTTCGAAACCTACCTCCTGACCATTCGAGTTCATGAGATCTCTCTCCTTGGTGGACCTCTCTTAAACTTTCTCTGTGCCTTGTTCATTTGGCCAAAAGCTGTCTTGCTAATAGTATACACCCCTGAAAAATGAAATGTTTCCCCAGATGGGCTGCAAATCTTCCAGGGAAGGCCATTTCATTGCCTTTTCTGGCCTCTCTGGTTCTTAGCCTAGGGCAGAGCTAAGCCTAGAGAAGTCACTCCAAACATTTCAAAATTAATTTTGTCAAATAACAGTGGTAGTGAGAAGGCTGATAATGAAGAACAGAAGGTGGGAGAGAAAAGCCTCTTTCCCAGTAAAGTTGGGTGAATTCTGTGATGCAGCAGAAGCTGTGGCCTAGGTTGGCCAGTCACTCAGACCCCCAGAAGCCAGCCGTCTCTCTCTCTCTCTTTTATTTTTTAAAATTTTGGCTGAAAATGCAAAAAAATTTCCCCATTGTGCAACATGTGGGGTATTT
>SJYQ01005517.1:201226-214021 GCA_006410935.1 Redunca redunca | reverse complement strand
TTTAGGTGTACATCAAAGTGATTCAGCTATATATATATTATAGATTATTACAAGATATTGAATTATAGTTCCCAGTGCTAAATATTCTTTATATTTCGTGTTCTGTTTGTGTTTAGTTGCAGCTAAATATAATTCATCTTTTTTAAAAAGCTACTTGCCATTAATTTCAGAATAAATTTCAAACAAAATCCAAAAGTATCTATCTTTGACCTCTTCTACATTTATTAGGCTACAGTAAGAAATACAGTGTACAATTGGCACCTCTATAGAGATCCTGGTTAGAATGCTCCAGATGTGCAACAGATATGAAAAGCCAAGTAACAGAATAATTTAACTATGAGACAGTAGCAAAGAGATATTGCAAGGCTTATGATCACGTGTCACGTACATCAGCTCATCCAGATTCTCTGTAAAATTGCAGAGATCTACCCCATGAAAATTTGGAAACTAAGGTGATCGTTTATGAAGTCGTTTGCACACCTTATAAGGAGGTCACTAAGTAAATACTTCATTTGTGGGTCATTAATAATTTTGTCGTGTCTAGTTCATCCTCAAATTTCAAAGAGCTTAGTAAAATATACTGAATAAACTGTATTGGCAAAGTGCCATTAAGTTGTCACATTTTCCCTTAACAACATAATGAGAAAGAAATATCTTAATGGATTTTTTAACAAAATATGTGGAATGTCTGTAACAATTTGATTGTGAAATTTCTCTAGCCAAGGGGGAGAGTGACGAGAACATACTGTGACCAAGAGGTGTTGAAAGGGGAAGATTAAAAGAGATTAAAGGAGAAATTGTTAGAGTGCTGTGGAGGATGTGCTAAAAACACAGGTTTTAGTTGAAAAGTGGGATACTGGGAAGAATTACTGCCTTTTCAGGTGATCAAGATTAAGCATATGACCACTAGAATGGGTGGAGGAGAGAATCTCAGAAAACTGAGGCCAGAATATGAGTGGGTGAATATTGAAGTTACCAAAAGTTATTGCAGAAGTACTATTTGAATGCCTAGGTTTGAACCCTGGTACTACACACTTACCAACTGTGTGTCCTTGGGAAAATTGCATACGCTATCCCAGGCCCTTCATCTGGTAAAATGAGTGTAATGGTTTATTTCTTATAATTATGAGAATTAGGTGTTGTGCTAGGTGTCCTTTTGAAACTTGTGAGTGATTTTTCTTTTGGCTATTTTGTGCTTCACACATTTTGAATTGATCAGAAATCAATTGATCATCCTCACCAAAAAGCTGTCCTTAAAGTCTATGTCATTATTTCTGCTTGCTAAAATAAAATGCTGTTTAGTAAGAACACAGACCCAGAGGAAAATGGGACAGACCAAAGCAGTGATTACTTGAATCTGGAAACTAGAGCTAGCTCATAATAGCAAAAGAGATGCTCAAGGGCAGACCCAGCTTTAGGCCATAGAAAAGAATCTAGCCGTGTTGCTGAAGCATGGTAGTATCTAAAAAGCAAATAGGAATTAGGAAGCAGTGAAGATGGGAAGTTAATACTGTGTTCCAACATTAAATACAAGGGTCTACTGTCTTAAAGATTGGCTATCAAAATAAAGATACTTGGGCATTGAGGAATAAGACAGATGCAGTTATAGAAAATGAAGTCACTAAAATAATGGTCCTCTTTGTAAAGGACCACATTCTTAAAGTCTGGGGCTCCTAAGAGAGCAAACCTAGGCTGTTCTGTATTACTTATAAAAAGTGCCTTAAGTTTGCATTATCACCTGGCCAATTGCCACAGGCAGTTTCACCTTCTGGCTCAAAACACACATATTTTTCATCTTCACAAATGCCAACCATAATGTTGCATATGAGTGAGTGTGTTTTGCAGACTGTAGCTAAAAGTCAGTTTAAGTTTGAGCAGACATGGGGAAGAAAAACAATGTGATGTGAATTTTGTTCTCTGTGTTTAGGCAAGCTACGACCTATATCTATGCCAGTGGAATATAATTGGGTGGGGGACTATGAAGATCCAAATAAGATGAAGAGAGATAGTAGAAGAGGTAAGTGTTCTAGAATTTCAGTGTAGGCTGGGTTGTTGAAACAAAAAGCAGATTTAAATGTTTTCTTACATAGGATGTTATGGCTTCAGTGAAAAACTATTCATTCTCTTATTGATTTTTATGATACATCCAAACCAATTCAGACCAACCTTTAACTGTCTTGATCTATTATTAAGTAAATATCTTCTCTGAATGCCTGCTAAGGGATTTAGGGTAGATAAGTACAGTGTAAAAAAAGTAATATCTGTTATTTGAAATTTAATACTTGGAAAACAAGGTCAGAAGTGTGAAACTGCATAAAATAATTAAGTTCAACGAATAGGAAGTGTTTGTGATCAGTCCCCATTGGTCCGCAATGCCAGCCTCACTATTTTTATATTAATATAACCTTAAAATGAGTTTTGAAGCACGTGGGTAAAAGCTAGTAGAAACTGGGCCAGTGTCTCTAAAAGAAAACCATATAAAAATGGAAGAAAAAAAAAACTTGCTTTGCTTTTTTCTCTCCTGTTTGCTGTTCAGGGTTATCTTCTTACTTGGGGGTGGGCTACACTTGACGTATCTACCAAAAGTAAGTTTTTGTGTTCACTGATCCTGCTATTGAGGTGAGCAGTAAAGAAGGCAACGGGAAATTTCACTACTAAATGGGACTGAACCAAGTGTGGATGGATATGGTGGGCCCAATGGGTCATGCTGCTACTTCCATTTTCTGAAATAAGATCCATGAAGTTATAGATGAAAAACAGAAAGAAACAAAGCAAAAAAAAAAAACTCTTCATAGAACATGACTTCATGAAGCTTCCTTTAAAACATGTTTAACCCATTTGCCTGTTATTTCTAGCCAGTGTGCAAAATTTATTTCATTAATGCACAGATCCACAGACCACACAGAAATAAGCAAGCATGAATATCTGCTTCATTAGTCTTAACACTTGTTTTATGGAACGAGCATTTCTGAAAATGTAGGTAAATATAGGAGCATTGAGATTACTTTACATCTATGTATTCACTCCATTTTCCAAACTTCAGTTTCTAACCTCTTCTGTTTTATAGAATTAATCAAGAAAAATATTTTAAGAAAGAAACTCTTATATGCCTTTTCTGAGTCACCCTTTTGGGACTTGATATGATAGTAACATCTTGGGGAATAAAGGCTTTATGAAATAGAGTTCTGGCTATCAATTTAAGCATAAATTTTTTTGAACTGAGTTTCCTCACTATTGGTCCATAATGTGGGCTTTAACTTCTCCAAGGATGCTCCCTAGGATGTTTGTTGTCAGATTTTAGCAGAATCTCCTTGCGAGAACTTGTTAAAAATTTTATGAGCCACACACCTGAAACTTATGATTCAGGTTCTGCAGGTAATTCTGATATGGTTGGTTCAGAGCTAAAACTTGGAGGTTTTAGCTTGGAGGTAACTATAGGGTATCCACTTCCTGTTGTCCTGTGATCCCAAATAATTAAGATTTTCCATATTTTCACTACAAAGGTGTTTTATAAAGGAAATCAAGTTACATTTCTGAAATGAAATCTAATAGTACACTTAAAGGATGGTAAGTTTGGAATATTTGCATATCTACATTGGTGTATTTATCTTTTTTTATTTAGAAAACTCTCTACTCCGATATATGAGCAATGAAAAAATTGCTCAAGAAGAATACATGTTTCAGAGAAACAGCAAAAAAGACACAGGGAAGAAGTCTAAAAAGAAGGGCGATAAGAGTAGTAGCCCGACTCACTATTCGTTGCTACCTAGTTTGCAAATGGATGCACTGAGACAAGACATCATGGGCACACCTGTGCCAGAAGCCACACTGTACCATGTAAGTACACTTTGAAAGACTCTGTGATGACAGTTTTATTGGCAGACTGGCAATTGACTCTTTTTGGTAAACTCCAGATTATTTTATTTATTTTTATCCTCTTGTCAGATTTTCACATAAATCCTAAATTTAGATTTTATACCCTGAAAAAACATTTTTAAAAAATTGATGACTTATCGATTTGTCCCTTAGTTCATATGTTCAGTGAGTGCATATGTTGTAGCAGCTTATATTTTTAAGGATATAACTTCATAAATTCCTATGCACAGAACTGATGGAGAATAATAATTAGCTGATCAATTATTATTGTGATAATATACAGTAAATGAATAGCTGTAAAGCTCATCATTAAAGATAGGATTTTTAATATATTTATGATTTCATTTAAAAATGAACATCTGTTGTACAGTAGACCTGGACCATGATTCTTGAAGTAAAGATGAAAAGACATAGATAGCACCCCATTATATGGAAAGAAAGACACATGGAGAGTTCTAATACAATTTGTAGTAAGTCACTGTAAGATTGTAGGAGAAGAAGGGCCTTTGCCCGCTTGGGAAGTGAGAAGAGGCTTCAGAATGAGGAGCACATGGGTAAAGAGTGAAAGACGAGTAGCAGTATTTTTGTGGTGAGGCATATCAAGGTGTGCTCCCAATGTGTGTGTATGGTATGTTCCAGCGATTTTATGTGGCTCGGAGTTACTGGTTCACTAAAAATTGAGGGAAAGCGTGTGAGAAAGGGAAGTAGATGGGCCCCTAGAGAGCTAAGTGGGGAATTGTATGATTAAATACTTAGGCTTTTTGCTGCAGTAATAAAGAGCTACTGAAGAATTTCATCCTGGGGACTTGCATGATGAGATTGGCCTATAGGATCTCTCTAGTGCTAAGAGCATCCATCAGGAGATGCGAGGCCAAAGGCAGGGCCATTAAGCCCAGGCCAGATGGATGATGAGAAACTAGGACAATGATAGTGTGGAGGCTGATAATCTTACTGACCCAAACTTTCAATTCACAAAATCGACCCATTTTATGACATTTTGGTTAGAAGGAAGTTTACTGTGCTTCTTGTTAGAAGACCTTGAAAAACATGGCTACAGGTTTTTAAGTAATTTGAGCAACAGTGCTTCATGTTCACAGCATCAGAAAAATTTGATGTCACTGACTGCTGTGGAAGATAGACCATCTAGATGTACAAGATGTGAAAAATTTAACAACTTACATTTGAGTTGCTTTCCTGAGTATATCTTTTAAATATCTTATTACTTATAATTCTCTCCTAAAACTGAAGTGTAGGAAAATATTTTCATTTATTTGGGTTGATGTAGGAGTGCAGTTCTGTATGGCAGTTGTTCTCTATTGTCTCTTGTTCCCAGTTACATACCCCCAGCATCTTCCTCTCTGCAAGAATAGTGCCCTTATCAAAGCCTGCTACTCTGAATAACTGAGTAATCAGGTTATTCTTTTTTCCACAGACATTTGAAATTTGTCTGAAATCAATACTCAGAACTGTGTGACGGGAGACACTTTTGTTCTTACTAGTCAGAAATGCTCTCTTAACACTAAGCTCCTTCTAGAATCTGGCATTCCAGTCAGAAGTAATAGCCTGAACAAAGATCGAAACATAAGAGACAGCTGGCCTATTCAAGAGGGGAGTTGGTAGTGAGAGATCAGCCTAGAGAGGGAAGAAGAGGCCACTTCACCCAGAGCTTGTAAACTATTAAAGGGTTTGGATTTATCCTAAGAGGAATGGTAAGCAATTGAAGGCTCATTCAAACACTCAGCCTGTGCCATCCTGTCGTGCACATTGGGACAGGAATATACTGTGTGAGGAAGGAAAATAGCTGAGTCTTGTGGATTTTGACTAATTAAATTATGGAACATAGTAAAAGGTAAAACTGGTATATTGTGAGCATCATCTAAGGAGTATAAATTGTTAGCACCTTTCTGAAAGGCATTGTTTAGGTGGCACAGTGGTAAAGAATCTACCTGTCAATGCAGGAGATACAAGAGACGCAGATTCGATCCCTGGGTCAGGAAGATCCCATGGAGGAGGAAATGGCAACCCACTCCAGTCTTCTTGCCTGGGGAATCCCATGGACAGAGGAGCCTGGTAGGCTACAGTCCATAGGGTCACAAAGAGTTGGACACGACTGAGCGATTGAGCACAAGAAGAACCTGGTCTAGTAACTTCACTTCTAGAAATTTATTCCAAGAAAGAGAGAAGAGCCTACTTTTGCCTCCTATTTTTATTCTATATCCTGAGTTTGTAACATGATATTTCCCAGATAATTATTTATCCCAACTAATTTTTGACAGAGAGACAGTACAGGGTAAAGAATATTGTTAATCGTGGAAGAAATCCTCCCATGTAACACTGACCCACTAATTTCAGAGTGAAAGGCTGAACAGTTTCTAACTCTGGTCTCTTGTTTTTAAAAAAGCTAAATAATTGTTAATCCCAAAGAGTATGTTAAATGCCCATGACCAGTGTTCAGAAAGAAAGAACATTTATTGATGAGTTGTTTATTAGACTCAAGTTCTTTTGAGGACCTTAGTTGATTGATTTAGGACTTTTGAAGTTATCAAGGGAGTTTCCACATTTATGTATTTTTAAACCTCACTACAACTATATTTGCAAATGACAACTCAAAATGGTTAAGTGATTAACCCAAATCCATGTTGCAAAAAAAGTGCAAGAGTAAGGACTAGAACCCAGACCACTAGGGATCTTTCCACACTCTGCCTTGGTCCTCCGTTCATGGTAGGGATTGCATACACATAGGAATTTGAGCTTTAATAACTAACGAGTGAGTTTTGGAAAAGTTTTACTTAAAGAAATGTGTGTGCTCATATGCTGATGTTAAGGAGCGTTTTTAGTAACTGGATTGATTTCTACCCAGGTTTCTCTTTTGCTCTTTATTACTATTTTTTAATTAAGTTCAAAAAAACATAGAGAGCTGCTGCTGTTATAAAACTTGAGCAGTTATTCAGTGTTATCTATTACCAAGACTACAGGGTATTACAGTTAAATCGCCTGGACTTGGGAGGCAAAATAACATGTACGTAAATGATTGCTTTTTACATTTCACAGAAATTGTTGTTGTTTTTTTTAGTCTGTATATATGTACTTATTTAAAATAAAAGGGCGTTTCCTTATGTTAATTTTTTAAACACAAGATCGATATCAATATATAATTCACTTACCTTCATAATGAACCATTATCTTCATTCTTACCAATTATTCCTTTGGATGATACAGCTCTTTTTAATGAAATAGAACTTAAGTGGAAGAGGACTATAAAGATAGAATATGGAGTTTCGTAGGCTGCTGTCTCTGCTATGATACTAGTTCTATGTAGTCTGAGTTGAAATTTAGAGAAAAATTTAGTTGAATTTTGTAGCAGGATCATATCAGCAATAAATACCCTTTAAAAATTTACTAAAGCTGTGTGTGTTGAGGAGAGAGTGTAGGGTGTAGGGTATTCCTTTTTAAGCTCCTAGATTATAATCCTCATTACTGTATTCTGGAAATTAGCCTAATAAAAATACACAAAGCCAGGCAAATACAATTTGACTTCAGTGTGACTCATTCCTCTTAGCAATTATAGCAGAAATGTTTATATAATAATAAAGACAATTTAGAAGTTTATGGTATTATAAAATATGTAATTTTATTTTTATTAATTCCATATTTGTTATTCTCGTTTATGTATTTTTCTTAAACTTATCTGAAAGGAAATCATTCTCTTTGCCTTAACTACCCTAATCATCCACCACTCTTTACCACCTCTTTCATTCAGAGTTGGACACAACTAAGCAACTAACACTTTCTCTTTCCCTCTACTGAGAATGCTTCTACTCGGTCTTTACCTCTGGCTGGCTCCTATCTAAAGCTGAGATTGCAGAGAGATTTTTATCTGATCCCTACCCCCTAAATTAAATCAGTTTCTCCTATTATAGTCTCTTAGCACCCTATGTAATTTCTTGGAAAAGTTTATGATTCACAGTTATATATTCATTTGCATGATTATCAGCTTAGTGTCTTTCTTCACTATACATAGTAGGGAGAGCATGTCCAAGTCCATGGCAGGAAAGGATAGTTTCTCCATTTTGTTCAGCACTATATTTTAGTACCTAGTCTAGGTCTACTACCTTATAAGTGCTCAATAAAACTGTGATGAGTAAATGAATGAACAAGTGAGTGAATGTGACAGGAACTTTCTCAGTATCTCTCAATTGATGTCCTCAGTCTGCAAAAACAGCCACCTCCATGTCCTTGGCTAGTCCCGTCCAGCATAAGCAGGCCTTCAGTTGGGGTGTATTCATAGTGGGAATCACCAAGAACTTATTACCATAGGTTCAGTGTCCCATGTGCCTGGGGGGAGATATAGGACTCTGAATGTCTTCTGTCATGTTTGTCTAGTCCACATGACTAATTTCTACTTTGTTTTATCAATTACCATTTTACTCCAAAGACTGGGACTCTGCCCTTATCGACACCTCCTCCAAGAAGGATTTGGATGGTTTACCAGTACAGACAACAGACCATGTGGAGCCTAACTCTTACCATCCATCCACCTATAAGAGTATTGGAAGCATCTAGAAATTTATACTCACCACATTGGGCTCCCTGTCAAAGCAGGTCCCAGTTTGCACCTTTTATGGGACTGATTTACAGCACTGCCCTGCTCCATAGGTGCCACCAGGGCAATCCAATTAGCTCTCCCTCAGCCTAGCCTTGCCTCTTCCACTCCAACTAGTTCTTGCTCTCTTCCTATCCCTGACCTCTCATTATAGAGGTCACGGTACGGCTGTCTGCTAAGCATGTGATGGTATTTTTCAAAAGAGTATGACGTTAGTTTGCTACTCACTGATCCTCTGCCTGAAAATGTGGGAGTTGTTAGCTGTGAAAACCTCTTCTGACCTGACAGCCCATGAAGGAAGGGCAGACAGCAGTGTCTGGTGTATGTGTATGTGTACGTGTGTGTGTGAAATCCAGATGTAGTGGTAAAGCCTTTAGATAAGGAATGATTAGATTCAGAGCTTTTTTAAATCCTTAATATTATATACATATGACATCTTACTCTCACATTAAAGCTGCTGAAATAAATCCATAAACAAAGTGATAGTTTGTTTTAAATCTACACACTGAGATGCCAGAAAAGTAAAATCTGATAATGGATCTAGACAACCTGCAAGTGTACTTTCATAAACTGAATAATGTGATTTTAGGTGACTTAAAACAGACTTTGAGTAGGTGTTAAAAAATCTGGATGATTCGTTTCCTAACAGTCCAACATTTGTGTGGCTTGTCTTAGCTATTTAGGCTATAACTGCAAATATTCAGTTACTGTTTTACTTATGATAAGTCCTTTTAGCTATTTCCATCACACTGTGATAGGATTTTTGGTTGAGCTTCTGGGGGAAGGTGGTAGAAAGTTGTTAAAAGACATCTTTTTTTTTTTATAACAATTAAGTAAACATTGTGAAACAGACACTATTCTAAGTAATTTGTAACATTTAACTCAATACTCATAAAAACTTAGGAGGAAGGCGCTAGTATTATCCCCATTTTATAGATTAGGAATCTGGGGCACATTGGATTAGTAAGTAAAGTGGTAGAGCTGGGATTTGAATGTTGGTAGAATGGGCAGGACTACCACCAACAGTAAATGTGTTCAATTCTATGCTGTTATTTCATGTAAATGGAAGATTTCTTGATTTAATATTTACTCCCATTACCACCTTACCCCACTTGCTCATGTTTAGACTTTTTTCTGCAGACACACACTAATGAGAAAGTAAGGGGAAAATATTTTTCTTTGAAATATTTAAATCTCAAAGGCTTTTATTTGTTTATTTAAAAATTAAATATGTAGAAGTGTTTATCCTTGTCCCAACTGTTTCAAATTGCCCCTCTAAGTGAAAGTGAAGTCGCTCAGTCGTGTCTGACTCTGCGACCCGTGGACTGTAGCCCACAAAGCTCTTCCATCCATGGGATTCTCCAGGCAAGAATACTGGAGTGGGTTGCCGTTTCCTTCTCCAAAACAATGTAATTTAACAGAGACTCAACAGCAATTCTAGTGTGCCAAACTATCTTTAAGGCACAATAAGTATTGTGGAATATATATAAATAATAATGCTGTCACTGCTGTTGCTAATAACAGCTAACATTTACCTATTGCTTACTAAGTTCCTACGCTAAGTACTTATATACTCATTGAACTTATATCTCATTGAATCCTCAAATTGACCTTCTGAGGTTGCTACTCAGAAGTTCTTCCATTCTTTAGTTTTGAAAAACTGAAACACAGTTTACCTTGCCCGTGGTCATACAGGCAGAAAATAGCAGACTTGAAATATAAGTACAAGCAGTCTGGCTCCAAAACTCACATTTTTAGATGAATAAAGCCATATCTGCTCATAAGGATTTTACCATCTGTTAGAGAAGCCAGAGCTAATATTATCACAAAGATGAAAAATATGCTGTATTGTCAGCCTATAAACATTTATAATTCGCCTGCAATTATAAAGGTTGGTTTGTCTAGTATAGGCCTGAGTTAGCTGCATTGTTTCAGGATCAATGTAACTAAAATAAGAGAGCAGTTATTTTCAGTGGCTAAATAACCATCTCTGAGCTAACAGTTTATAACAACCACTTTCTCCAGACTTTGACTTTACTCACCTAGATGACAGCCGTGGTGCAGTGTGATGTGAATCTTCTCCTCACCAGGGTGCATGCAGATATGTTAGCTATCCATTCTAAGTGTTACTGTATTCATACCATATGTATTTCCTGGTTCCCACGGATGACTTCATTATTTCTAGAGTGTTAATGCCAAATTCATAGTAGCACTGGCAAAGACCTACATGGGAACAGCCTGGACTGCGACAAGTGTTTCCCACTGGAGCACTTCACTAGAGCAGTGATTCTCAAATTTAGTAAACGGCTCTTAGTGACTGAGGCTTGATGTAGAAATGATAGACCTTCCTTTGATTCTTACAGGCAAATACCACATAATTTCAGAGACTTTAATTTTCCCTGTGATTATATATTGCTTCCTAAGTAACTTACTAAATGACTTTAAAAGGTTATACATTGAATAGCCATAAAATGATGCATTAGTAGAGTTCACTGAATATTACAATTCACTATTTTTCCTAAAAGCCTGATATTCATGCAACCAACAATGCAGTTTTGCTCTTTTCATACAAACCCAAGTGTATATGGTTCAGGTTCCCACAGCTTTCAGGAGGAATACTAGGTTGGTACCTCATCAGGATTTTAAGTTACCTATAGTTTTCAGTTGCCTTTTTATTATAAGTTATCATTAGACTATTGATTTTAGTTTGCTTTAGGTCGCTTGCTTTACCTGTGTGTGTGCGTTAGTCGCTCAGTTGTGGGTTGCGTGGGCAACCCCATGGGCTGTAGCCTGCCAGGCTCCTCTGTCCATGGAATTCTCTAGGCAAGAATACTGGAATGCATAGCCATTCCCTTCTCCAGGGGACCTTCCTAACCCAGGGATCGAACCCGGGTCTCCTGCAATGCAGGTGGATTCTTGATCATCTGAGCCACCATGGAAGCCCAGTGCTTTACCTTCTAGCATGTTGTAATTCATATTACCCATAATTTTTTTTAAATGGTACTATGAATTATCCACACCCTACAGTACTTTTACAGTCATATTCTATTAGTATAACCTAATTAATTTTCCACTAGAAACTGGGGACAAATAGATCACAGGATCTGCTGGCCTAAGATAGAGTCACAGTCAAAACTGCTGAAACCCACTGTCTTAAATACAGTTATGTGGTTTTTAAAAAGTAGAAGTGAAATCTTGACTTTTCTTGTCTGTAAATATGAAACCGTTTTAGAGAATGCAAATCCATAAAGAAGTCTAGGAGGAAAATACACTTGTGTTTCCTGACCAATTTATACTAGTAGTTGTTTCTGTGAAAACCGTTTAAAAAAAATCATGCTCCTTCTCTACCACAACAGGCCTCGAAAGTGTCTATTCACTAAGAAGACAGAAAAATCTTAAATGTATGTGCATCAAGCAACAGAGATTCCAAATACTAGAAGCAAAGTCCAACAGAACTGAAAAAGAGAAATTGACAAATCTGTAACCATAGTTGAAGTCTTCAGCACCCCTCTCAGTAATTTTTAGCACCACTAAACAAAAATTCTGCAAGAGTATAGAGTGCTGAATGACTACCCACCCACCAATGGTCTCCCCAAAACAGCAGAATACATACTCTTTTCAAGTATGAGTGGGACAGTCATCAGCATAGACCACACCTTGGGTCATAAGATAAACTTTAATTTTAAAAGAACTGTAATCATACAATGTATGTTATCTAACCATAATGAAATCAAACCGGAAATTAACAATAATTAACAAGTAAGTCTCCAACCTCTCGGAAATTAAGGAACACGTTTTTAAATAATCCATAGATAAAAGAGGAAATCTCAAGGAAAATTGAATGAAGATGTAAACACAACATATGTTTAGGGGAAAATTATAGCAATAAATGCTTATATCAGAAAAGGGGAGTGAATTCCCTTGAGATCTAGTGGTTAAGACTAAGCACTTCCACTACTGGGAAGCAGGTTCAATCCCTGGTCATGGAACTAAGATCTCATAAGCTGCACATCAAGGTCGAAACAATGAATGAAAGAAAAGGAGAAAGTTGTCAAATGTAAAAACTAAGCTCCCACCTCAAGAAATTAGAAAAAGAATAACAAGAAATAAGCAGGCATAAGGAAGACAATAGAAGAAATGAAATTTGAAAACAGAAAAAAAGCCATAATAGAGAAAATCAAATCAAAAGCTTTATTAAAAAATATTTTAAAAGAAAAGCTCTTTTTAGAAAATCAAAAAAGAAATTGATAAAGCATCTAGCGAGACTGACAAAGGGAAAAAGGAGAGAAGACTCAAGTTACCAGTGTCAGGAATGA
>SJYQ01005517.1:186851-201131 GCA_006410935.1 Redunca redunca | reverse complement strand
TTAGTGGAATTCCTAGGAGACTGATTAAATTCATAAATTTTATTAATGGTGAAAATATTGTTTAAACATTTGGAAAAAAATTTTATTTTATAGATGTTTTAAGTTTAATCAGTTATGCAAACAAACAAAAAAGATTCACTAATACACCCTCACGCTTTAGAGAGGTTTCTGCTTACACTGTATAAAACAAATTATTTAAAGTCAGCCCCATCAGTTTCATGTTTGAACCAAACAGGGTCCGGTCCTCATTCTGCTAGTTCCTGGCTAGATAATGGCTGCCAGGAAGCAAAACACAAAATCTGGCTTAATTAGCAAGGCATCATGCAGAACAGGACACAGAAGAATTGAATTAAGAATTTATTAATTTTAAATTTATTAAATTTAAATATTACTATGAATTCCTTGTTGCCTTTTAAAAATAAAACATAAATTCTGATGAGAGCCCCTTCACTTGGTTGCTGTGGTCAATAATTACTATTTGGATACATACCTGTTTTTATCAGAGAGGTTAAAGAACCCCATTCTTTTTTATGTTGTAGGCCTATCTCTCCCAGCTTCATAGCCTGAGAAAATTTCCTCAAGTTTTGTTGGCAATAGACATTTTTTGCTCCCATTATCACATTACCCATATTACCTCACCACCATAACTCATTTAATCAAGCATCTCAAGTTTAATGAAACTCCAGGTAAAATCATTTTACCTCTAGAACTATTTAAAGCCTCTTCTGATTAAAGGACCATAAGGTGAAAGTGAAGTTGCTCAGTCGTGTCCGACTCTTTGTGACCCCATGGGCTGTTGCCTATCAGGCTCCTCCGTATATGGGATTCTCCAGGCAAGAGTGCTGGAGTGGATTGCCATTTCCTTCTCCAGGGGATCTTCCCAACCCAGGAATCGAACCCGGCTCTCCCGCATTGCAGGCAGACGCTTTACCGTCTGAGCCACCAGGGACCCTAACCGATAATCAAGTTATTTTCGTCACTCAACTTGTAAAACACATTACTTCCTTGATGGTTTCAGCACCCTCCAACTGTACAAAATTATGGACCTAATCATTTGCTGTATATACCAAAATCTCATCCAAAGATTTCTCTTAATAGACTGCATATCTGAATCTCTTGGCCCAAGTCTTATGTAAGAATGAAGTTTAAGGCCCAATTATTGACTACTGTTACGTTCTAGTTTCTTGAGGATAGCTTCCAAGAACAGTGTTAAATTGTTTGCACCCTTCACATATTCATCTTTGGCTTTTGGCTCAGACAGCAACTGGCAGCAGGCCAAAGTGCATGAGCTCAACCTGGAGTCTTGGTTCTAAATGATATTGTTAAGTCTGTTTCTTAGCATCTCTACAGGTATCAGGTTAAGCCAAAACAGTATCCTAATAGACTTGAACCCAAAACAATCTGCAGTGTTGAGAAATGGATCCATATTTTAATTCCTATTCTTTCTATGCAAATAATTTTAGATTAACTAGATGCAAACTTTCCTGAAATCTCAAATAGAATAAGTTACCTTCTCGTGTTTTCTTTTATTATCATAAATTCAAAGTGGCCTCAAGGACAATGGTTCTTGTATATAACCAGTTCCAAATAAAAGGGCCCAACATTAAAGACAAGAATTGTCTTTTTAAGATTCAGATGGCTAAGAATAATGCCCTATTTAATAGAACATGAGCTGTTTGAACTTAGACATTTCTGAACCTCATTTTCTCATCAGAATAGAGAGGCTAATAATACTTAATTTGCTCAGCTATTACAGAAGTAAATCATATACTGTATATAAAGTTTATTCCGCTGTGCTGGGCAGATAGTGACTATTCTTAACACCATATAGAAAGGAAATGGGTTCATTTACATGGAAGGGGATTGCTTCCTGATGAACAAATCAGAAAGGCTTCTAGGACCAGAACATCTGTCTTCATTGAGCATTTTAATGAATGTATCAGTTAGGGTTCAGTTGGGGAGGCAGAAGCACCAAGTGGCATGGAATAAAGGACTAGATCTTACTCAGTCGAGGAGCTGAGGTGAAGCCACCTCAGCAGAGCCAGTGGTCATGAAGAAAATCTGGATGTAAAGCCAGGGAGAGCAAGATGAAATAGAATCATCAGCACAAACTGGAAGCCTGTCTCCAGCTTAATCAACGAAGCTGATGCCCTCTGCCATGGAGATTCACAGGTCTAGGATTTAGAGGACCTGAAGGAGTTGCTGGCCTGGCTACTGACCCAAACCAACAAGAGTGGCATATGTGTGCAATGTGGTAGTGACTGGCACCCTATGCAAGGCTGCTGCCTCACTTTTCCAAAACTCCCACAGATTTACATTGATTGACCCTAACTAACACCATACACGGAGAAGGCAATGGCACCCCACTCCAGTACTCTTGCCTGGAAAATCCCATGGATGGAAGAGCCTGGTGGGCTGCAGTCCATGGGGTCGCGAAGAGTTGGACACAACTCAGCAACTTAACTTTCACTTTTCCCTTTCATGCATTGGAGAAGGAAATGGCAACCCACTCCAGTACTCTTGCCTGGAGAATCCCAGGGACGGGGGAGCCTGGTGGGCTGCCGTCTATGGGGTCGCACAGAGTTGGACACGACTGAATCGACTTAGCAGCAGTAGCAGCAGCACCATACAGGAAGAGGTATTCTGAGATACATAGTTCCAACTTTGCTCAGTTGACATAGCTCTTCTCAGTTTGTTGATAACCATCACACTGAGTTTTCCTTTTCTGTTGTTACCATAAGTACATACCAGGTAAAACCTGCTTTGAAAATTCTAGTGACAGTGGATACATAAATTTGGAGTGGATACAAGGTGTAGCCTACCTCTATGGAGGTATCATCCCCACAGCCTACTTATTTAATTTCCCAGAGCGTATAGGAAACTATAACTTCAAATTGTCTTTCATCTGTCTTCAATCAAAACAGTGACTGCTATAAGTAATAATTAGGATAAAATGCCTGATTTACTTAAAGAGGTTTCTACTTAATAAAACACATAAGGCAAGTCTTTAAAGAATTTCTTTGCATAATCTGTTTTAGGAAGAGTACCAGAAAGCCATGTCATTCTACCATGTTATTTTAGTCAATTGTTGAATCGTCTTCACTTAATTGCATTTTCCATTATGTCCTCCATTTTTATCAGATGCCTGGTGTAAGAAACAAGCATATGAAATTCACTTCTTTGTTTGCTAGTAAAATATCTTTGAGGGTATTATATTTTTCCTTTGTGTCTCTCTCATATATATTTTATAATTGGATAAGGACTTTGACTCCCTGTAATTAAAAAATATATATAAAGTGTCTGATACAGTGTCTGGCACTTGGATAGTGCACATATATTCTTAGCGTCCTTCCTCTAACCATACTACCAAATGTCCTCAGCAGTGGG
This sequence comes from Redunca redunca, assembly GCA_006410935.1. NCBI lineage: Eukaryota > Metazoa > Chordata > Mammalia > Artiodactyla > Bovidae > Redunca > Redunca redunca. The sequence continues at coordinate 197,744 of SJYQ01005517.1, read as the reverse complement.
CTGAGAACAAGCCAAACCCTAATCTTGGTGCATTTGAGGCAACGAGTTCTGGAAAAGTGGCAGCCAACATCAGGCCCTGCAGAAATCTAATTTTTCATATCTGAGCTTGCATAAATTGCTTTCTTTCTCTTACTCAGTTTTCTCATTTACAAAATGAGCATAGCACTGGAAAGAGGACTATGGAAAATGCCATCTAAATTGACAGCATAATGATGATTTGATTCCTGTTGCACACATATTTTTTTTTTTTAAATGTCCCCATCGAGCTCTTTTTTCCTTTCTGTTAGATAAAACCAGTTTTACTTTTTCAGTCTTAAAATCATGTCCTAGTAGGTGGTTTTGTATAGAAAAGAAGACAGTGTGATTTATCTTGTTATTTTACTATAAAATAAATTATGTATAGCAACTTTTGAAACTTTCTAAACTTAACTTTTATTTTTATCCAGTATTACCTTTGAGAGATTTTCTGGTAAGGAAAAACAATCTCTGGGTCAAGAAGACTGCAACTAAACTAACAGATACAGAAACATTTTGAGTGAGTGTCTGGGAGAGCGCATCTATTCTCTAAGCAAAAATCTCAGAATAAGAGCCTGATATAAACATCCTCATACCCGTAAAGGTATTTAGATAAAAGCTAGAATTCTTGGAACAAATTACACTGACATGGGAAGCATCCCATGGTAAGAAAATATGTACAATTTATCAGAGCAACAAATCTAAAAATAAAGGTAACCTCACACCATTTAGTTTCAGATTCTTGTGGCTCAGATGGTAAAGAATCTGTCTGCAATGTGGGAGACCTAGGTTTGATCCCTGGGTTGGGAAGATCCCCTTGCAAAGGGAAAGGCTACCCACTCCAGTATTCTTGCCTGGAGAATTCCATGGACTGTGTAGTCCATGGGGTCACAAAGAGTCAGACGTGACGAGTCACTTTCACTTTCATTAAGTCAATAACCAGAAATTTTTCCAATATTTATGGTTGTCATAAAATTGCTGATAAAATATGCCATAAACATTTATTTGAGAGTCTTAACTTTTTGTACATTCTTCATTAGAGGTAATTGATTTGTATTATTTTTCTCTCTCTCTTCTTTTGCAGATGGTTTATTTTTATGTCATTGAATAGCCTTCCAAAGGCAAATCTGTTTCTCTCAATTTTTTCTGATCATAAACATTTCTTTGTCACAAAATATGGGCAAGCCTATCCTGATTTCTCTGACACATGAATGTTGACAATTTGTCAAACAGAAGATTCAGGAGCAGGCACTGTCCTAGTTCTGCATTTCACTTATTCAAATTTTCTGCCTCTGTCCCATGTTGTACACATTAATCAAACACCCCACAATAGCTATGTCTAATATGGCTGGAAATAAATGATTTTCATACATGTTGCAACTTAAGCATAAACCAAGTACCTTTCAGTGAATAATCTAACATTGTTTTCAGATTAACACTGATTACAGGTATATGTAATTAATTCCTGAAACATCAATAATTGGATGTACATTGGTAACTAGCCATTTTCTCCCTTCATTTGTAAGTCAGAATCATGTACAATTAGTCCTTGTAAGATATCCTTAAAGCATCTGGTCCAGCTCTTTGATCTTGCCAATGAAGAAATTGAGCTGAAGATTACTTTCAGTGACTTATCCACAACCATAGAGCTGGAATATGGAGAACTAGAAGTCAGGTCTCTTGATCTCTACCATAGTATTGTTCTCCTGGTGCTGCGCATTCCATTCTTGCTGAGACAGCACCCTTCAACGTGTAACACTCCAGCTGGTGTGTTGAGAATAGGCTGCAGGGGCTGTGTGTAGTGTGGAAGCATGAAAACAGTCTAGTCAGTTGACTAGGATTTAGTCAATTCAGGTGAGAAATGATGGGGGCTTAGCCCTGGGTGCTAATTGGAAGAAGTGAGAAGGCCTTGGACTCTGGATATGTTTTGAAGGGAGGGTGGATGTGCTGACAGATTGCATATGAGATGTCATAACTCATATCCTCACTTTCCACACACATAGGTAGTGTTTGATTCATGCTTCCATGCTTTCAATAGAAGATTATATGTCAGGTCCAGTGTTAGGAGTTGAGTAGAGAGTGGCAAGCTAAGCAGATGGTTTCTGCCTTTGTAGAAACTAATGTAATAGTTAAAAACTGCATTTTGAGAAATTGAACCAAGTAATTTTAAGGCATAATAATCAGCAATGTATCAAGTGAAAAATTGCATAACACAATGAATCAGCTCCAAGAGATTTCTCCTGTGTAAAGAATTTAGTGGAGAGGCAGGCTTGCCTTATTTGGATCACTGATTTCCTCATCAGTATTGACATAGGGTTTTTTAATTGCATTGAGTTCAATTAACACTGTTAATATGTTTGGAATAAAATATGAATGCAGTCTCATCCTTGTCTAACTTGGCTGAGCCTTATTACCTTTCTGTACCTTATTTTCTATCTCATTTGCAAAATTAAAATGTTAACATGAGCCTTCCTCATGAAAATATGATTAATGGTTACCTCCCCCAAACAGCTGCAAATCTTTTTTTTTTTTAATCCCACAGAGCAGTATAACTTGCTAATTCAAAGAAAATTGACAAAAGCATGAGAATCAGAGATTGGTAGGATGTTAGATTGGTAAGATTGCTAAGACTAGTAAAGTCTTAGACTGGTATGATTGGTAAATTTAGAGATGAGCTTCTCTGGTGGCTCAGACAGTAAAGAATCCGCCTGCAATGCGAGAGACCTGGGTTCTATCCCTGGGTTGGGAAGATCCCCTGGAGAAGGGCATGGCAACCCACTCCAGTATTCTTCCCTGGAGAATCCCATGGACAGAGGAGCCTGGCGGGCTGCAGTCCATTGGATCGCAGAGTCGGACACAACTGAGTGACTAAGCACACAAGATGTTACCTGTTTAAATTATCTCCATGAATATAAAAGTATAACCCTAGTATCTTTCTGTTTTCCAGAATCTTTCCACATAACAATGCACTTATATCACATGTTATGGGAGCTTTTCATAAATAGATATCTTTGTGTCAGATGAAGAAAGCAGTTCTTTTCTCTAAAATGGTTACCATGACTACACAATACTTGCCTGAGAGGCGATATTGCATGGAGTGGTTAGAACGGGTTTGTGAATAGGTAGACCTGGGTTTGAATTTTGACTGCCACTGCCTGTGTGCTCCTGAATAAGTTATCTACTTTCAGTTTTCTCCTCTTTGAAATGGCATTAATGATCACCACTGAGCAAATGTATTGTAAACATTAAGGCTGATAACTGATGCAAGGTCCCTAGTGCTATACCTCACACGTGTCCTTCAGTCAGTTCAGTCGCTCAGTCTCACACATGAGCCCTCAGTAAATGATAATTATTTAGATCCAAGAATGACAGTTCCTGTTTCCCAAGGGTGGTGACTTTTGTTACTCTTCCTAACCAGTCATTACTCTTCACTCTTCTTCCCATCTTACCACTTACTACTTGGTAGGAAAAGGGAAATCACCTTGTGTAAGTTTCTTGTGTAAGTTTCACTTACCTACTTCCTTCTGAATCTGATGTGCATGGTATTCTTTTGATGAAACATTGACTCTACCCTTCCTAATGGATTTGACCTCTAAATTCCCCCCAGTCACTGCCTTTTTGTTCTTATTTGACTCATAATTTATTAGCATGCTTATTATTTTTTAAAGCACACTTATTTGTAAGTATATGTAGAGCCGTTTTCAGTCAATATAAAGTCAGATTAACTTTATTGACAGAATCCAGAGCAAGCTCACCCCACTGTCTTCAGAGAACCAGTGTGCATGCAGTATCTTGTCCCCACCCCGTTCAGCACAGAGTTTCTCTCTGTACCACAATGGGCAACAAGCTTGTTCAATGCTATGCTATTATTTCATGTAAATTGAAGATTTCTTAAGATAATATTTACTCTCATTAACATCTTATCACACTCATATTTAGACTTTTTCTGCTGACACAATAATGAGAAAGTAAGGGAAAATATATTTCTCTGTGAAATGTTTAAATCTCAAAGCCTTTTGTTTATTAAAAAATATTAAATATGTAGAGATAGTTATCAGTTATCCCAAGAGTTTCAAATTGCTAAGCACCTTACGTATAAGAAATAAGCTTTTGGTTTGACTGGAGAAATCTTGGAATTTTGCAGAAAATTACAGTAAGAGGAAGTTGCTATATTGCAACAAGAGAGTATTTTGATTGCAAATTTTTCCATAAGTGTGGCAATTTGCAACTTGAGAAGAATTTAATAGTAGCTGAGCTTTCAAAATGTAACACAGAAACTGTCATTTTCTTCCACAATTAAAATAAGTGCTTCTGAAAGTTTCAGGATAAGAATGACCCAAATTACCCTCCCCCACATTTCCTCATCTAGAATAGGGGAGAATGGGGAGAATGTTTGAACAGAACATCTGTGGACAAAATGAAAGACAAATGGTCTTTTCAGGCAAATGTCTGAAAAAGCGATCTTTTATAGCCAAATAGAATACTGTTGCATGCATCGCCATGGTTAAGAAGAGGATCAACAATGCTTTCATAATGGCCTTTTATTTTAGCACATTCTATTTTTATGAGTTAAATTGTGATTTCAACACATCCATTCATAATTCATCATATAATTGTATGCATAAATATCTTTTGACACATTAAGGCACTTTTGCCGGCCACATCTTGAATTCAAATTTAATTCAAACTAAGTGCATTAAGACAGATCTCATTTCCAGTAATGTTTTGAAAGATTGGATAAAAAATAAAACTTTTTTATTTAACAAAAGAAACAGTCTACTAAAGAACAGAACTTTCAGTAATATGCTGTACATGGATTACTGGAGAAAAGACACCTGGCTTACTTATTTCCTGCTGAAGGACTTCAGGTTAAAAAGCAATCATTTAAGACTACATCCTGTGTTCTTTGCTGGTGGTCTGTTCAACTTTTATGCACTCAATCAATATTTACTTAGTACTAAATAATGCCTGTTTTAGTCAAAGGATAAAACAATGCATAAAATAGAATTTTTCTTTCATGTAGCTTATATTTGGAGGGAGGGCTGAGTAATTAACAAGAAATATAAGTATTTTTGGTAATGCTAAGTTCTAAGGAGAGAAATAAAGCAGGAAAGGAAAACAGGAAGTGTTGAGGGCAATAATGGAAACCATTTTCTATAGGGAAGCCTGGGAAGAATGATCTAAAGGAGGAAGCCATAACAGTATTGTTACCAAACCCAGGTTTGGCTGCTTGCTGCTCATAAGCCAGTAATTCGAGAAGCAAGTGTCAGTAGAAAGGAAAGGTGCTTTAATCAGAAAAGCCAGCAATCTGGGGAAAATGTGGACATGTGTCCAGACACCAACTCTGAAGATTCTGCTCAGCCATGACAGTTTTTAAAGGGGCATAAAATGGGGATGGTAAAACTCAACATTCGGAAAACGAAGATCATGGCATCTGGCCCCATCACTTCATGGCAAACAGATGGGGAGACAATGGAAATAGTGACAGACTTTATTTTGGGGGGCTCCAAAATCACTGCAGATGGTGACTGCAGCCATGAAATTAAAAGATGCTTCCTCCTTGGAAGAAAAGTTAATGACCAACCTAGACAGCATATTAAAAAGCAGAGACATTACTTTGCCAACAAAGGTCCATCTGGTCAAAGCTATGGTTTTTCCAGTAGTCATGTATGGATGTGAGAGTTGGACTATAAAGAAAGCTGAGTGCTGAAGAATTGATGCTTTTGAACTGTGGTGTTGGAGAAGACTCTTGAGGGTCCCTTGGACTGCAAGGAGACCAACCAGTCCATCCTAAAGGAGATCAGTCCTGAATATTCATTGGAAGGACTGCTGCTGAACCTGAAACTCCAGTACTTTGGCCACCTGATGCAAAGAGCTGACTCATTGGAAAAGACCCTGATGCTGGGAAAGATTGAAGACAGGAGAAGGGGACGACAGAGGATGAGATGGTTGGATGACATCACCAACTCAATGGACATGAGTTTGAGTAAACTCTGGAAGTTGGTGATGTACAGGGAGGCCTGGCATGCTGTAGTCCATGGGGTCGCAGAATCGGACACAACTGAGTGATTGAACTGAACTGAACTGAACTGAAAATGGGGATCAAGAATCTTATTGAATCATTGATGCAGGAAGTTGGATTCTGCATCATCCTCCATTGCATGCAGACTGGCTGACTCTTCCAGATGTTCTCTTGCCTGCATGATCTGCCTCAGGATTGCTAAGACAGCTGTTGAGAGTAGAGAGCTAGTCATTTTTTAACTGTTTAATTCTTCATTCTTTCCTCTTTTTATCTAGGAAAAAAAATCAACAGTTTAGAGAAGGCATGGTGTGCATTCAGAAGAGCATAGTCAGGAATTAGTTTCAATTGCTTAATGGTCTCATTCTTTTAAATAGATTCTTTTAAGGCTAGTGGGGAACAGAAATGGGCAACCAGGAAGGGGGCAAAAGAGCTACTTTCAATATCTGAACAAACATTTCAGACAGAGGGAACAGCAGGGGTATAGACCCTAAGGTGGGACTCTATTCCACATAATCCAGAAACAGCAAGTGTGGCTGGAGCAAAGTAATAAGGGTCAGGAAGCAAAGGGAACAGCCCAGGTCCTACAGGGCCTTCAGGGTCAGTGGAAGAATTTGAGTATTTATTCAAAGTGAGGTGAGAAGCCATTGGAGAGTTTTCATGATCAAATCATATTTTAACAGGATCACTCTGCCTCTTATGTTAAAAACAGAAGAGGTGAGGACAGAGGAAGGGTGAACAATGAGCTATTTCAGTAGTCCAGGTGAGGGATGATGGTGGCTTCTACCAAGGTGATAGTAATAGAGATAGTAAGAAACAGTCTTATTTTAAACATATTTTGAGTGCAGAGCTGATATAACTTACTGGTGGATTGATTATGGGCTGTAAGAGAAAGGAAAGAGTTGACACTGACTAATATTCAGGGTTTGCACAGTTGTGGGGAGAAATGGAATTGCCATTTACTAAGGTATAGAAGACTAGAAGAGGAGCAGAATTGGTTGATGGGTGGTGGGTGTGAGAAGCTCAGTTTTGAACACATTGAATCTGTTGAGTTAGGCAGCCTGTAGCTCAGTCAAGAAGTCCCCATTGATTATATAAATTCATAAGTTGCTGAAGATCAGTTTGTAAACACTCTTAGGGAGAAAGTTCAAAGAACTTTCACCCAAATGCTCAGTACAATAAACATAAAGTGCAAGTGATGGTGTTAGAAAGATTTTATTGAATGATGATTCAGGAAATAATATAAAAATATTTTTTAAGAGAAAGGACCTTCATAAATGTTTACAGAAGGAATCTATTTTTGGTGGTCAGAAAGCATTATGAGCTCATACTTTAAATTCTCACACACCCCTACCCCAAATATAAAAAGATAGTCATGCAAACAACTAATCTCAAAAATATACAAGCAACTTATGCAGCTCAATTCCAGAAAAATAAATGACCCAATCAAAAAATGGGCCAAAGACCTAAATAGACATTTCTCCGAAGAAGACATACGGATGGCTAACAAACACATGAAAAGNAAAAAAAAAAAAAAAAAAAAAAAAAAAAAAGATAGTCATGGTCAAAATGATATCTAGTCTCCAGGGACTAAAAGAAAACAAAATTGCACAACAATAAATGGGAACTAAAGCCATATACCTGTTAGGCTCTGAGTCCAGGAAGTGCTAGAGATGACTAAAGTCTACTCTAATGGGTATGAGAGAACAAATGGACCCCAGCCATGTCAGGAAACTGACTCATGGGGTGAAACCAGCTGGGAGGGCAAACAGAGCTTCTTCACCCATAAGAAGGTTGAAGAAAGATACAGCCATTGACCACAGCAATGACTTGTTAAAGGTGATTCTTTCCTTAATAGATGGAAATTTGGGGAAATCCAAAAAGCCCTTAAAATTTGAAGTAATAACAAGATGACTAAGAACACTGGACGTTCAGAAGTGCTAGCACCAACTAGTCATCCTGGATATGTAAAATATAGTCAGTGAAATAAGCACTCTATAGGTAAAATAAACTTTATACAAGTGTGTAAAATCAGAGAATTAGAAAATTAAAAAACAATAAAGTCACCTAAAAAGCACTGAGGAAATATGAAAGGATAGCAGTATTAAAGATAGATGATAAATTGAGAGATACCAACATACATCTAGAGACAAAAAAGAGAGTAGTAAAGAAGGCCATTTGGAGAGATAATGCATAAGAATTTTCAAGATTGAAGAAATAACGCCTTCATGTACAACACAATGAATTTGAAATGGGGTTCATTAATATCATTTGTAACCTAGACACATCAGAGAGCAATTGCAGAATATCAGGGATAAAGAGGAAAATATTTTAAAACTTAACAGAGAGACTAAAGACAAATTGAATGAGAGCAGCTACAGATGTTTTAAGGGCAGTGATGGTAAAAGAAAATAAAGTGATATATTCAGATTGCAAAGGGAAAATTACTTTCAACTCAGAATTCTATACCCATCTAAATATTATTTAAGAGTGAAGGGTTTTTATATTTTCAAACACAAATATCTAGAAGTGTTTGCTACTCACAGACTGCTATGAAAGAACTTCTAAAGAGCATGCTTATTAAACATGAACCTGGAAGAAGGGTGATCTGAAACTATTAAGAAAAATACAGAAATAAAGTATATTATAAATTTTCTCTATTGTGAGAAAAACATTTATCATGAAAGCAAAGATTCCAAGCCCCTTGTTTTTCTACATTGGTCAGAACACTTTATATGATTTGCTGTGTTATCCATTGTAGTCATGTGTCTGTTCTTAGTGTCCTTCTTTTATTAAATATTTCATGATATTGTCAGAAACTGGGAATGTGATATCAAATACCTGTCAGAATGAACAGTTCCATCTTTTTTACTAAGAAAGACTACACAGGATTGTAAATTTGCACCTCAGGGTATTTAATCATACCTGCTGATAACATGAGGAAACCTTCTGATGTAAGTTTTTAAGTAATCTTTTGAAAATGAGTCTATTTCAAGATCCCAAATCACCACATGTCCGGTGATTGACTAGGCCAGAAGACTCTGTGTTCTATCCACAGCTAAGATTGTATTACAGTGATGCAGCAAGGGTATCCAGCCAGATTGGTATGGAAAAAAGAGACCGTGGAATCCGAAGAAATCCACCTGCAGGCTTCCTGTGCTCTCTCCTCAGGACAGATCATGCAGAGTACACTTCACTTAGCAGCAAAAATGCAGTCACACGTGTGTAGTGTCTCTGCCCAGGGGAGCCTATTAAAGACTCAGTACCCAAGGACTTTATTGAATTGGTTACATAGGCATCCTCTGCCTAGCAGCTACTTTTCCTTTCCTGAAATTAAAGCAAGTGTTTAGTCCCCAGGTGGGCAAAGTAGTCTTATTGCTTAGGGAAGCTGCATGTCAATACAGAGAATTGTTTTACAAGCCAAGTTCCCAGATGTCAGCAGAGAGCCAGCCTTGCAAGCAGGCTGTTCTAAGACAGCAGCCTCGGGCCTGCTATATTAACTCTTTTCTACACAGGGGACCTATTTCCTTAACTGTAGTTTTCATGTTTTTTTCCATTACTTTCAAAAGAATATAGTTCAATTAACTTTCATTTTAGAAAATGTCACGTCACTTGGAAAAATAATGAAGTCTCTTTTAAGGGAATGTCGTTGTAGTAGTTACAATATTTTAAAAAGATAGCTAAAGCTTTGCTTCTTTGAATGATGGATAAATCTGTATTGTGTGCCTTGGAGTTCCTGGGTTACAACAATATGTATGTTGATTATACTCTGCACTCATGATAAGTATGAGAATATATTTCTATAGGGAAAGAAAAGATAATCTTGTTGAAAAAGAAAACCTAGAGAGCATAATGGAGAAGGCAATGGCACCCCAACTCCAGTATTCTTGCCTGGAAAAGCCTATGGACAGAGGAGCCTGGTAGGCTGCAATCCATGGGGTCGCTAAGAGTCCTGTACGACTGAGTGACTTCCCTTTCACTTTTCACTTTCATGCATTGGAAAAGGAAATGGCAACCCACTCCATTGTTCTTGCCTGGAGAATCCCAGGGATGGAGGAGCCTGGTGGGCTGCCATCTATGGGGTCACACAGAGTCGGACACGACTGAAGTGACTTAGCAGTAGCAGCAGAGAGCATAAAATATGTTTTGTGTAGATTTTAAACTAGACCTTCAGGTTCTAAGAAGTAATGTGTAAAAAGCATAGGAAGTACATTATATCACTCAGTTATTTAAAGCTGTCTGTTATCCATGTAGCTTCCTAAAAAACAAACCACCCCCATCTTTGTCATTCTTAAAAATAATGAGCTGTTAAATTATAATGATTACTTGTGGTAACACTAAACGAAAAAAACCTAATCAGTAATTTTACAGCCAAACAATTTAGGGAAAATAACTATATGTAAATTAACTATACTTAAACATACTAGCCTGAGTTATTATTTGAGTTATTATTCTGAAGCAAAGCGCACTCAAGAAAATTAGCATAACATGATGGGTTTTATCTTTTATGCTTTCTCTCTAAGATTAATTGTGAATTTCTATAGCCATGGATCCTGCAACTGATTTATACACACACACATTCCCACATACATATTGGGTGATTATTTCTGGGTTACACTGAATGTCAGCAAATTATTTGATCCTTATCTTTAGGACTAATATCCATCCATAATATTATATTCCTAAGAATTATGTAAACCATATACAAATTGTGAAAATTATTATAGTCTATGGGGTCACAAAAGTTGAAGATGAGTTAGCAATTAAACAACAAAGAATATTATTTTATAAGCAAAGATATTAAATAAAGTATCTCACATAATATGAATTTACTGTATAAACCCAAGGCCAGCAGATTT
>SJYQ01005517.1:158365-183992 GCA_006410935.1 Redunca redunca | reverse complement strand
ATGTCTAAGGGATTGAATGAACTGTTTTATTTGTATAGATATTTAAGACATAGTTATATAGTAGCGTCAGCTTTAAACCTTTGTATATAATACCCTAAACAAGAGTGTTGCCTCTTCAGGATGAAAAAGCAGAAGGATTCATCAGCCTGCCTGAATTTAAAATTGATAGAGCCAGTGAATGCCGCAAGAAATAGTAAGTTGACTTTATTTGGGCCAAGGGAGAGAAAGGAAGGTTTTTTGGGGTTTTTGTTTTGATTTTTAATTTCTAGCTTTTAAATTATAGATTGCTTGGCTAATGCTTTCAAATTGAGGTAATAAGAAAGCAGTTTTGTGGGCAGAAAATTGGATTTTTAACTGATTTCTGTCATCATGGTAGAAGCATTATATATTCGTACTCAGGTTAGATTTGAGGCAATTTTATCCATAAAAATTATCTGGTTCTAACTTATTTCCCAGTCTGAAATGAATGTACTCTGTTTCCTTTTGCAGTGCATTCAAAGCCTGTCATCCTAAAATCAAAAGCTTTTATTTTGCTGCTGAGCATCTTGATGATATGAACAGGTAAAGTGTTACTTATATTTCAAAATACTTAGAAAGTCTGTTAGGCTTAGAATTCTCAGTTTTCCCCATTAATGCTTAGAGAAAAATATCACTGAAGCTTCTAGATCAGATTTAAAATAAAATGGACCCAGCCATAACTCCATACCTAATTTTAAAGAATAGCATTTTAAAAAGTCAAAATAAACTCACTGACTTTTTAAGTTTACCAAAAATGTTCCAAAATCCATATATAGGCCAAATATATATATATAAAGGCAAAAAAATGTCCACTGCAGGAAAAAAAAAAATTTTAGGTCCATTTCAGGAATATGTCTCCAAATTTATTCCCAAGTGAGGGAAATAAAGATCCTCACAAAAAAAGCTGACTTTTCCAAGTGCAGAGTATTTATGACAGAATATCCATCTCAATAATTCAAGCCTAAGCTTAGTTGGTGTATCTTTCTGTCACCTTTCTTCTATTGCTGGACAGGATAGTGCAACCAAGTGATTAGATGGCACGTGGTTACGTGATGCCTCTGGGAAAATCTGTGTGTGTGTGTATATATATATATTTATTTATCATCTATAACATACAGCTTCTTGTTTCCATTTTGGCTCTTATGAGTTTGATCCTTTCTTCCTTTTTCTTGCCTTTCCCCTTTCCTTTTTCTAGATATGTAGAAATTATGTTTAAGATTCAAAAGATTTCCTTTTATAGGTCTTCAGCAGGCAGTGCATGTTGCATATATAATGTGCCAACACATTATACAGAGATACAGAATAGGGAGTTACAGAATAGCATAGTGGTTTAGAGTATGAACTTTGGAACCAGGCTGTCCAAATTCCAGCTATTCCCACTTACTAGCTATATGACCATGAATGTAGAACTTAACCTCTCTATGTCAGATATTAAGCTCTTTTAAAAAGTAGTGATAATAACCATCTTCATCCATAGAACTTTTATGAGGAGCAAATTAGCACACATGAAAGGCTTAGAATAGTGCCTGCTAAATTGTAAGTGCTATATAAATGTTTCCTTTCAGTGTATATTCCTTTTATTGGGTTAGCCAAAAAGTTCGTTGGGGTTTTCCATACAATGTGACCAAAAACCCCAATGAACTTTTTGGCCAACACAATATATACTTTGGGCTTTTACACCATATACCCTTCTTTGTATATCTCTAAGGAATTTGTGTTCAGATATTTTTAAGCACAAAACTACATCTTCATAAATGTGCTCGAATGCACTCAATGAACACTTAATATGCCATCATAAATAATCTTGTTCTTTGACACTTTGGAATATAGGCACAATTTTTCCAAAGCAAGGATATGAATATAAGGAAAGGGCAAAGAAAGGTGTTGAAAAACTTGATAAACTCTTTTTATAATTAATAGGAAAATTGAGCCTTTCTTTTTTGAAGTTATTAACAATGTTGTGTTAGTTTCTGGTGTACAGTGAAGTGATTCATTTTCACATATTGGATTGGCCAAAAAGTTTGTTCAGGGTTTTCCATAACATCTTACAGAAAAATCCATGGTTTGCAGATATTTTCTCGCATTCCTTACATTGTCTTTTTGTTTTGTTTATGACTTCCTTTGCTGTGCAAAAGCTTGTAAGTTTGATTAGGTCCCATTTGTTTATTTTTGCTTTTATTTCTGCTGCCTTGTGAGACTGACCTAAGAAAATACTGATACAGTTTATGTCAAATAATGTTTTGCCTATGTTCTTTTCTAAGAGTTTTATGGTGTTATGTCTTATGTATGTCTTTAAGCCATTTTGAGTTTGAGTTTATTTTTGTGTATGGTGAGAGGTTATGTTCTTACTTCATTGGTATGTATGAGTCTGTCCAGCTTTCCCAACATCACTTGCTTGAAGAGACTATCTGTTCTGCATTGTGTATTCTTGTATCCTTTGTTAAAGATTAATTAAGTGTAGATGTATGGATTTATTTCTGGACTCTATTCTGTTCCATTGATCCATATGTCTGTTTTTGTGCTGATAGCATACTGTTTTGATTACTGTTGCTTTGTAGTATTGTCTGAAGTTAGTGTGTGTTGCAGGGGGGTTGGGGGGGTTATGCCTACAACTTTGTTCTTTTTCCTCAGGAATTCTTTGTCAATTCTGGGTATTTTATAGTTCCACATAAATTTTAGGGTTATTGGTTGTATTTCTGTGAACTGAGCCTTGCATTTGGTTTCCACAATCTTCTCTTGCTTTGTATGCTACCATTCTTGAAATTTCACATGAAGCAATCAGAATTTGCTGAGCTTGTTCTCAAAATGAAAATTATGTAGTTGTTGGAGAGTGGTGCTACTCTGTTTTGTGTTTTAACTATTTTATAATTCTGCTGTTTTAGTTACTATTCATTTTTTTTCACAGTTGAGCTCAGTACCCTTAGGATAAACATGAAGGATTATAACATCATAGCCAAACAGAAAATAAGTGGTATATATGAACATGTCCTCTTCTACAAGATAAATCCACTAGAACACAGTTTAACTCCCATCTAAGAATTAACATAATTTAATCATTTGGGACACTTGCTAATCAGGGATTTTTTAGGTTTAGAAAATAGCCTGCTCAAAAATGCATTTTTATTAGCTGTAACACCAATCTTGGTCTCCATTCTCTACCCTGTGTTAGGAATAACTTTAGAAGTATATGATGTCACTACTCTTCCCTGATACTCCTTTGGATGTATCTGGTTCAGGATATCAGAAAAGAAACTAAGCCAAACCCATAAGTTTCACTTCGTTGCCTTTTCTAAGCAGTGAATCAAAGAAAAAATAAATAAATCTGATCAAATATGTCATCATCTCCATATCATACATTTCAGAGTGCTGTTTTATATTAGCCTTTCCATGGTATACTACAAACTTCTGAATTGTCCTGAAATACTGAAACTTTTTAAAAAATTTAAGTATAATAGACTATTACTGTTTTGCCTTGCTTTTTCTTTCTTTAATAACCACATCCCTAGTGTCTATTTTCAACAAACAAGTTTTTTAAAAAATTACTTGTCAATAGGAAGAAGGAGAGTGAATGGCAATGTTCACAGAGGATTGGTAATAGGGAAAGACACCCTCCAACAACTTTATTTAATAACCTAATTATTACATAACAGCAAGATGTCCTGGGTATTGGTTCATTCTCTATGTAGTCCTTTAAAGGTGTGTACCTAAGCCTTCAAGAAATGATAATTATATTATAATAATTATAAATAAAGACCTTATCTGGTTATTTCATAATTTCTAAAGTATCATATGTATTTTTAAAATGTAGTGCTAGTTTTGACAGGACCTAGTAATTGGAATGAAAAGGCAATCCTTAGATTTAATTTTCTTCTATAAAATCTGCATGTATGTATACACATTCATACACTTACTCATATATATACCCAAATATAAATGTTAGAATATTAAAACCTCACCTTCTGTTTTTTGAGTAGCTTTAAGTTGGAATGTGAGGTAATTTGCAAAAAACACTTTTGAGCACCCTACCACCAATCCATCTGTTCCCTCCTCAGAAATGAACATTGAAACATTAAAAAAACCTTTTTTGCCAGTCTGTGTGAAATCTGTGGGAAGAAAATAAAACATCAAGTTTCTCAAGTATTCTGAGACTTATTTACTGAATTTACTTGGCCTGGGTATTCCTTTTCATGTCATTGTAATTGTCAGGACTCACCAGTTTCTGTTTAGTAGTTATTATTTGTACATTTCTTCCAGAATTCTTACTCTTATTTCCCTCTCAGTACGTTATTCTGTGTCAGTTCTTGGCAGCTTCATTGGAATGTTCACCGTAGGCCCAATCTTCTTATTCCTGCATATTGTCTGTCTCCCTCACTGCAAATATAGGCATCATGAAAACAGATACTTTATTTCATTTATCTTTCTATCCTCCATGCCTAGTACAGTCCCTGGCACACCTAAATATTTCTTACCTCAATTAATGCATCAGTTCAGTTCAGTTCAGTCATATCTGCTATTCATAATAGCATATCAACACCAAATCGTAACTGCAACAAGTGTTTGGTTAAGCATTTTCTAACCAAGGCCTAAGGACGACTTATCCAAGACAGCAACAACAGCTGTGTAGCATTCAGCCTTTTGTATTTATATACCCTGGCCGAAGTTTATACACATACTTTTTTTTTTTTTTTTTTTTGATGGCTTAAAGAACAGAAATTTATTTTCTCATAGTTCTGGAGACTAGAATCCCAAGATCAAGGTGCCCTCAGTGTTGGTTTCTGATGATACCTCTCTTCCTAGCTTGTAGATAGTTGCCTTCTGGTTTTGTCCTCACTTTCTAAAGAGTTTTTATTGTGGGCAGAATTTGTCTTCCTAAAAGTAGTTTAATTTTTTCATTGTCTTGTGAAATTTAAGAATCCTGG
Source organism: Redunca redunca (assembly GCA_006410935.1). Lineage (NCBI taxonomy): Eukaryota > Metazoa > Chordata > Mammalia > Artiodactyla > Bovidae > Redunca > Redunca redunca. The sequence continues at coordinate 179,055 of SJYQ01005517.1, read as the reverse complement.
AGCTCATCAAAGGCAGAAATTATGTCTTATTCATTTTTGGACCCCTAAAACATAGTTCATTGTTCAGCATATAACAGACATTTCATAAATATTATTGAGCTGAAAAATTAAGAAGCCTCTTTTTAGTTTCTTTATTCATCTTCTACAAGACCTCATTGCTCTTTAGCTAACAACAAAATTAAATTTCAGTGATATATTAAGTAGTAGTAAATAGGAGGTACTGAATTAAAATTCAGCAATAAATATTCCTCTGGTGGTATCAACATCATTTCTACCTAAAAAGCACCAACCCAGTCTTTCCTAAGGGTGCTAAGACTTGCCTTATAATACAAATTCAACTCCTTTCTTACTACAAGTCACCTATAGACTAGATTTTCATGTTGACCTTTTACTAATGATTAGTCATTTAAAAAAGGTTATTTGTTATGAGGTTAGCTTCTTACAGTTTATAATTTTCTGCATTATGTGTGTATATACCATCCTACTGAATTCATTTGATTACTTTTTCTTTTCATTTTTGCTTCCTGTTTTACTTCCCAGACATACTTGAGGTAATCATTACACTGTAGGTTTTGTCAAAGTTGGGCTTTAAGTGACTTGTTCCGAAAATTAAACCTTAAATTTCCATGGGTGTGATTTTGTCCATTAGAGAAACAACTTTCCTCCCTCTCTCTTCAAGATATTCTCAGTATCTGATGCACAGTCAACACCACTTGGCATAATGATGAAGTATATGAGTCACTTCAGAGACATTCATCTTCTAGTTGACAGGGGAAATAATCTCTTAGGAGAAAAAGTTCTCAAAAACAATTTTTTAAAAATATGTTAAGATCAGATTATTCCACAATTTAATATTAACCCTATTAGCTAGTTTGGAAGGTTGATTCTCCCTTACTTTCTTATTTGGGAAAATATATGAATCATGGTTCAGGATTAACCAGTGAAAAATTGTCAAGTTAGTTTAAAGACTTTGTGATTCAATAATCTGATGCAGTGTAAACAGTTACCAGAGTAATGAACACAGAGACCTTATGGTGGAGAAGGCAATGGCACCCCACTCCAGTACTCTTGCCTGGAAAATGCCATGGATGGATGAGCCTGGTGGGCTGCAGTCCATGGGATCGCAAAGAGTCAGACACAACTGAGCGACTTCACTTTCACTTTTCAGTTTCATGCATTGGAGAAGGAAATAGCAACCCACTCCAGTGTTCTTGCCTGGAGAATCCCAGGGACGGGGGAGCCTGGTGGGCTGCCGTCTATGGGGTCGCACAGAGTCGGTCAAGACTGAAGTGACTTAGCAGCAGCAGCAGCAGCAGCAGAGACCTTATGGAACAAAAGATGGAGATTGAAGCAGTGCTTTGCTTCAGGTAGCCTCCTACATTGGCAATAGCAATTCTCCTGAAAGAGGAGAGAACTAAGATTTAATTTTAAATTACTGTTGTTCATGGAAATAAATTTTCAGGATCCAAAACATAGGTTAAAATTGTGTATGTACTTTTTGTTTTGGAAAAACCTAATACCCTTGTATTAGAGACAGATTTCCATAGTACTACTCAGATGTGTTTCCCCTTGGATCATTAAATGTAAGAGATTCATCAAAACTAATATTTGATAGTAAAATTTATTTGACAAGCAAAGTCAATAGCTTTTTCCCTTCTCAAGACAAATTATGTCTGATATTGTTTAAGTATTTCTAAAGGAGCATTTTTTTCTGAGAAAACAGAACAGCAACAGAATTATAGGACTTTGGTCATCTCAGACCCCTTTATATTGCAGATATATACAGGCTTGCCCAAGACTTTTCTAGTGAAATAGCAACTTTACTGTGGGAACAGTTTGTACTGCAGCAAGTTACAACTTATTGACAACTCCATGTGTTAAGAGTAGCAAAAAAACACATCTTTTATCTGAGGTTATTCCATATACTCATATGCATTTGAAAATAAATATTTCCAAAAAGGTAAATTATAAGAAATTCAGTTGCAATGTTACTGATATTTGTTTTTTCAGGTGGCTTAACAGAATTAACATGCTGACTGCAGGATATGCGGAAAGAGAGAGGATTAAGCAAGAACAAGGTAAAGGAATACTTTTTTATACTATTGTTACGTTCTTTTCCCTTGCTGTTTTCCTCTACAGTGTTTCATTGCTATCACTTGAGAGAAAATGCAAATGTCAATCTGTGTGGGTTTTTTTTTTTTCTCTTTTGTGCACTTCAAAGGAATCCAAACCATAGCATTTTATGGGTAGGATTTAGTAAATCAAACAGGAAATAAACTCAGATTTTTAGAGCAGCTAATATGCAGTTTGTTCCTGTTTGTTGCCATCTCCTTTAGAGTATTTCTTATGGAAAAAAAATTCTTAAAAATTAAAGAGCCTAGAATTGGTCCTATATTGACCCAAGTCTAGGTCCTTAGTGGTTTTTTCTACTTAGTGGTTTCACAGACATTTACATGCTTTTTTATGCAGAGAGCTCAGATGAATGATTCATTCTTTCATCAAGTATCTCATTTGGATGTGTTCTTCAGTTCTGTTAGTGTGTTAGCTCTGTGATCATATGGAACTTGCCGTACTGTTGACCTCATATTTATGAAACACAATATCCTGATGCAGAATTGAAATCTCAACAAAAGTTGTGGTTACCATTCTAAAAGTGGCTTTACTTTTCCCAAAGAATGTTTGCTGTACATCCCTTGGAAGCATAACTAGTTTTTTGAAAACTTTTGAGACATCCTAAAGTTAAAGGAATTCTACAGAAGGATACACAAACATACTTCTAGTTGTGTCTCCAGTATGTATAGTCTGTGTGTTGATGTGAAGATTCTGAAAACGTTCTGTTTCCTCACAGAGAAAACTTTTTAAAGCATCTAAAAACTAAAGGTTAGAGATATCTAAAAAAGATAACCAGATCCCCAAACCAATCTGTCAGCAAAGGTTTAGGTCAGGGGTCAGGAAACTTTCTGAGTAAAGAGCCAAACAGTAAATATCTTAAGCTTTGAAGGCCTTAAGGTTTCTTTGAAGCTATTCAGCTCTGCCACAGACACATGAAAAGAAGTGGCTGTACTTCCATAAAGCTTTATTTATGGACAATGAGGTTGAATTTCATAACATTTTTCACATTTTGAAACTTCTTTTGATTTTTTTTTAATCCACTTAAAATGTAAAAGCCATTCTTGATCCACAGGCTGTATAAAAACAGGCCAAGTGCCTCATTTGGCCTGCAGACTATAGTTTACCAATCCCTAGTTTAGAGCCATAGGATAAGAGAATGGAGGTGCCTAGAGCAGTGAAGAGTGAGGAGACAGGGCAGGAAGATGTCCAAGAAATAGCATAACATGATTATTGCCGATGGGAATTTATCATCTTGTTGAGAATTTCAAAATTATACACTTGAAATTGCCTAAGAAAAATTAAAGAGCGACATAAAGTAAATGAGTACTAATTTTTGCACAACATGCAACTGATTTTAAAAATCGCTAAGTGGATGCAAAATTTAAAAGAAAAATCCTGAAGAGGGGGCAGGATTAATGAGGATATACTTGGAGAAAGTAATCAGTGAGCCTGATGTAAAATGTTAGCACTGAAGAGAAGGAGAAGACTTTATTAAGTTTTGGAGTGTTTCTGGCATCACCAAAACATGTTTCTGGCATCACGTCAATGGACATGAGTTTGAGCAAACTCTGGGAGACAGTGAAGGACAGGGAACCTGACATTCTGCAGTCCATGGGGTCGCAGAGTTGGACACGACTGAGCGACTGAACAACAGCAAAGTGTTTCTGAGTGAGGCCTTCATCTAGCACTCTAATTGTATTATGGTGAAATAGGCACTCATCCTGCCTGAAATTACATTGAATTGTAGCAGAAAAGATACTCCGAGTAAAACAGAGAAAGTGAAACATGGAAAAGTACAAACCAAATTCCATGGGAATGAGTCTGCAGAGATTTCTTCCAGGAAGGGAATGGGAAAGACATTATGTGGACATAATCTGAACTGGTTCTCACAGGATGAGAAGTAATAAAATAAAACATTTCTGAGAGAGGAAGCAGCATGGGTACTTCCACAAATAACATGGAAGCTGTCTCCATCAAATCACTGTGCACAGGCAAACCCAGCCAGGACTATGAAGTGTCAGGCCAGTAATTAAGTCACATTTCTTCATTGTTAAACGTTAATTCCCCACTCAATTCTTCTACTTAATTTATTGGCCTACAGTTATAGTAAGAGAACTAAATATACACACATACACACACACCAGCCCCTTTTCAAATTACTTTTCAAAGGCATGAAAGCTGTTCTTTAAAAGTGCATGTAGATTTGTTTCTCTGTTTTTTAAGATGCAAGAATTAGAAGCGTGGGCAATGTGCTGATAGGAAAATGAATCTTTAAAAAGTCAATTTGCATGAATAAGGAAACTTGGATTTTTAGGCTTAACTTCTGTATTTTGTCACTCGACATTACTTTGAAGCTGAGCATGGCCTTGATTTTAGTGGATTTCCTTTGTACTTGGTATTATATAACCAAAATTCATTATGGATGAAAGAACTGGTAAGTCACATTGCACATGCAGGTTCCAAAAAATACTCATTCCATGGATTCATGCTGCCATAGTCTGTCATGTGAGTATTTATTTTAGTGCCTACTAGAAAATGGTAGATAATCATATGTAGAAGCTTAAAGTTACAGTTCAATTCTCTACAACCAGAATCTCTGAGATAATATAGATTTCCCCTTAGAGTATACATTCATCAGATGCTCTAACATGGATCATAGCATATTAGACTTCCTACCTTATATGGGATTAGGTCTCACAATATCCTATATAGTCAACTGCTGGATGCACGTGTCTACGCCACACTTCTATAGAATTGTTTGACATCTGAGTACCATTCTCAGCACTGAAGTTAAACCTGAAACAAAGCTCTTTGAGAACTGGGACTATTTCAGAAAGATGCAAAGGAATAACTGCCAAACACTGTTTCTATTTAAATACTCAGTATAGCTTAGAAGTGACTCTTTCATTGACTTAAAAGTTTAGTGAATTGCTGTCTTTAACTACAGCAGTATAAAGGATATGAGGATCTTTTTCATTATGCATTATTTTACATAGAGAAAACAGGGTTACATTGAATTTCGCCAAGATCATAATTTGGCTAATTGTCTGCTAATCCTTTTTTTGTATTTTTCCAGCTTCAGATCAGACATTCATGACACATTATTTTCAATCACACGTAAGGTCTTTGTAAAGCTTTAATTACATAAAAATGAATAAAATTCATTGTGTTTCTTTGATAGTTCTAGATGAAAAAGCCAGTTTTTTTTTAGATTATCCTTTGTATCAACACAAGAAGTGGAAATTTTCCTCTTCTATTGATGGCACTGTTTATTCATGATTAGTTACTTGTTAAATTGAGTATCACTGTGAGAGACATTAAAAAGTATCCATTCATTCCATGCTAAATAAGAGAGCTAAGAAAAATAAATTAATTTGCTCTTAGAATGAAAATCAGACTGGTCTCAGCCTCTGGGCAGCAGTGTGCTGGTAATTTTCCACACAAACCCAAAAAGGCCTGAATTTTCTGTAGGCTCTTCCCTGTCATTACTCTCAGAGACACATGGCTTAGTGTATGAAATGAAGTTAATTTACAAAGTGGTGTTTCAACCTCTTCTTAGACAACCCACGAAAAATTTGGTTTGATGGTGTTTCTTTTTTAGTAAACCAAGAATTACATCAAATTTCGAACTAGAATTTTTCCTCATTTATCAAGGAAGGAAGGGTTAGGGCAGGGAGAGAGAATCTCCTGATCTGTCACTTGTAGTGTTAGTTATAGAGATCTTGAGAAAATAGTTATCTTCTCCTTTTCAATGTGCTGATTGGACCATTTCAGGTGCTAACTCCTTGAGACCCAAAGTCTCAGTGCAAAGGTGAAGGGAAAACTCAGCACAGGTGTCATAGTTTCTGGAAATAGTGGGAAGGGTAAGAGCAGAGTGATCTTGGCAGGCCTACTGCTTGGGAGAAAGAGGAGGGGTGCTTAGTACCTCTCCCTCCAGCAATAATTTCCCAGTAGTATTCAAGTTCTCACAAAACTACCCAACTGAGGCCCTAGAGTTCCAGAATTCACTTTTCATTGCTGGAACTTGCTACAAGAAAAAATTAATGGCTAAGAAGATGGGAACACCAGGCATTTATTTCTTGTGTGATCTGGGACAGACTGTCCTAGCGTGCTACCTGCAAATCCACCAGTATTAGGAATCCTAATATTTTTAGTGCTTTCAAGGTGTAAGGTACTTAAATATGTGCTACCATAGTACCCTACTCATACAACTCTGAAAGGTGGTGTTTATTAGCCCCATTTTACGGATAACAAAACAGACTCAGAGATTAAGTCACCATTGCAAGAGCACAGAAATGGCAGTTGGTACAGCCAAACATTGAAGCTGCATCTGCCTGAGTATATAGCCCATGCTTTTCCGACTAGCGTTTACTGGGTCCGTTTCTGGACAGCTACATCAATTCATATTTGGGAGGAGACTTAGTATGCTTCCCATCACCAGTGTGACCCAATGTAAAAATCAGATATCAAATTTAGGTTAACTATAGTCTTTGCTTTTCTTTTACTCAAAGGGGATAATTAAAGCAGGAATAGGATTTTCAGAGACTTTTTCTCCATTGCTAAAGAATTTTGACCAAATTTTTTAGCAGGGAGGACAGGGGCTTAAAAAACCATGAATATATGTCACATTAAACTCTCTCTTTAATATGTCACATTAAACTAAGTCATACGAAAGAGTCCCAGTAATTTAACCCTTCAAGGTTTAGAACAAGGCAATTTCTTAGTTCAAACCCCAGTTTTACTACTTTCTATTTGGCATATAATAAGTACTCGGTAAATGTTAATTGTACTTATTAATCAGCACCACAAGGAAAATGTATAAAAATATTACAATATGGGAATTCCTAGATGGGAAAAGGTAGCTATAAAAATATGTGCCATGATTTTTCACCTACATCTAAGTATTAGTTAAGCCTTCTAGTGGTTCTTTTGTGGTAGAGCCTTTCATAAGAATAAGGAACCTTTTGTTTGGCTACCTTTTCTTTTATCGTTTAAAATTCATATGGGTGATACTTCTAGATTTTTTCTTGTAAACACAAAAAATTAACCCAGCAGTTATAGGGTGGTTGAAATATTAGTAGAACAGATCTGATGATTGGCCTTTGTGCTGTATTTTACTTGACCAATGTACCTCAGTTTTTCCTCTTCCCTCTTGCCTGAGGTCTGCCAAGTCATTTTGTCTAGCGGCTTACATTTTCTACCCTTTTAAGTAACTCTAGAAGTTTGGAGCTTACAGCCCACATCAGCAGATTTGCCCTTTCGCGTTTGGCAAGAATCAAGGTTTGCCATGTGTTTCCAAGTAGAGGTGGGAGTATGCTGTTATAGAGGCTCGTGTCAGCATGACTCTGGAAACAGCCATTGTTAGATAACCAGTGAACTGAGGCCAGAGAAGAGAACTGAGAACATTATTCTGGGAGCTGTTTATATCTGTAGAGATCTCCAGCAATGTATGCATTTCTTCTTTGAGTGTTCATCTTTAAGATAAAATGGTACACCTTTAAAAAACGTCATGTAACATCATTCATTCTTTGAAATTTCAAGTAGTTTGGTCTGGAATTATACCCTAAAGCTGATTTGACTTATGCATTATCTTTTTCGTAACTCCTTAAAACTGCAGCTATGTGTAATTGCTTGCTTTAAAAGGAGGTAGGAATTGGGTGATTGTACTCTTCCTTTCTCCTCAAATCCCAACTGAAAATAAAAGTCGTTGGACCTGGAGTAGCCAGTGCTGGGGAGCAGTGTGTAGAAATGGAATTTAAACTTCCTTTTGTTAGCTGGTAGTGAGTGTTACTGAAAATATGGCTAGACACTTTTAATGGAATACTGATGTATCCATATGTGTGAACTTTCAGATTACTGGAGTGAGAGTGACAAGGAAGAAGCAGATACTCCATCAACACCTAAACAGGACAGCCCTCCACCCCCCTACGATACATACCCTCGGCCTCCCTCTGTAAGTTGCCAATAGTAATGTACTCAATATAGTATTGGATTCTTGGATCTGAAACATCCTTTTTTTTATGTTAAAAAACATTGTGTGGTGAATTACTTGTCAGACCTTGGGTTTTTCAGGGGGAAAGAAAAGAGGGAGCCTAAAAGAAATAAGGGAGAAACTTTTAAGTAGACAAAGAATATTTAATCAGGAGCAGCAATCACCACAGATTCCACACTTAGAAATATCTTACCAGTTTTATTAAGAAAACATACCATTTGTGTCAGAGTAGCCTTCATGAACTATCAACAAAAAACGTTTTGTGGAAAAAGATATGTAAATTGACCTTATCTGTTCTACACTAACAAAGTTCATTCCTATGTTCTTTAGAAACAATAGTAAAAATTGATATTATATCTGTATTGAACATGTTTTGGTAGGTAGCTTTTCAGATAGCTATGGGATCTGGTTTAATGTATATGTGTTCATGTGGTACCCTTCTTCTTAAGACTTCTTAAACTTGTGTAAATCATTCTGTATATAGACTGTACCTTGATTTTTATAACTGTCCCTGTTTGTTTTATGCTTATCAGAATTATTGAAAGAGTCTCAATACTGTCCCATTTTAAAGACTGTACATTGCATGGTCACAGTGCGTAAGAGTCCATTCTGCCTATCTTGGGAGTCTTCCGCATAGGTAATGGAAACTGGATTTAGGTGACAATAGCCGCCAACCTAATTCCACTTCTGTGTTACTCCAGGGGATTTTTAACAAGAAAGGTGCTATGCAAAATGTTGATATAATTCAAGGTCACTTCTCAACCTTGGCTATGCATAGGATCAGCTCTGGAATGTTTTAGAAATGCAGATACTCAGGCAGAATCCAGAGATAGGCATATTTGGGACTGCAAACAGCTCACTGGACTGGACTGTGAACTTTTTGAGAACAGGGACTCCATTCTATTCATCTGTTCATCCTCATGGCCTAGCACAGCACTGGTACTTATTTATTCAGTGCTCAGTGAATATTTCTGAAATAAATAAATGGAATAAATGGATAAATATTTTAGCTAATGACTGAAAGGGAAGTCACATTTTTAATTGAAATGTTTGATGACAGTGTCTCTTACCTAAGGGAAAAAGAAGAAAAGTAGAAAAAAATGCAGACTTGTATACATGTGTCTGTATCCACATTTCCTTAATAAATGCTGCAGTGCAACAGAATGCCAGGATGAACTAAACAAATGAAATAATGAAGTCAGTAACAAGATATAGTTTGTATCATATTTTCCCTCTTTCCCTAAAAAGTCAGGATCTGAATATTCTTTTAATATAAATATATTATTTATAGGGACTTCCCTGGGGGTCCAGTGGTTAAAACTCCACGCTTCCAATGTAGGAGGCATGGGTTCCATCCCTGCTCGGGGAACTAAGATCCTACATGCTGCATGGCACAGCCAAAAGATAAAAATAAACCTTTAAAAATAAAATATTTGTAAACATGAAAGAAAGAGAAACTGCTTGACCAAACTGCCCTTTAATGATAGCAACTTGTGAATTTCAAGAAAGAAACTACCCACATTGTTATTAACACGTGGGTGGATAAACTGCCCACAGAAGATGCCACTGAACTCCTTTACCCAAAGGGGTAAATGTACTTTCACTTTAGTCAGGCTTTTCCTGGCCACAACTTCAGCCTCAGTCGTAATGACCACGTTGAACACACCTGGCTCCTCCTGCCAGGAAGGGCCGGGGCTGGTCTGTTAGCCCCCAGAGGTAGAGTAAGGCTTCTCCCAGTAGGGGTGCCTGCAAGTCTTTTGATGCCAGTCCTTCTTGGTTGTGCTTTGTGCTGTAACATCTGTTACCAAACTTTAAATTCCACTGATGAAAACATTCCATTTCTCTTTTGTGTTTATGTATTCTGAAGGCTGTGCTCAAGGCAAATGCTAATCCCCATCAGGGTGTAATCTTATCCTTCCTACATTTTAACTCTCTAGAGTGTGCCACAGAACTGACAAGACCATAAGAAAACTTTTCCTTGGCTCCATAGGACCAGACAGTCACCTTTGAAGAAGAGGAAGGGTTGTGTCTCATTAGAGAGAAGCACCTTGTTTTTTATCCAAAAACCATTCTTGCTTTCATCCCCAGACTCAGTAAAATCTGGAAATATGAATTTCGCAACAATTCTTCAGGATTTTTAACACATAGAGATTTTAAAACTTGGGGTTTGGTTTTTAGTTGCTGAATATTTCTTATATAGGCACTCACATTCCCTTATACTTTGATTGTGGTGAAACTTTGCACTAATATGTCACATTTTACATGAGAGCCCAGCATAGCTGTATTTCAATACATCCATGTCTCAGTCTCTGAAAATTTAAGCTGGGGCCTACCTTTGAGATACGTGAAAAGGTGAGTAGTCATTCACTCAAAGAGTAAATATTACCTGCTGGGAATCAAAGGTGTTCCTTGGCGATAGGAGTGGTCTGTTACTTCTGGGAGACTGAGCAGAGTCTCTTTTCCTCAGATGAGCTGTGCCAGTCCTTATGTGGAAGCGAAACACAGCCGGCTGTCCTCCACAGAGACCTCCCAGTCGCAATCCTCCCATGAGGAGTTTCGCCAGGAAGTGACTGGGAGCAGTGTGGTGTCCCCCATTCGTAAGACAGCCAGTCAGCGGCGCTCCTGGCAGGATTTAATTGAGACACCCCTGACAAGCTCGGGATTGCACTATCTTCAGACTCTGCCCCTGGAGGACTCTGTCTTCTCTGACTCGGCGGCCATCTCCCCCGAGCACAGGCGGCAGTCCACCCTGCCGACGCAGAAGTGCCACCTTCAGGATCACTACGGGCCGCACCCCTTAGCTGAGAGTGAGCGGATGCAAGTGTTCAATGGAAACGGGGGCAAGCCTCGAAGTTTCACTCTGCCACGAGACAGCGGGTTCAACCACTGCTGTCTGAATGCACCGGTTAGTGCCTGTGACCCGCAGGATGACGTGCAGCCCACAGAGGTGGAGGAAGAGGAGGAGGAGGAGGAGGAGGAGGAGGAAGGGGAGGCGGCAGGGGAAAACATAGGAGACAAAAGTAAGTATGTCGATGGAGATTCTTAGCCTGTACACACAGATTCCTAACCTTTTCAAACTTCTTATTTTAAGAAAACAGAATTTTGTTTCCCCCTTTTCTTAAAATAATGGTCTTGCTGCACAGGAAGTTAGGTATCCCTTGGTGTCCCACTTTCAGAACTTGAATAACTTGGGGGGAAAAAAGATGAGTAGTGAAACCTATATCTCAGGACACTCACAGCTAGAAGAAATAATTTATTTTCTCCAGTTACTCATTTGCCTTTTCAGGTTGATGGCATTCGTTTTTCTTCCTCCTCTTATTTACTTACTTTCTTCTCACTCACACCCATCATCCCTTTGATCCACAGTTGTTGCCCTCTGAGTTGGGTTAAGAAGCTATAAATGCTTCAAGCAGGTGTTAGCAGGACCTTGGTTGAATAAGTAAGTAAATACACAAAAAATATACATACTCATACATATACATACATATGTAACTTCCCTTTTCACTATTAGAAGATTGAAAGGAAAAATCCAAAAGAATTGTTTGAAGCAGAAATTGTACATAGCATTTCTATCAACTCCAAATAGCAGAATCTGTTTCTAGAAACCAGTTTGCCAAAAGCATCCATGTACTTGCCTGGTATGTATGTTGATTGCAAAGCTCAATTTACGTGAATCAACTCCTGAGAGAGAGAAGTCATTTAAGCAACCTTCTGTCTTATTGGCATTAAAAATTCCACAACCAGGTTCAGTCCCTGGTCTGGGAAATGAGATCCTACAAGCCGCTTTAGGTGCCCCCGCTAAAAAAAAGTAGGTAAAAAAATTAATATGTTTACTAGTTACCAAGACTTGAATGTAAAATACCAAAGAAATAATATAAAATCTCTTTATTCAAAATGAAATATTAAACAAATAAATAAATAAATGAAATATGGGCCAGTTAGTACAGATGACCCAAGCCAGTGTTGATGAAACCAGTTACTGGTTTGGTCCCATGAGGGCATTAGACTTCTCTTTTTAAAGGATACTAGTGCACTGTGTCCTTCAGCCCATTTCACGAAGTACATGAGGCTTCGATTAAAGGACATATTAGTGTAACATCATTGCAACTAGAAAGACAAAGCTCACAGGTTACTAACACTTCAGGAACCTCATATCAATGTCACCTTTTGCTTATTTAAAATGAGGGTTACTTTGGAAATTATTGACAAGAAAATTCAGTGGACCTCTTCTATCAAAATATGAGTTGCTTACAATAAAATTCACATGTTGAAGTAGTTTCCATATAAAGTATGTTGTAGTCATAATCTCCATGAGGACCATTATAAAAGGTATACTGTTGGTTCAAGAAAGTTGATTACCTGCCAAGCTCTCATAATATTCACATCTATTAGAAATTATAGAAGAGTCTTGTGGAAGAAAGATCTAGGAACCATGTTAGGCCTCTGTAGGAGTTCTGGCAAGCACAGTCATACATTTTTAATGTTAGGATGATTAATGAGTTGTTTTCTAAAACTTAACTAAAGATAAGTTAGAAACCTAATTTTGACTGTTGTCCAGGTACTGCATAACTGCTGCAACTAAGTATGGGAGGTTTATTCAGTATTTTACAAATGCATTAGGGAAAATACTTCATCTCTGCCATTTTCCAGTGAATTGTGTTGAAATTAGGCACAGCCCTCTGAAATAGAGAATCCTGTTCACAACACATCCCTTCATTGCCATACGTAGAAGTCTTTGAAGCTGTCTTTTTCTGTTAAGCTAGATACTTAGCACTCCCTCCTGGTCATTGTGTAGGGAGGACTAGAATGGAGAATATGTGTCCTAGGACCTGAAAGGCAAAGCTAGGCCTTTGCTTGCCCTTCCTTCAGGCTCCACTAGGCTACAGGGCATCTCTAGTTAGATGGCGTTGGATTATTTTTTCTTCTATTGTCAGTTTTTTGCTGTTTTGTTGATCGAATATATTTTTAGCCATACAGATGCACTCCAAGTGGATGGGTTTTTCCTTCAGGTTCCCAAGTGGGTCAAGTAGGCAGTTACTCAGTACTTTCCATTTTTTTTTTCAGCAGGCTTTCTCTTTGTGGAATGCTTGCAATAAGGGAGAACAGCCCTAGGAAATGTGTAGGTAAACTTAGTATTGCGTATTTTGCCTTTACAGTTTGATATGGTGGGGCAGCTTGGGCTATTGCAGTCGAGTCTGTTTCACCAAAGGTGGCTGTGCACTGTCTCGCACAGCCCCATCTGTTTCTGGGTATTTTTCTATAAATCTTGCCACTTGATGTCTCAGTGTCCTTTAAACCATTCTCATCAGGGCAGTATGTTTCATGCTTGCCTAGAAGATTAATGATGGTTTTTCTGCATTATTGTTTCTAATATTGAGAAGCATACAATTTGATGAACACTTCATTTGGGAAACATCAGCTATAAAAGATCAGTGTTTTCAAAAGAATCTTTAATGTCTGGTTAAGGCAAGTGTCTTATTCATGACTGCTCTGAATTGGCCATTAGGTGTAAGTATTTTAGGCTGCTTATTCAAATCAGGCTGCTTGGTGTTATGTCAGCAGAGTCAGATTATACACGGGAAAGAAGTTGTGGCCATCCCATCAGCCTCAGACTTATAGCCCTCCACACAGAGCGCTCACTCTGCTGCCACTCGGGTCAGCAGGCTGCCATGCTTGTTAGAATCAAAGACTAGCAGCAGTGTATTACTAACTGTCCTGCTCAAGGCCAGCATGCAGTGTGACCTACTAAAGTGAATATACACTAATCAAGTACAGACCTGCAGAGGAAATAAGTTTCATGTCTCTAGCTCCAAACTTTTTTCTCAGTTTGCCAAGAAATTAAAAATAGGAAATATCAGGCAAGTGAACAGAAGGAGCCATGGGAGAAAATGTTAAAATACAGCCTATCTTCAGTTTAAGGATTAAGAATTATGTCACCACAACCTAGATGGGTGGGATGAGGTGGGAAGTGGGAGGGAGGTGACATACATATACCTATAGCTGATTCACATTGATGTATGGCAGAAACCAACACAACATTGTAAAGGAACTATCCTTCAATTAAAAGTAAATAAACTTTTACAAAAGAATTATGTCATCAACCAAACCCCTTTCATGATCTGTATCATGCAGAGTAATTTAAGAGGCAAGATATACCTACATCTGTTACCTGAATGGTTTTTTCATTTTCTTTGTACATGTAGAATTCAGCCCTGCTTGGGAGGTGTAAATTTAGTCTTCTTTGGAGCATACTTCTTAGAGCATATTTCAATCTATGTTCTCATGGTTAAACTACCTTTTGTCTTATTTTGAAATTCAGTTCTTTAACTGAGTCATACTGTGATTTTTCTCAGGCTGAACTCATTTTAGTCTAAATGGATGGTACTAAAAGTATACAGATGAGACCTGTCTTGTTTTCCTTTGACTGAAAAGTCAGCTTGCATATTAATTATCCTGACCTACTTCACTGGCATTTGGGAGAAGACAACTAATTTCCTATTATCCCAATTAGCACTTTGGAATCTTACTGAGGTGTAGGCCTTATAATGCCTCAGTGAAATTAAATTATAAATTATGTCAGCCTATGCAGCTTTCAAGGAGTATTAATCATAAAATTGTGGGACAAAATATAAAGATATAATATTCTTTATTCAGAAATCATCTGCTGTAACACTAAAATATGGTTTTGGTTAATACAGCTTGAAGTCTGCTTCTAATAGCTATCTTTCCCTTGCCATACTATGTGGTTTAGGTGAGATTTTTGAAAGCTTTATCCCTTAATCCTGCTGATTTCCCTGTTGGCAGTTAAAAGAGCACTCTTTATCAGCCATACATTTTTGGTGCCTCCGGGTACTCAATGAAGTTATCATGTGCTCTTTTTCATTGTCTTAGAGATAACCTGTCAGCATTCAGTTTACACATTTATTAGTTTGGTCTTAGGAATCTAAAGCAAAACCTGGGGGTTTTTTGCTTTTCTTAGCAGGGATGAGAGTTGTGATGGATAAAATGTTACCTACTAGCTACAATACCTATCAGGTTATCTGGTTAGGATATTTATTGATGCTTTCAAAATGAGATCTGCCAAGAAGTGTGCTTTAAAGTTGTTGTTTTTTTTTTCTAACAGCCATTGCACACCATTGGTAACTTAAGAGCTGTACAAAATGTGCAGCTCAGTGCCTTAATATCTTAAATAATCTAGGCAGAGAGGTTAGGTAATGACTACTAATATCATGCAGAAGAAGATAGATTAATCCTCTTCAATCATTTTGAGAGTCCTGAAGTAATTTCCTGAAGAGTTTCTAAATGCTATGAATTTTATTTTGAAGAACATTCAGGTAAGAAGAACATTCAGGGGAAGATATTCTCAGAATATGAAATTGTGTTAAAAGAAAAAAAGGAGCAAGTTGAAAATAAAAATGTTGCAGTACTTTTTACTATTTTGTTTATTGTCAAGATAGATTATGCTCAAGCACAAAGAGTTTGGAAGAGCATAATCATCAATAATATCTTAAATTACAGTTCAGGTCTAAAGAGAATAGATGGAAAAGATATACAAGCAATGTGAATAAAAAGACAGGTACCAAAAAGTCAGAGAAAGAATAGTAGAGAACCTTAAAAATGTCACTTTTGTGAAGTTCAAGGGCACCATTCTTGGCTGGTTATGTAACACAGATATTAAAAAAACAAAAACGGGACTTCCCTGGTGGTCCAGTGGTTAAGAATCTGCCTTCCAACACAGGGGATGTGGGTTCAATCTCTGATCAGGGAACTAAGATCCCACGTGCTCCAATGAAGATCTGACACAGCCATAAATAAATAAATATTAAAAATAAAAACTCTAGAAAGCAAAAACAAATATTCTCTTAATACTGTACTATCTGATTTTCAAGAAAGACTGTTAGGGAGACATAAACACTAAAGACTGGATATAGAGTAGAATGTAGCTATGATTCTGGTATTAGTTATAGGTTGGATTTTTAATCACACTTCCCTTTTTTTTGTTTGTTTGAATAATGGGTAAAAGCTAATTACCTTAACTTACTGAAAGTTCAGAGATGGAGTTGTGCTGGAATAAATGTCATAGCTCTGTAATATCAGGACTCAGCTAACTTTTCTGTAATGCCAACAGCTCTGAGCATCACTTTTCATAAGATAGCATCCAAAAGTCAAAGACCAGACCCTATTCTTGGTATTTTTTGTAAAATCAGAACTTCCTAGATCCTTCCAGCAGACTTAGCCCTAGATTTCACTGGCCAAGGTTGCATCACATGCCCCTGCCTAAATATCAAGGGAAATGAAATGATTATGAGTTTAGACTAACCTTGATTTATAAGATCATAAAGAAAAGGAGTGTACCAAACTGTCTATCATTACTATCTATTGATACATGAGCCTCTGTACTATTATGTGTATCATCAAATAAATTTGTTCCAATAGTGTTTCACCCTTTCAGTGTATATATACAAACACACACCCCAGATCACATCACATCATTTGAAAGTCTTGACCCTAATAAAATGTTAAATAGCAGAAAAAGGATGTATATTACATAAACCTTGAAAATATAACAAGTTAGATATGTAGTTGACCTATGAAATAAATAAGCATGTTTTCCTATGAACACTGAGTGACCAAAGGCTAGAATACAGTCTCTGGAGACATTCCTCAGTTCACATCTTTGCCTTGTCACTTTATCACTTCCAAGTGGTATGACTGATCAAGTTATTTAACACCTCTAGACCTCAATTGTTAGATGATGTGGTAACAGTTCCTACCTTTTGAGGTTATATGAGGATTGAATGAGGTAATGCCAGAAAGCACTTAGTTTCCATTTTTGACACACTGTAAGTCTATCCAATAAATGTTTTATAATTATGTAATTTATGTAGATTTCATGCAGATTTGGATTTAAGCAAAGAGGGCAATTACAATACTTAAATAGTGAATTAGTCCTGGCAAACCTCACTAAATAACATTTACCTGCCTACTGACCTAACTTTGTTCAGTTCCAGCTGTTGAGTTGAATCATATGAATTGCTGTTTTTGTAGGTCAAAATGATGAAGTATCAGCAATTTTGTATATTTCAACACAATATGTTAGCTGTGCTCTAGGAGCTAAAATAGAAATGTCCCAAAAAAAAGAAAGAAAGAAAGAAATGTCCCTCATTTCACATTCTTATCAGTCACTCTTCCTTTCCTTTTTGACTTTGGACATTTGGGAACTCAAAAGAAACTTTGTATTCCAAATAGAAGTTACTTCATATATATTTGGGCTTTCCTGGTGACTCAGAAGGAAAAGAATCTTCCCGCCTGCAATGCGGGAAGACCTGGATTCAATCCCTGGGTCAGGAAGACCCCCTGGAGAAGGGAATAGCTACCCACTCCAGTAGGACATATTCCACGAGGTCACAAAGGGTTGGACACAACTGAGCACTACTTTCACACTTTCACTTTTGTCTTCATATATATTTACGGGAATATTTGTTTACAGATCTTGCCATTCAGGTTCAGATATTTTCCCCTAAGAGAGATCTACCCTAACAACCCAGTCTGACCCAGATGTCCCTTCCCTGCCCCCCACCACCACCATTCATCCTTGGTTGTGCTACCCTGTTTTATATTCTTCACAGTTTTATCACTTTGGGTATAATATCAAATACTGTTAGCTGATTTATTTTCCATCTCTACCCACCAGTGTATACATTTCTAAAGAGCAGGGATTTTATTCTTGTCTTGTATACCCAGTGCCCAAAACAGTATATGGCCCATAGTAGGCAAGGCACTATTGGATAAATGAGTAAGTGAAGGAATGAATAATTGTAACCCTTTATCACTAATTCTTTCCCATTTTATTATATAGTAGTTAAAGCTAAAATTATTTTTTATTCATTGTGTGACATAAAGTCAAAACATTACAAAATTCTTTATTTTTTAGTGAAGTGAAGTCGCTCAGTCGTGTCCGACTGTTTGCGACCCCACGGACTGTAGCCTACCAGGCTCCTTAGTCCACGGGAATTTTCCAGGCAAGAATATTAGAGTGGTTTGTCATTTCCTTCTCCAGGGGATCTTCCCAACCCAGGGGCTGAACCCAGGTCTCCCGCACTGCAGGCAAACGCTTTACCATCTGAGCCACCAGGGAAGCCTCAAGGGTGTGTTGCCTCCCCGTCGGGGAAACAAACCCCAGTCTCCCACGTGACAGGCGGGGATACTCACCACTCTACTAAGGGAAGGGCAGGACTGCCTGTGTTCAGCAAAACTTCTTCATGCTGGGCACCACAAACCTAGGATACTAATAACTAGAATTACTGCTCTTTGTATTGATATTATAGCTCATTTATAGTCACTTTCTCTATGTTGAAACCATTTTCTTCCTGTTTTACTCCCATTTCAAAGATGAAGTCCGCAAGAAGATGACATGTTAGATAAGCAATTTATTGTTAGAAACCAGGTCTTTCAGCACCCATTGGTAGTTGATTTTCCTACCAAAATCTGCTGCCTCCCTCAGAAGTCACCAAACACCTAACTTCGTCCTGATTCATTCGTAAAATGTGTTGAAATTGCAACTTGTACTTTAGCAAATAGCCAATAGCCTGCATCAGCCAGGAAAATATTCTCAGAAGTTTCATAATAACTAATGAAGCCAGATTCAATTGGCTAAAGAATGAATTCTAGATACTGCAGAGTCATACAAGCAGATGTGGACAGAAAAGAGTTAAAGCTCACATACATACAAGAATGACAACCTGTCGCCTGTATAGCTAAGACTAGTTATGATTTACAGTTTGTTTTCCCAAGAAAGATGATGCAGTTCAGCCACACTGCTAGTTGTTACTATTTTCACACACCAAAAGGCAATCCCCTTTCTTCAGATCAGTGATAGCATACAGTCAGTTTCTCAGTAGAATTTGTTCTAGCTTATTTTCTGAGAAGCTGTTCTAAGTTTAAACTCCTTTTATCTGGGTCGCCCTTACCAAAGCTGAAGGTCACAAATACTACTTTTTTCCCCCCTCTGTATATGAAGTGTACCTCCTATGGTTTCCAACTACTGGAAGATAGTAGATTAAGACATAATAGGAATATACTATAAAACATGCCTTGGAAGTTTTTAAACTTTCCTTCATGTTTTTCTTTTATTGTTTTATTTAAAAGTAGTAACTTACTTGTTGCTAGATAAACAAATTAATTAAAATACAATGATAAATGTATCATTATGATACATTTGTATATAAATACATACTTTATACATACATGTATATGTATAAAGTATATATTGGAGAAGGACATGGCAACCCACTCCAGTGTTCTTGCCTGGTGAATCCCAGGGACGGGGGAGCCTGGTGGGCTGCCGTCTATGGGGTCGCACAGAGTCGGACACGACTGAAGCAACTTAGCAGCAAAGTATATATTATGATACAAATGTATCAAATGATAAAGTAAAAAGCAACCCTCTCTCCTTCTTACTCTCCGGAGGTAACTTCTTTTAAAAGTTAAAGCTTTAAAAATTCTTGTATGAATTTGTTTTTCTCATATATCTTTTTCCTATAACTCAGTGTGAGTAGGGAGGGATGATATGGTTTAGTTGGTTTCAAGTTAGTGTATTTCCTCAGAAATTTTTTATATGATTTATAATATAATTGTTTATAATATAAGCCATAGTCTTGTATACTTACTTACATACTACCTCAGAACCCAGCCCCAATCCCAGCATATATCACCCTAGAAAATGCAGCAGTTACCTGTTGACTATTTCAAAAATGATGGAAGGAGCTGGAAGAAATGACAATGGCTGTATGTTCATGCTTACACATCACATACACACTCAGAGTGGTGTGTCGCTCCTTGCCTACCTGCCCAATGCCTTAATGCTGTATGACTTTTCCCCACATTTCTTTACGGGGGTCTTCCCATAATGTCAGCTTATCCCAAATATCTGTGATGAAAACAGCTAAGCCAGAGCCAAGTAGCTAAAAAACAGCAAGTCTAGCCTTCAAAGCCAGAACGTACAACTCAGAGATGGACTTCAGAACTGCTGTGTCTGGTGGTCAGTTTTTTTCACCTGTGACTTTGGCTTTAACCTTTTTACTAAACGATCTCCCTTACTTTTTTCCAGTGTTCTCACAAATTCCTTCCTCTGGCCTCTCAAACTTTCTTATGTTTAGTCATATGCACTTTAGCCCTAATCAGTTCAGTTCAGTTCAGTCGCTCAATCGTGTCCGACTCTTTGCAACCCCATGAATCGAAGCACACCAGGCCTCCCTGTCCATCACCAACTCCTGGAGTTCACTCAGACTCACGTCCATCCAGTCAGTGATGCCATCCATCCATCTCATCCTCAGTCGTCGCCTTCTCCTCCTGCCCCCAATCCCTCCCAGCATCAGAGTCTTTTCCAATGAGTCAACTCTTTGCATGAGATGGCCAAGTACTGGAGTTTCAGCTTTAGCATCATTCCTTCCAAAGAACACCCAAGGCCGATCTCCTTCAGAATGGACTGGTTGGATCTCCTTGCAGTCCAAGGGACTCTCAAGAGTCTTCTCCAACACCACAGTTCAAAAGCATCAATTCTTCAGCACTCAGCTTTCTTCACAGT
>SJYQ01005517.1:135642-149119 GCA_006410935.1 Redunca redunca | reverse complement strand
TTTGCATCAAGTTAGTATTGGTATATTAAAAAGAAGAACTACTTCCAAAGAATTATGTTGAGACGAATTTGAAAAGTATTTCATGTGGTGGACAAAGTTACTTCAGTTTTCCCTTCCAAGTTCTGCTCTATTCATCTTCTTTGAAATAATCCAAATCTTTCTTCCCTTTTTTTTTTTTTGGTATCAGCTAAAGATCTTTTTGTTTATTTTTTTAATCTTTTGATTGGTACAGGGGATAGAGAAGCAACAGATTTAGAAGTAAAATGGGAAGATGCCACTCATATTTCCAGTTCATACCCACAGGTACCAAATCTGATGTACTGTAGATGACTATGTTTTCTTTCATGATAACACGTATCTTCGTGTCACCTCTTGCAAACCTGAAAAGCTGACTCACGTGCCCTGAAAGGCACTGTGAGAGACTACAACATCCGCACTTTCATGTGTTTCCAACTCGGATTTCTCACTTGTACTTTGCAGTCGGTAGCATGAAAAATTCATTACCAAAATGAACTCTAGTGAAATTCTCTATTTTCCACATCTTCTTTTGAGATATTGCATTTTTAAAAAGCACTTTCTAAAGTAGAAAGTAGAACACAAATGTTAGTATCATAATTAATTTGCCTTCAGAATGTTTACACGAAATTGAAGAAGAGTAAAAGTTGTTCAGGGCCATTTCTTAAGATTAAAAAATCTTTTAAAAAAAAATGCTGCCGACTCTCTGCAACCCCATGGACTGTAGCCCGCCAGTCTCCTCTGTCCGTGAAATTCTCCAGGCAAGATTACTATAGTGGTTAGCCATTCCCTTCTCCAGGATATCTTCCCAACCCAGGGATTGAACCCAGGTCTCATGCATTGCAGGAATTAGATTATATGAATTTTGTGAGAACAACAATGACACTATTGAACTTCTAAACCCAATTTAAGAAAACCAAATTCAGAACTAGTGAATAAATTGTTACTTTTAACCTCTATGCTCTGGCGTTTGGTTTGATGTTTTAGTAGTAAACGATGTAGATATCTGTAACCTGCCTTTCTTAGCAGATTGCCATGGTAACTCCCGAAGTAAGGTACCATTTCACTGGAGCTTCAGGCTTTGGTGATGCTAAATACAGAAGCTGCATTTGATTTCAGCTTGTCTGTTTCTGTGGGGAGCAATGTACCACAGTTCTTTCCACTTCTCAGGCTGACTTTCTCATCACCATGGAGACCAGATCTGCCCACACAACTAAGATCTGAAACCATTCCTAGTATGGCTAAAACTAAGGCCTTGGTTCCCAAGGCCTTCTATAATTAAAGTATTGTTTTGTTAAAGAAGAGTTCCTGTTTCTGCTTTTGAAGTATTTATCGATTTTCTACAAAGAGAAAACAGACTTTCTAGTGCTGTGCTGAAGATTTACAATAAGGAGAAAGAAAATGTCATCATGACATTTTCCTTGGTCAAGTTCGGGTTTTGTGTATGTTTATAATGTATACTCCACTTAGTCAATTAGTAGGAAGTAATATTTCTTTCAAATTATGTGACAATTTTCCTAAATGGTAGTATACATACTTAATGTACTGTTCATAGTGGTCTTAAAGTGCTGCTTTTAATTTTGGCTTTGGGCTGTCTAACTTTGTGCTAAATCTATTATTGGTGTCTTTTGGATTAGTTCTGCACTTGCTCGCAGTAAAATCAGTATGAGAAAACTTATTCTAGAACCTTGATCATGACTATACATGGGTTTAACAAGAAAGAATTGATGTAATGTATCACTGTAAATCCAGTTTTAGAATATCCGGATAGAGTAGATCAACTAGCTATAAAAGATCGTACATACCAGTACAACTTATTATAATGTGTTCTTTTTTAATTTTATTTTATTATAGTAAGAATATATTCTTTTATATATATATGTTAATATCACAAAAAGGGCCAAAGTTGTGCAGAGTTCTTTGGTGATCACATTTGATACATGCATGCTCAGTCACTTCAGTCATGTCCGACTCTTTGCAACCCCTTGGACTGTAGCCTACCTGGCTTCTCTGTCCATGGGATTCTCCAGGCAAGAATACTGGAGTGGGTTGCCATGCCTTCCTCCAGAGGATCTTCCTGACCCAGGGATAGAACTTGTGTCTCCTGCATTGCAGGCAGATTCTTTACCCACTGTGCCACCTGGGAAGCCCCTCACATTTAATAGGAAGATACTATTACACCCTAGCTGCTATCAGTGTCTACTCACCCTCTCTCAAAAATGATGCCAGTCAGAAGAGATAGTAAGGAAGGCTTAAGTGGAACTTGAGAATTCCAAAATCTCCCCTTGATTTGCACATCCTTACAAATTCACATATCTAGTTTGATGGTTGTGTTTTTTTTTCACCTAAGAGAAGACAGTTTGGCCCTTGTTTAATATAAATACGCTAAATAGGAATTACAAAAAAGCCTGACTTCAATTAAATATGAAATTGTCCTTAATTTTTAAAAGATACTGTGCATAAGCTAATACCATAAAGTTGCTATAAGTTAACTAATTTACAAATGGAAACCAAATTTGTTACTATAATTGGATTTCTTGTTTTCACTAGCAGGAAGTTAGTGATTCATTGCTATATTTGAATACAAATTAAGTTGTACGATATGGAGAATTTTCTGACATTTCAAACGTTTGAGTTTTGCAAAACAAGCTCCCACCCTAATGAACTCCTTGTATGATTCTAGTTTTCTATAATTACATTTGAAAATGTGAAATTCAACATGTGATGATAAATGTTAAACACAGATATAGCTGGAAACCTTTTGCAATAGCTATAAAGTCATTTGTCTTTTTCCATAAGAACACTGAGAGTCAGCATATCTCTAACGCTTTAGTAAAACTTACTTTTTTGAAAGGGCAATGCTCTACAATTTTGTCAGGGGTGGAAAAAATGAAACATATATAATAGGGTATTTTATTTAAAAATATGTTCTTAGATTCCATAGTTTTCTATCCCAAAAGTAAAATGAGTTTGTTGGTTCAAAAGGTAATAACTAATCATTTCAAAACAACTAAGACCGAGTATAAATATTTGTTATTCTAACCTCTGAGTTTTTTGCTAAGATGAGTGTTCATGCTAATTTGTTTACATCCATGCTATTTTTCTAATAGACATGATTTTATTCTGGTTTTTACCAAAATAATTTTCATTCTTATCATGTATACAATATATTTAAAATACCTGAAAATGTAATAATTTAAATGTCATGATATGCAGATAACTCTAACAATGGGGATTTATGAGAATAGTCTCTGATGTAATTATTATATATTGAAAAATAAGAGAGAATCTGAAAATATTATTGATTAGGGTGAGAGATTAGATTTATAACTGGTTTGAGGTAAGAAAAATATGAATTCTGGTAAGTAATTGTTCAGATAAAATTTTAGACTATTACAAACACCTTTTTTTTTGTCACTTGCTTTGCTGGGAAAGGTATTTTTGGTTGTCTTTATTGCTAAGAAATTCAGTTGGCGGAGCCCCCAAAGTGACTCCTTGCCAAAGTTGCTAATGAGCAAATGATCCCAAATGTCAGGCTGGTATGCCAAGGAGGTTAGTAACAAGGTATTAACATTTAGAAGTTATTGAAGGGGGAAATCAGTATTGCAAATTGTTGGTAATATAAGTTTAGCCGGGAAAGGTAAGCAGAAGTCCATTTCAAGTTTCTGTAATCATAAACAGTGTTATAGCATGAGAGGAAGTAATGTCTTTAAATTTTTAGCCTAAGAATCACTCCTTTTATTACTAGTCCCAACCACACACATGTACCCCTTATGGTACTCTTGTTGAAAAGAATTTATTATTTCACTCACTTCTACAGATCAGTCCCTCTATTTTTCCCCTCACTTAGTCTGGATGGTATCATGATACTGGAGCTGATACTGAATGATTTTTTTTTTTAAGTTATCTCACCAAAATCAGTACGACCATACTTTGAGGGTAGTATATGACTCTAGTGTGAGAATAAGAATAGAGTGGAACTTTATAGAGCAGAAGTTCACTAAGATCTGTGTTACTGTTTATTTGAAAAAAATGTATGTTAAGTCTTTATTTTAGATAAAATTTTCAAGAATTAAGAAGTTATGCCATTGTCTACTTTTAGTCTACCTTAGTAGCAAGCTGGGCAATCAAAGCACAGTTTGTATCAGCTCAAAATTTACTGATCCTAGATCATGTTTGCTGCTCAGCAACTTAGAAGAGGACATAAGGCAAAGTCCTTTGCTTACTTTGAGTAAATTCTGATGGACTCAGCATATGAAATGTGTCTTTACAACTCCAAGCACCCCAGGTAGAGATACCTTTACCTGTTATTCCATCAGAATGTCCAGTTTGTAGAATTCAAGTCAAGTGCAACAGGCAAATGAAATAGTTTGAGTCATGGAAGTATAATCAGTGTTCTGAAGATTTTTTTTTTACCATCCAGTCTCATAAGTGATTCAAGGTTCAGATAACACTGGAATTGCTTTTTTGACTGCTTATCAGCTAGGAAAGTGAATGTCCTAATAGGGATGGAAGGACCAAAGAGTAATCCATTGAAATAAATAGTCAAGAAAATGACTGAAATGTAGCTAGTCCTAATTTACCTTTTCATTTTGGCAGACTAGACATAGTCACAGATGAAGTGTTCTGTCACATAGGATACACCTGTTCACCCTATTGGCAGTTCTCAGCACTGAGTTGCAGTTCACACTGATTATCATCCAGACTGAATATCATCTATTGAATTTCATCCTTTTATTATTGGGTTGGCCAGGAAGTTCATTTAGGGTTTTCTGTAAGCTCTTACAGAAGTCCATAAGAACAAACTTTTTAGCCAACTCAATATAACCATGTAAGGTGGTGTTAGAGGTTGAAAGTTTACACAAATTAAAAATATACATCATTCATCTCTACATTATTGGGGAGTAAAAAAGTGTTTAGCTCTCTTACCTCTTTTGGGAATAATCATTTTAAAGAGATTACTTTAAAATAAGTAATCATAAAATAGGTTGCAAGAACCAATAAACTGCCATCTATCCATGTTGCTGAAAATTATCTCAAAATAACTTTATGGAATGCATTTACTTCATATTTAAATATTTTTAGTATAAATACTTTAAAAGATATATGACTTAGAATAGAATGGTTTAAGGCTTGATTTAAATGTTTTATAGGGAAAGAAAGAAACATTTCCTCTGCTCTGTTAGGTTATTTACCTGGAGCCTGTGAATTAAACTAACAAATGACAGATTAACCGGAGAAAGGATATATAAATTTTATTGTGTTAACTTAATTTGTATGTGTATGGAGGCCTTCAAAGGAAAGAAATGAAGACCCAAAGAAGCACTTAGACCCGAGATTTATATACCATTTTAACAAAGCATGGTAAATTATGGAGAAGTGACCAAAAAAACAGAAAGGGGGTTTGGGTTTCTAAAGTGGTAAATTTTGGAAAAGTTTATATATGGGGAAACTAACAGAAGATAAGGGCTATTTTAGTAAGATTTGTTTGTGCAGACCCATTTTGATGCCAACTTTCTGTCTTCAGTATTAAGCATTGTTCTCCCGGTACACAGGAGGAGAGGAGGAACAATTTCAGAGTGGGAAACATACGTCCTGCTTTATGGCAGTTAGAGGGATGGCCAAAAATCTTTCTGTGTCTACTGCTTCTTAATTACCTTCAGCTCAAAATAATCCTTAGGCCAGAGTGGTATATTTTGAGGTGGCATATTATGATTCCTTTCAAGTTTTTTTTTTAAGGTTTTTTGTTGTTGTTTATTTTTCACTGGAGTGTAGTTGATGTACAATATTATATGTTACAGATGTACACAGTATAGTGATTCACAATTTTTTAAGGTTATACTCTATTTGTAGTTCTTATAAAATATTGGCTATATTCCCTGTATTGTACAATATATCCTTATTTATTTTATACATAATAGTTTGTACCTGTTAATCCTCCACCCCTATATTGCCCCTTCTTCCTTCTCTCTCCCTACTGGTAATCACTAGTTTGTTCTCTGTATCTGTGACTATATTTCTTTGTTGTTATATTCACTAGTTTTTGTATTTTTTGGATTGCACATATAAATGATATTTTACAGTATTTGTCATACTCTGTCTGACTTATTTGACTTAGCATAATACCTCCAAGTCCATTCATGCCATTATATGCCACATCTTCGTATCCATTCATCTGTTGATAGACAGTTAGCTTGCTTCCATATCTTGGCACTTGTAAATAAAGCTGCTATCAACACTGGGGTGCATGTATCTTTTTGAATTAGTATTTTTTGTTTTCTTTGGATATATACCCAGGAGTGGTATTGCTGGGTCATATAGTAGTTTTAATCTTAGTTTTTTGAGAAACTACCATAGTGTTTTCCATAGTGGCTGTGTGAATTTACATTCCCATTAACAAAGCTTCCCTTTTCTCCACGTTCTCACCAACATTTGTAATTTGTTTTCTCTATGATGATAGCCATTCTATCAAGTGTGTGGTGATATTTTATCGTGATACTGATTTGTATTTCCCTGGTGGTTAGCAGTGTTGAGCATCTTTTCATGTGCCTGTTGGCCATCTGCATATCCTCTTTGGAGAAATGTCTATTCAGATATTCTCCCCATTTTTTACTCAGTTTGTTTGTTTGATGTTGAGTTGTATGAGCTGCTTATGTATTTTTGATATTAACACCTTATCACAGTTAAACCCTTCGCAAATATTGGTCTGGCCCAAAAGTTCATTTTGTTTTTTTTTAGTAACCACATATGAAAAACCCAAATGAACCAATCCAATATTTTCTCCCATTCAATAGGTTCTTTTCATTTTGTCAATGGTTTCATTTGCTATGCAAATACTTGTAAGTTTAATTAGGTCCCGTTTGTTTATTTTTGCTTTTGTTTCCTTCGCTTTACTGATCTCCAAAAAAATTGCTCTTATTTAAGTCTAAGAGTGTTCTGCCTGTGTTTTCTTTGGAGTTTTATGGATTCCAGTATTATATTCAGGTCTTTAATCCACCTTTAGTTTATTTTTGTATATGGTGTTAGAGAATGTACTAATTTCATTCTTTTACATTTAGCTGTCCAGTTTTCCCAGTACNTGAACTCTTTGAGGTCAGACTATCGTCTTTGTATATTTACCTCTAACATTTGATGTAGTATACACACATATATATACACATAGGCACCCATTAAATCCTTAAACAATGCATGTCTATAAAAATGAATTCCTCCCATTTTCTGTTTTAAAATCTGAAAGATGACATTTGGAATGACAATATAATGTGGCCGAATTCCATAGTACATTTTTCTAATGTATCTATAGGCTCTTCATTGAATATAAACTCAGGGTAAATTGAAATAACATAATAAGTACTTCTGTGA
Source organism: Redunca redunca (assembly GCA_006410935.1). Classification (NCBI taxonomy): domain Eukaryota; kingdom Metazoa; phylum Chordata; class Mammalia; order Artiodactyla; family Bovidae; genus Redunca; species Redunca redunca. Next base: position 141,742 of record SJYQ01005517.1, on the reverse strand, counting down.
CTATTAAATATAAAAGACCTTTACAGCTGTTGCTAATATATAAGCTTAATTTAAAGGATACTTTAGGTGTACCTTTATTTCAGGTAGCAGTTTTGATGCAGACAGGAAAAGTAGTATGTGGTATACCCATAAGTCCTAAATGCACTTTAAGGTCATCGTATAGTGGTAAGTAGTTTAAGATGAGATACCACTTCATAAGGAAATATTCTGTCTCTTGTGAATTGTACACAGAGAATGGAATTGTTAGAGTAACATTCTAATCTGGAAACAGTATTTCCTTATCTGTTTTGCTTGTGACTAGGTTCATCAAATATTTTTATTTTACCTGAAATTTCTAATTAAAGATATCCATAAGTATTAGACGTATAAGCACAAACTATATTACTTTTTGCTATTTATCACTTTATTTTGAAAAGAATACTTCATCGTTCATAAAATAAAAGACTAGTTCCTCCCCCATGGTATTAAAAATAAGCAAACAAACAAAGTTTTTAAAATCTGATATTCTGTCTGTTTGAGCTTCATCTTTACAAGGAAATAGACCCTCAAAATTTGAACAGCTACTACTCAAGCCACAAATAAGTCTCTCTCTTGGTTTGAACATTCTGAATCAAGGTTTCAGCCCACTTTTTCCAAGACTTTCACTGACTATCAATTCATGGTGTTAGATATTCCTGTTTTACAAAAAGAAAAACTTAAATGTGAACATGTACATTTAGAAGAAGAGAGAGACCCTGATAATCGTAATAAATCAGATCTTTTTCAAAAGCTCACAGCAGTCTGTACTCTCCCAGGAGCTCCACATGTGTTACTATTGATAGGCTTGGATGTCTGCCTTGTTATCTGCAAGCAGCTTAAGACCAGTTGTCAGTGGCTTTGCCCTTAAATTTGCCCTCAGGCTCACCGATAATGGAAGTGCGTATATGGAACCAGTTTTCTCTCATAACTCAGAAGTAAAAATCTTTGAAAGTGCTGTTCTGGCTTAAGCACTTATTTCCATTTTTATGTATTTCCTTCTGTTTCATTCATTAAGGGAAAGATTTATTTTTTACCTAATTTGTATTCAAACTGAATCATTCTCTTGCAAACGTTTGTACCTCTATCCTTAACTTATAATCTATTAGCCTGATTACATTTCTAAAAGTTACACTTCTAGAATTTCCATTTCTGCTTATAATTTGAGTGGAAAGAGTTTTAAATTCATAAAACAAAAAGGGAAAGAAATATTTTTCTCACCATATCCTACATAGATTCAGTCTGTAAAGAGCTGGCATGAGAAGTGGATCCACACTGGAATAAGTCATCCTACATTACAACATGGCGTTACATCTGGGTACACCATTCACATCTCGAGAGGTTTAGTAACAGGGAAATAGGATCTTTCTCTTTCCACCCAGCTGGGCTGGTGACCTCACAATCAAAGGTTTCAGTGATGAATGGAAGCTCAATAATTATTTTAGTAATATGCCAAACAGAAACATTACTGATTTTCTTGGGCTAGCATAGATATATTGCTGTTGTTTCAAAATGTACTTGGTTAAAAGCTTGTTAAATAGTGAAGTATATTTTAAGAGCAGTAACTAGGGAATGGAATATTTTTTATAGTTGGGATATTGACCAAAAGAATAAAATCAATCAAGAGCCATACAATTTAAGTTTTGGGTGTTTTTTTTTTTGTTTTTTTTTAGAAACATGCAATTTCCACTTGTCCTTAAAAAAAAATAAAACAGGCACAAAATTTTGTTGTTGTTTAGTCCCTAAGTTCGTGTCCGACTCTTTTGCAACCCCATGGACTGTAGCCCACCAGGCTCCTCTGTCCATGGTATTTGAGTAGGGGTAAAGTTGTCAGTTAGAGTTGACTCATTGGAAAAGACTCTGATGTTGGGAGGGATTGGCAGCAGGAGGAGAAGGGGACGACAGAGGATGAGATGGCTGGATGGAATCACGGACTCAATGAACGTGAGTCTAAGTGAACTCTGGGAGATGGTGATGGACAGGGAGGCCTGGTGTGCTGCGATTCATGGGGTCGCAAAGAGTCGGACACGACTGAGCTACTGAACTGAAATGAACTGAAAGTTGTCAGTTTGGAGATGTCAAAAATGGCAGTCCGCTCCAGTATTCTTGCCTGGAGAATCCCATAGACAGAGGAGCCTGTTGGGCTACAAGTCCATAGGGTCTCACAGAGTTGGACACAACTGAGTGACTAAGCACAGCACAGAAATAGGCAGAGAGAGAATGCCTGATGAAAATACAAAGGGAGGCAAAAAGGAATATTGAGACCCAGAAAGGGACTTACAAAAAGTTGAAGACACATAGATATGAGATTCGCAGGAGTTAGGCTTTCATAGAACAGTATCTTTATGAAATATGTTTTTGTGTTTTAGAGGTTTCATGTAGATAGCCATATACCAGTCGATAAGAGTTGGACACAACTGAGTGACTTCACTTTCACTTTTCACTTTCATGCATTGGAGAAGGAAATGGCAACCCACTCCATTGTTCTTGCCTGGAGAATCCCAGGGACAGAGGAGTCTGGTGGGCTGCCGTCTATGGGGTCACACAGAGTCAGACACGACTGAAGCGACTTAGCAGCAGCAGTCCATCATATCTGACCCTCCTCGCCTGGCAATGCTGTTCATACTTGAGACTCAGAATGCACACACCAAGACGTAGATTCAGCAGGCTTGATTCTGGAAGTATCTGTTTCTTTGTTCTGTTTGCCTCAAAAATAAAGAGGAGCTATTTAACATTACAAGTATATCTTTAAAGAATTTATTCAAGCAGTATACCACAATCTCTTTCATTTTGCTGTATTCTCAGTAGACCAGGATATTTCCATCAGATTCCTTGGCAAAAACCTTGAGATTATTTGAGTTGCATAATACAGTGTTATACTGGTGACAGGACTGAAAATAAAACTCTGTGTGATGTGTCCAACTACAAAGCTTGTGACTTAAAAACTCCTTATATGTGTAGTACAAAAGTTGGCATCACTCCAACCAGCCCTCCCCACAGTGTAGCCCATCACAGTGTGACTGGCCTAGTGCACAAGGTCTCAGACTTCAGTGGGCAACAAGAATCACCTGGGTTGCATGCTTAAAATGCAGATTCCAGAGTTCCATACCCAGAAGTTTTGATTGAGTAGAGTAAGGGCAGGGCCCAGTAATCTGTATTTAACAAACCACCTCTACCCTGAGATTTGGTAACCTGACCACTACTAGTTGAAGAGACACCTTGCCAGAGAGTTACCTTCTCTTATGTTAGTATATACAGACTTGGAAATAGCTGTGCATGCTAAGCCGCTTCAGTCGTGTCCAACCCTTTGCGACCCTATGGACTGTAGACTGCTGGGCTCCTCTGTCCACAGGATTTTCCAGGCAAGAATACTGGAATGGGTTGCCATTTCCTCCTCCAGGAGCTCTTCCCCACCCAGGGATCAAACCCACATCTCCTGTGTCTCCTGCATTGCAGGCGGATTCTTTACTGCTAAGCCACCTGGGAAGCCCTGGAAATAGCTGTAGTCACTTTAAAATAGTGATCCACCCCCCACCATCCTGCATGTTGGCAAGGCCTCAACTGAGGAGGTATTTCTAGTCTCTTGAAGTAGAATTTCCCAATTCTAATTAAATGGTGTCTTAAATGTAACTAAGATGTGACTTGATTACCAAGGCTCTAGTTCAGATTTAGTATGGGTTGAGTTCACTAGAAATTAAACCATTCATGTAAGTTGTTTTTGAGGGGAAAATATTTGAGTTGCATAGATAAATTAGAAACAGTTTAAGGATGACCTTGTGCCAAGCATTGGATTGCCTCTGACTTTACCATTTGAAGTTCCATGACCTTATGAAACAGTGGTAGAATCCAGAGTTCGCATTACGGTATTAAAGGTGTTGTCTTTTCTTTCATGTGACCTACCTGTGAAGATTACTTAGTTCCCAGCCCCTTTTCTGAAAAAGAAGGTTATGATATGATAAACAAAAATTAGATCTACTGATTTCTGAACCATACTGCATCCTATTTTCTAAATACTGTGCTATGGGCAACACACTCCCTTCCCATTTTATAAAGGAGCTAGGAGTGAACAACATGCTGTCTCTGTTCCCTCTCCCAGTTTGTTCCTTCTTCTTGATATAACTCAAAAGGTACTAAAGGATGTAGCAAATAAAGATCTGCCCTAGGTTAGAAAGAAAAAAAAAAAAAAAAAACCGCTGATTGGTGAATTTGAACTCCTCAAAATCCAAAATAAAATGAACTAAAAGAGACTACAGTTTATTTTTAGCCCACTTGTTCTGAGTTTTCCAAGTCATTCAGAAACTTTAGTCTCTTCTAGTTTCTTAATTCCTAAGAATGTGGCTTGTGCTCGGGTGTCAAGTCACCCTTTCATCATGTTGACCGTGTGAGAGCTTTTCACCTCTGTTCACTTTGTATTGGTCTGCATTCGACCACTTCCTTGGAGCCACACTTGCTGGGCTTTTCTGTCTCACCACCCAGCACATGGTAGCATGTGAATCGGGTTAGTTAGGTAGAAGGTAGACCGGAAAACTTTTCCTCATACTTCTTGATTGGATGAATTTGAGGAAAGATCTTGTATAGATCTACAGTTTGTTTTCTTAGAAGACTAATCATTTTACATGTGTGTGGAGAATACTTTTAACATAAACTTTCTGATTAAAATTGCAGATACGCATGTACAAGTATAGAGGTGAGAAAAGATATATCTGTGCTGTGTATTATTTTGTATACATAAGATTGGCAATTCGAGATAACCAAGCTTAAAATAAAGTCCCATTTTTGGCCAAGTAGACTTGCATGCCAACACAAAGACATTCTGGTATTAAAACCATATGCAATTCTAGCCATATTTTTCTCTTTTCTCTTCATGGGTATTGCATGATGGTATTTCTAATACAAATACTAATATGCTTTGGAAATAATGGCGCTCGCAGGTCTTTCATCATATTGTATCACTGCTTTATCATATTAGGCTAATACACTGCGAGAGTTGGTAGAACCTCTCCATGCCAAATCGGATCCACTTCTGTTGGCACTCAACCCATTGGACTCACAGATTGATAAGCTAATGTTTAGAGAATTTAGATCGGAGAGAGTCGGCACGACGCAGACTTAACATCAACCTCTTGCAAGCAACTAAAATGGCCTCGTCCTTGCTGTTTATAACAGAAAACAGACTTTTAAAAGCTTAGATCATCAAGTGTTTTGGATTGGGGGCCTCCCTAAAGGGATATTAAGAGGGGCAGGCCACTCTTAAGAAGAATGCAAGCTTTCTTCACTGGGACTAGCATAAGATCAAAGCCAATCAAGATGGAGCACAGTGACAGAAAACTGCTGTTTCTGTGGGTGAACAGAGGGAAAGGGCACTGACTGGGGAAGGGCTCAGTTGTGTTCTCCTGTCACAGGAAAGGAGAGGGATCAGCTCCAATAACTAGAAAACCCTGGCTGTTCAATGGACTCTTAAGTGGCCTCTTGAAGGCAAAGCAAAGAAAGCAAATTCTGTGTGTTAAGTGTATTTTGCATTTTTAAAATTTGACGTGCTGTATTGTATTACATTAAGTGTAATCTATTAAGGCAAGGTATCTACAACCTGCTCTGAAACTTACTATGTTTATTCTATTATAAAGTGTATTCAGGTGCAACACAGAGACTGCTTTCAGTGGCACTAATGAAGAAAATGCCACATGCCAGGCTTTAGTAGATTCCTCAGCTAAAATCCTAACTTTCTCCTTACTTCTTGGCACTTGTATACAAATGGTGTTGCCTCATAGGACAGGCATGAGCTATTCTTTTCTGTAAAATTTTCCAAATCTATAGGCTGTGGTTTTCACTTTGGAAAAAGTATTTTGTCTGGTTGTCTTTCAAAATAGTTTCAGATATTATTTAATACTATGTAACTGGGTCCCTTATGGCTCAATATTGCTTATTTTTCTTCTGTAGTGGATGTGAAATTTCCTTTATTTAGTTGGATAAGATACTCTGTAATAATTTTAATGCTAATTAATGGATATTTCATACTGTGCAATGAACAGATAATTTAACATTGTATTTGGAAATGTTTTTTTTTTCTTCCTGTCGCTGCAGTGTG